>CM031234.1:318022275-318622275 GCA_018340775.1 Taxus wallichiana var. yunnanensis | reverse complement strand
CTATTTTATATGAACTTTGAAATGATAAATTATGAATTGATAATTTTCATGAATGAATCAAATAACATCTCCAACCTCGATATTGCAAGAACTGTGGAAAACTTGGTTGTAAGATTATTGTCCCCTCAGTTTATCCTTTCAATATTTGTGTCCACGTGATTCCAATGGATGGGAATGCAGCAAAAATAGAAGAAGAAGGATGTGGGAGCAACAATAGCTTGGATTGGCAAAATGAGAAGCAATACAAGTGGAAGATTGCAATCACAATTGAATAGGGATTGACTTGGTAATTTCAAGAAAGAAGGCAACAAATTTGCAATAGAAAGAATATAAATTTCTCCAAGTTTTGCTTGCACACAAGCATGGTATTTATAGGAATTTAGCTAGGCAATGGTTGAAGCCATTTGGCAGCAAAAGGAGGACATAACAAAAGTGAAGAGGGAGTTCAAACTATTAACAACCATCAATCACAAATAAAAGTGTAAGAATAGATTTCCACAAGGAAGTTGGGCCTTGGAATCATCTAAAATGGACAAGAAACGTATCTAAAAATGGAAGTTAAGTGAGAGAATTCCACATCAAAACGTGAGTGAACTCTTTGGAAAATTCACCCAGGACTACCATCCTACATGCGGGGTGGTGGTTTCAAGACCGCCGCCAGTAGCAGGTAGCTTTTTGACACTAAAGGTCAAAACTACTCTAAAACTAAGTGGAAGTAGGAAAAGTATGAAAAGAATAAGTAAGGATGTCTAGGCTATAAATATATATTGTGAATGGGTTTTGGAGCTCGAACATCTTCCGAAAGGATATGAATCATCATTGGGGACTTTTATAACCGTTTTCCAACAATGTAGCACATGTAATTTTGGGTGCATACATATTGCCCCCTTGAGAAGCATCTTAGCCATGAAGAGGCGTAAAATGTAGAGTCCGAGTATGGAATTCTCGAAATGGGGAGTTAGAAGCTATCCCTAACACACCCATGTCTTTGAAACATTGTCGTCCAAACTCCTGCTACCTACGAGAGGAAGAGAAGACTCAAGTGCAAGATAGATAAAATACCACAAAATAAACACTAAACTAAAATGACAAGAGAACTTACCATTTTTGTGGGGACATAGAAATATACCTGCACCACCGCTCCAACCTTGCGAACACGTGCACTCAAAATGAGGTCAAAACAACACATATATATCAAAACAAACTCATTTTTCAATTCATTTGCACATATTTGTTTGGAAATTTTTGAGCTCTAGACCCATGGTGATTGTTTTCAACAAGGGTATAGTTAAATTTACCATTACGAGACCATGATCATGCCTCCGTAAGTGAGAGATCGAGCCGCGCGGTCTCGGGTAGTTTTTTTCATTTGTTTGTTTTGAAACCTAAAATGTAAAAATGTCAAAATATTTGTCTAGGAGGGGTCATTTTTTAAATTTCTTGTTTTAAACTAGTCTCTAGGGGGCACCCATAGGGCAGTCATTTATTTCATGAAAAATGGTCAATTTTAGTGTTTTAAGAGCTTTTTAGGGCCATGTTGCCGTACGGTGAATTAGTTTAGGACCGCCACCTTGAACAGGTGGCGGTTACATGAACACTACCCTGTCAAGGCTGTGGTTATAAAACTGCCACTTTGAGAAGGCAGCCATCACAAAAGTGCCACCTGCCTATGGGCGGGCATTCTAAATGAATGCCAAAAATTTGTGTTAAATCTATTTTTTATTTATTTTTGATGTTTTACGATGTTTTTGATGAGCTTGCCTATTGAAAATGTTACTGACTTGCTCTTTTTGTGATGTTTTGGTGGATGCAGAAGGAGGAGTACATCCGATGGAGTCGTGAGTGGGAGTGTGATTGGCTCTCAAAGGTCCTTGATCAACTTATTCAGATGAAATTGATAGGGCTGCGAGAGAGCGGGCATATGGAGGATTGCTCGGGTGCCCCATGTTACTCCTTCTAGTCACATAATTTGTGACTTATTTTCTTACTAGGATGTAGACCGGAACACTTTCCAATTTCTAGATTGTAGGGGTGAGTGGACTATTACATTAGAGGACGTGTACCAGATACTTGGAGTTCTGATACTTGGGAGGAGGTTGACCCTTGAGACAATATGTTTTAGAGCCAAGACTACCTTGTGGGATACTGATATGGGTATTGTCGTGGTGTCAGTTTATTTGAATAAGGGTATGAAGGTCTGATCTATTGCCATTACTCCCCTCCCCACTATTTGCAAGGCCATCATGGGTATTCTATATTCACGGTTGATAGGGGGCAAGGGAGGTGATACATTGCTATACTGATGGGCTCCTAGTACCACACAGATTGAAGCATACAACCACACTTATGCTTGGGGAGTTGAGATCCTTTGGGATACCTACCACGACTTGGACCGAGTGGTACATTTATAGGGGAAGTCACTCAACCATCCCACACTTGTGATAAGTTGGGTGTATGAGTGTATTATTCCCTATTAGAGGGGAGTTTCAGTGTAGGATCCAGGGGTTGTTAGTCTTGCCAGATGGATAGGGATGCCAATGCTTAGAGGGCCACATTAGCCAGTGGCTTCATTGACTACTCATGACCTAGTTACCACTCCTTATCATGATATGGTAGGAGTATGGGGATAGGACGAGACCACAATGGTGGCTTGTACCACTACTGGTTAGTTAGTTGACAGGATGAGGAAGGTGGAGATTCATCCATTCGGCTGAGTTCCTCAACAGTTCGGCCTTCCATATATTGACATGCTCCCCCTATGGCACCCATATATAAGAGTGTCAAGGAGGCCCGTAAGGACCCTAGCGGAGATGCTAGGTGGACAGTAGTGACTCTAGGAGTACCTATTGTGGTTAGGCGGGTTGTATGTGCCTGATGGGCAACTGGTGCTTGCTCATGCACCTTTACTCCATATTGAGGCTGCACTTACTCACATCGGGGAGGAGGATGAGCCTATAGATGTGGACTCTAATTCTAAGGAGGAGACATGAGATGAGACTGGAGAGGATTCGGGTGGTGAGGAGATCGATGATGGATCAGATGATGAGGATTTGGGTGGTGAGATTGGCGGGGAAGTTCACATGGAATCCATGGCATCTTTCCAAGATTTTGACCGTAGGGCTTCCCGGGTCGTAGAGGTATCATCAGATTTAATTACTCTACTCATTAAAGTAAAGTTAGCTTCTTCTCTTGCTTTACAAATGAGTTTGTGGTCGAGGAGTGGATGCATTCGGTGGAGCATCCATTCTTGCATCTTGTAATGTGCTTTAGTAGACCACTTTGGAATACGCCGAACTGTTCTCATGGGTTGTGGTTCTATCATATCAACACCATCATCCCCATCCTCACTTTCATCATCTGAGGGAACATCAGCTTCAATTTTTACAATTGGTGAAAAATCTACATTTGGTGAGTCTAGAGGAGGAGTCTTTGCTTCTTTCTTCTCAAAAAAAACTCAACATCTCTGCTAGTGTAGACTTTTCTGGTCTTTGGATCCATCAATTTGTACCCAAGAGTCTCTTCACTATACCCAATGAAGATGATTTTATGTGACTTCATGTCCAATTTATTTCTATTCTGCTTGGGTATGTGCATGTTTGTTGTGCACCTGAATACTTTGAGGTGTGCAATAGATGGTTTCCGTTTTGACCATGATTCTTGTGGTGTTACTCCGTCAAGAGAAATTGTGGGCACTCTGTTAAAAAAATACACTTACTGTTTTATCTTTACTTCGCCCAAAATGTCTTTGCAAGTCTAGAATCATCGATCATGCATTAGATCATTTCCATGATAGTACGATTTATTCTCTCAACAACACCATTATGTTGTGGTGTGTGTGGAGGAGGAATTTGTCGATGAATCCCATGAGTTTGTAGGTAGTCTTTGAACTCATTACTGGTGAATTCCCCCTTGATCTGAGTAGAGAGTTTTGATGTGACAACCAATTTTGTTCTCAACAACTACTTTGAACTTCTTGAAAGTTTCAAAAGCTTCACTTTTCTTGCGAAGACAAAAAATCCACATTTTTCTTGAATAGTCATCAACACAAAGCACAAAGTATTAAAACCTAGAATGAATTGGTTGCATCGGACCAAAAATATTGGTATGAACCAGGTCAATTTTTCCATGAGCTCAAAAATTACTTGTTTGGAATGAAGCTCTGTGTTGTTTGCCTACTAGGCTAGGCAGTGAGGACACTTGTCTATATCCTTATGAAGAGATGGTAGCCCATGTACCATATTACACGAAAAAGTGTCTCGAGATACTTGAAACTAACATGACCAAGTCTCCGATGCCACAATTGTGCTGAGGTAGAGTTCTTAGCCACAAGTGCTTGATCGTCTCTATGAAGAAAATCAAGCTGGAACATGCGTCCCACATTAGAGGCTTTGCAACTATTTTTGAGCCTCTTGATTTGTCTCGAACACATTTTCTTTCCGGAATGACTATAAAATTCAATTTTTAGGTTATGATGAAGGAGTTGGTAGACTGAAAGCAAATTATTTTTCAACCCAGGAGAAATAAGACATTCGATAGTCTGCATTGCATGAACCAAGGGGTAGAGAAATGTTCCCTATCCCTTGAACTGTATATGAAGAATCATCACCCAACGAAACATGGTTTTTTAAAGGCATGTCCCTCATTGAGGTAAACCAATCTCTGTGGCTGGTCATGTGTCAAGTGGATCCCAAATCAACATACCAGACATCACTAGATGACGTGGATGGTTCACTTGATCGAGCAATGTACAAGAAGTCTTCATTATCTAAATGTTCTTCTTGCTTAGCAATATTTCCTTACTGATGGGGTCTTCTTTTCTAGTTCCCCTTTTTCTACCCTTGATTGTAGTTAGAATTTCCCTTGTGAGATTGTTGTGGAGGTCTAGAGTTGCTTGATGAACCTTTCTTGTAAGTATTGTACCAATAATCTTTTAGGTCATGTCCTCTTTTACAGATTGGACATTGCTTCTTCTGTTGTCTGTCCCCTACTATTTTGATTTTGATTTTGGGAATTTTGATAGGAATTAGGTTTTCCTTTACCTTTTCCTTTCCATTTTTGATGTGAAGAAAGTGCCTGCTCCTCTTCATCATCCTTATTGTGCATTGCTTCCTCTTGTTGCAGTAGGTTTACCAATTTGTCAAAACTAATTATCGTATCTGACAAGTTTAGTGTTGTTACAAAAATATGGTATGAAGAAGGGAGTGCTCTCAGAACAATGGGAATGAGATCATCATCTTTGACCGCTTCTCCTAGGGCTAGAAGTGAAGCCCTCAATTCTCAACTCTTCTTAAGAAAGCTTCAATTTTCTCATTTTGTTTGAACTTCAATGTGTGTAACTGACTCTGCAAATTCAGAATGACATTCTTGTTTTTGGCCTCATACACCGTGCTCAACTTATCCCACGCTTCTTTGGCTGTTGTGGCATCACGAATGTGGGGTTGCACATCGTCGGACACTCCAAACAAGATGATGAGTTTGGATTTCTAATCTTCTCTATCAAACTGTCCTTTGTTGTGTTGTATCAGTAGTTGATCTGGTCATAGTACTAGTCACAACAGGCTAGATCTCTTCAAACTCAAGTTGTGTCTTGATTTTTGTCTTCCATACAACATAGTTGTTTCCTTTGAGTAGTTGTGAATTTGGAAGAAATTTTTTGGGGGCATTGGTGCCCATTTTGCAGAAAATAATGACAAGGTTTGGCTCTTATCACTCAATGTATAAGGTCTCCCAATATATATACCATCACCCGATATACCAAACCTTTCTATATACGTGCCCTTCCGATATACCCGACGGTATGTGGAAGAATCTCACCCTTTCTATATACCCGACGATACGTGAACGAGGGGTTAATGTACGTGAAAGAATTCAATACGTGGTACTAAGACAATATTGAAAGGGGCCTGTGCAATTATTGACACTAGCTCAAAGAAATATCCTCATATGCATGTGTAACTTCACTATATAATTGGATAATTTCTCAGGTCCAATTTATATCGTGCAATCATTCATAGACGGATGGGATGGCTCATAGTGTGTGCACTGTGACCTTATTACTCCCGTCGATTTAAAGGGTTGATGCCCAGATGACGTTGTTGCAGCTATATTAGGCATTAAGTGCAGTAGTAGTCATGATGACTTTACCCGTAAGTGCTTCCCAAAGGCACTGTATATACTGAACACTGTGAATGAGATCTAGGATCTCGTGAGTGTTTTAGAACCAATTTTTACTATTTTTGATTACAACTTTCTGCTAGTTTCTGAGTAGTTACAATATTTGTGGTTGACTATGGAAACCTACAAATTAGTACAATATATTGAAGCATACAATTACATTCAAAAATTTAGAAAAAATTGAATGGCAGGTAATTTTTTTTTTTGTTTTGTGGGCCCTGGTGGCCTCTAGAGCCCAATACAACCCAAAATGCAAAGAATTGCAAAAAACCAGCTGAAAATGCAATTTTTAGCTACCCCCTTTGGAAAATGTTGCTCAGAATAAAAAACCAAGCCTAATAGGAGAAATTTTGTTTTAAAATAGGGTTTTTCTCACTAAAATTTTAGAGGCGGGTTTAGTTGTAACTAACAGTTTAGCAGAGGTTTTCCGCTAAATGTGCCTCTAACTGTGGCAATTTTTCCAAATTCACCGCTAGAGTCAAAAACATGTTGTGAGTGGGATTTGAACCTCACACCTCCCACTTCTAAGTTGTTCCACTTAACCGCCTAGGCTCTATGAGCGCTTATGATATAAAATGGAGGTTTAAATATTTATACAAAGAAACAATCCACTGACCTTTAAAAAATGCAACGTGGTAGGACTTGAAGGATGCATATAATGGCTAGAGAGTGGATGGCAGATTAGGTCTCACAAAAACTGGATCTACACGCCTTTTCTTCTTGTTAGTCGCTTCTATGGTATTGTTCCTTCCTCGTTTTTACAAAGTTTTGGCCACTTTATTGATTTGTTCGCCACCTTATATCTTTGTGTATTGATTAATACCACAAAATTTTATTTGTTTGGTTACTGTAGCTAGTGGTTGCAGGGAGCTCATGTATATCCCAACTCATTTCAAACTTGCCAATGGTTTTGCTTATGCCGCCGCTGGTTTTATTCCGCCGTGTTTTGATTGATTCATTTCAAGCTATGTTTGAAGGTACTACTGAGGATGTGACCGAATCTGTAGGGGGTCAGCCGTGTGGTTAATCGAACTCGGGCTTGGTGCAAACAATGGTATCTCTCCTCCAAATAATGGCTTGGCCAGTTTTATAGGTTAAATTTCCGATCAAATGCAATATGGACACTACTATTTGTCAATGGGCTTGGCCTAATACATAACAATACATGACACACACAAGACTCGACTAAAATGGTAGTGCTTCCAATTATCTCACCTTTCTTCAATGTGATGCAGTTCAGAAAATGGTTTGGTGGGGAGCTAGAGTAGAGGAGAAGTAACTCGGTTGTAACTCGGTGAACGTCACTATAAAACTATGTAAACAAATCGATGGCTTGGCTCGGTATTTGGAATGCAACTCGTCCTTCAATCCGATGGAATATCCTAATCAATATAACTGCAAATTTTCCTCCAAATGCAGAGCTAGGCTAATTTTAGCAGAGAGTCCTCTAGACTTGGCAGGACCATTGGTGTTAGTTACAGCTAACACTATCACCAAAATTTAGTAACAAAACCCCTAATGGGGAAAAATACAATTTTTGGCTGAATATTTATTTTTAATCGATTTGTATAAACTAGAAAATACTCTAGAAGCAAATTTTCCTGGTGCAAAGGGCACCAAGGTAAACAAAATTTTCTTTCCAGTTACCTGGAGATGACATAGAAGGTTGTGAGACCGCAGGAGATCCGGGAAGTCTGCTGGAGGCAACACTGGCTCTCCAATGATACAGATTTCTTCTCCACAATAGTTCTTCCTCTGCAACCTTTCTCCAACCTTGCTAGGAGCTTCAATTCGCTCTGGTACCAAATGTAAATAGGGATAAAAGCCTATAAATTTTATTAATCTAAATCAACCAGATACTGATAGTGCAGCTACATATTTATACATATTGGATAGCTAGGATACAAACAAAAGAGGAGTTACAACAATGCAACAACCAATTTAAAATACAGTAGCTTCCAAATTACATCCGAGGAAGCACAAATGAATAATAACAATAATATTGTTAAAACAATATAACATCATCCATATTGTTTGAATACAAACAATAATATGGTTTATAATTAAATATAACCATATAAACAATAAATATATTAATTAATATGAAATGCATAATTAATATATAGGTAAATAATAATTAACCTAATAGGTTGTACATGCCCGACGGGTAGCTGGTATTACTCATGCACCTTCACTCCATATTGAGGCCACACTCACTCACACGGCGGGAGGAGGATGAGCCTATAGATGTGGAGTCTAATTACGAGGGGGAGATAGGAGATGAGATTGGAGAGGATTCGGGTGGTGAGGAGACCGATGATGGATCAGATGATGAGGATTTGGGTGATGAGATTGGTGGGGAAGTTCACATGAAGGAGGATGAGAGTGAATTTGAGTGGCATGCCACCCAAGATATGTTGAGAGTGAAGCGAGAGGAGATGTACGTGGAGACAGAGACCTTAGTCTTAGAGGATCCACTTCCTCGAGACAAGGGAGGAGATGAGGGGTCTATCATGGGACAACGTATAGCCTCAAGAGGAGAGGAGGCACACCAGGTACCTATAGCAACAACTCTAGTTGTACCAACTGAACACACTGGATGCATGGAGATCCGAGTATGTAGATACTCTTTTCTTGACTTTGTTAGATAGAAGTGTTAATCCTACATCTAGCATTTTTTTGTTTTTGTAATTTTCTAACTCACCATTGTTTTGCAGGGTCTGTGGAGGGATGACAAGATATTATTCATCGGGTGTGCGTGGATACCTTGTTGATCCCTTTGGGGAAGACACAAGCTAAGATGACTTGAGGACATAGGAAAACCATTATCATCCGGTAGACACAATGACATGTTTGCACCTATCTGGAGGGCAGCAAAGAAAGATCATAACTTCTCTATGCACTCATGCTTTGTTGTTTAGAGAGAGCCAAGAGATTGATGAGGTGGAGCCATTCCCGTAGTGAGACCACAGCCAACGGCTGCCATCATGAGAATTCCCACCATTTAGTGCATTCTTGACGCCATAGCCACAAGAGTCCCAGGTGCAATCCGCACCATCTCAGGGATCCCATAGGGATTGATAGGCCATTGGGAATTTTATTGCTTAGTTTCCATTTTGTGGGGCATTTATATGATTTTTTTTGTATATTTCAGGCTCATTATGAGTGTTTTGACCACGCCTAGTGTGTGATGGCATTGTACAAACTTGACTTATTATGATATATATACACAGACACCTCTTTTTGGTTCGGATATTCCTTGCATAGAGTTGACTTCCATTTATGGTTTGATTCACATGTGTACTCTAGATGTTTAGAATTTCCACTTTTGTATGCTTTTCGAATGTATGCGATGGAAAAGAATGCTAACAGAATGATTTATTTTTGTTTTTTAAATGTTGATATATGATGATTAAGTATGTAGAATTTAATTTTGAACTTTAGTTTCTCTAAATTTTTTTGATACTTCTTATTGTTTTGAAAATACGTGATGAAAATGTGATATTATAATGGAACAAACTTGCCCCACTCCTAACCCCATGCAATCAATAAGATGCGAGGGCTCAATACTGAGAGCCAGAAGGGATGCAAGTTATAGAAATTTTTTGAACGGTAATGATGAGAGAAAGACAAGGATTTGGAAAAAGAAAAAGATAAATTACGACCTCATTCTACTCAAGTTTTCTATATAGCTTAAAATGTGAATTGCTTTCTAGTTTATCTAGACTTAGATCTGTAGATGGCAACTTGGTTGACAAAATCTGGTTTAAGGTTTTAAACTCTCTTGGAATTTGAACTTCTAACTCACTTTGCTTTGGTTTTATGATTTTACAACTTCCTTTATTGAATGAATTGATTTTAAATTTCTAATTTGTTTGTAAAGACCCCCTACACCTTGCCCCATGCTACTGGTAGGAAGCATGGGCTCATCACCAAGGACAAGTCATAGGAAAGTAAGGAAACTTATCTCCTTTCCCAACCTCATGCCACTAGTAAGAGGCGTGGGCTCAACACCGAAGGTTGGTGGGGCAAAGAAGTGTGTAAATAAATTTTTTTGATTTATTTGCATTTGACATATATGTCTAGGTAAAATGTTTAGAATGTTATTATTTCCAAAGAGGTGCATATGGGATAGATGTGCACCATGAAGCTTCTAGAACAGACTATTGGCAAAGCCACATAATCTAGAAGAAAAATATGAGTAGAACCAAGTATGCAGGCCTTGGTATGGTTAATGTCAAAAATTTGTCTTATCTTGTTTGAATTGATGAAATGATTTAGAATGATTAATGATATTATGAAAATTCTAAGAGTTATGATTTGAATTTTTGCCAACATTTTCAAAGTTTTTAGGAGTTGCTTATAAGAATAAGTCCCTTGGTTACAAATTTTGTGAAATGAAATAGCAAAAATGAAAATGCAATACGGATGTAGTAATATACATGTTGAAATGCATATGTAACACAAGTCATGATATCTAAGGTGAAGGGAGTTAACGAATATCAAATTCTTCACCCCTAAAAGTACACGACAGAGAAACCATGATCCTTAAAATTTTCATTCTCTTGACAAGGGCCTAACATTCTAGGTTTAAAATTCCAACCCTTTCCCGAAGCGTATATGTCCAATCATTAAACTCATTTGTATAAAAGAGGTGTTCATAAACCTCTTTGTCTTATTCTTGATACATAGTGTATAGGTGAGCATGACTATGTTTCTAGACCATGTCTCATATATAAAGCATTGTGTTTACTTGTGACCCTTGTTGAATGATGAGGCCTTACCCCATGGGTATGAAAATATTATTTTCGACACACATGGGTTGAAACCAGGGTTTAGAATAGAACAACCCTCGAGATGATTTTTATGGGCATCATTTCAATCTCAAAATGTTATTCTTCCTTTGCTAACTCTATCATCTTTACACCTAGACTGGTCGATGGTGGGAAGAGATGCGAAATAAACAAGACAACCCATCCCTTGTGGTTCAAATGGCGGGAAAATCGACCGTCACTCTCTAAGAGTTTCATGATTTTTGTTGTGGTCTTAGTGGACACTGTTTCCACAAATGTAGATTTAACCTTATCTATTTTTACCACCTCAAATGTCTTTGAGTCAATGACCTTAGCCTTCGGAACACCCGGGGTGATCGAGACTAACTCTTTTGATGGAGGTGGTTTGTTCAATTGATTCGTAGGAAGTTCATACTCTGTATGGACTCATTTCTTCTTGTTGAGGTTTTCTAAGTGTATATTGAAGGGCTTAGGATCCCCTTGAGCGATGAAAACTTTTCCCAAATGGAGGAATCTAATTTCTGGAACATGGTAGAAGAGATAGCCTTCATTCGATGAATCCAAGGTCTCCCAAGGATCATGTTATAACTTGTTTCCCTATCGATGATGTAAAATTCCATCAAAATGGTTTTCGAACCAAGTGTGACTAGAAGAACTATGGTTCCAATTGAGGTTTCTTTGATATTGTTATACCCTCGCAACATGTTTCTTGTAGAGGAGCAATTAGTCTCTCCATACCTTAACTTCTGCAAGAAATATAAGGGAACTATGTTTACAAAAACTCCATTGTCAATCATGGCTCTCTTAATGTAATTGTTGTAAACCCAAACCTGTAAGTATAAGGCAAGATCATCTCTTCGGGAAATCTCAATGTCAGATGACATCTTGTCTATATCGAAAACAAATCTAGTATCCCTATCACTATGTCTCAGAGGATGTATATCAAAATCAATATGATTTATTTGAGCACTAGGAGGTGGCGTAACATGGATTAGATGACAAAGACCTAGTGCATTGAGCAAAACAAAACGATGCACATGTAAATTCTTCAAAGAAATCTAGAAATAAAATGTGAGAAAAGGTCTGGTTCAAATATGATATTAAATCATAAGCTCCTACTAGTTTTAAGATTGTAGAAGAACGTCATCCTGTGGGAAAGAAAGAGTAGATATGGGTTACGAAACATATTCCTTCATCCAAGTTGTTGCATTAATTTACGGCTTGACCTCTAGCTCAACTAACCCCAAGATTTTTGTATTATCATTTAAACCAACGTTAGGAGAAACTGAGATTTGTCGGAAGTTGAAGCTTCATGGTCATTGTTCCTTATAGGAATGCCCTTATTTATATTCTAAGGATCCACTTTGGCATCCCCGTGGATGTTTAAGGTTCACATTTTGAGGTGTGACAGGCCGATATGACTAGGTCAAGCGGGTTCATTTTAGGATTTTCTAGGAACATGTCTACAAAAAGCTGCCTTTGGTTTTTGGGAAGTCTTTGCAAAAACTTGTTACAATCGCAACAAGTCCTATCGTCATGACCTCAAACCTTATGGAAAACACAATATAGGTTAGGGTCGTAATCTCTTGGCCTTTGATAAACATCTTGATGTTGTTGATTATAACCTCGGTTGTAGTTTTGATTGTTATAACCATGATTTATTGCCCCTTGGCCAGAGTTTTGGTACTGATTTAGGCCTTGGGTTTGATTTTTCTTATGAGAAGGATGGTTTACGTCAACCATGTTGATCGAGGGGACAATATTAGGGGATCTTTGATTTCCCATGTTGTTTTTATTGTTAGTGTTACCGTTGTTTGTAAAACCAACATTCTTGGCTTGATCAAGTAGAACTATTTGTGGCACCACCATGATTGTGATTCACACCCATGGGTCCTTGGTTGTTGGCACCCAAGGCCGAATTAAGGTTTTGAGCACCCTAGGTAGTACTTGGAGCATACACCCTATCCATCCGCTTACACACCCAATTTTTTTAAAAATTTATAATATAATTTTTAACAACACATAGAATTAAACTTAGAAATACTTATTTCTTGTCTTTTTCATAGAAATTATAAGTTAGAGGTATAACCAAGAAAAACATCAAATTCTGTAAGTAAATCTCTAATCTTATTAAATCAAGATCTTAAAGAATTTTGAGCCGAGAAATGTTTATTTCTAGTCTACCAAAGCATGTGGAAATATTAGTAAGTGGTTGTGGATAGGTAAGTGAACTAATATTAGTTTCCTTAAGTCTTATTCCTTCAAACATTTCTAATCTCCTTCCATGTCAATATAAATGGCTTGTTCTATAGTTACATTTTTGCAGCACACTCTACATCAACTCAAACTTAATTTTAGTGTGGCACTAAACAACAATTGAAAAGCGAAGGAAATGGTGCATCTAGGCAAGATTACTTTGTGGCTAGTTAATAAGCAGAGGTAAAGTAAGCGGAGGAAAAGTAAGAGAGAGAGTATTATTAATGAAGATGAATATGAATATGATGGGATGACCATCTTTTACCGTGACAATGGGTTTTCCTTAGTTGTTTTGCTTTCCTGCAAAATTTGACACTCATGCTATTCACTTTTTGATGCTCGGTCAATGATGCTTTCCAACAATACAATCATAAGTCCATGTACACTTGCACTTGCTTCACCGATTTATATCAGTTCGTTGTTCACTATTCACTACTCACAGAGTTCAACATAGACACTAGCCAACATATACCTATATATTTATTAATTTTATGATCTCTATTGTAGCTGACTTGAGGGAGACCGACAACTCATTTTTAATGCCCCTATGCATCATGCACCCTAGAAAGCGCCTAGGTTTCCTAGGGTATGAATCACCTGTTGGCACCATTGTTTTGATAATTTGTATTATTTTTATTTGGGGATACTAATTTCCCATTGGGACTATAGATCTTAGGTCCAATGTCAATAGCACCTTGGTCAATCCAGTGCACCTTCCAATACTTCCTCCCAACCGCAGAAAGGAAACTTCTAGACCTCCTCCCTCATCTCTTGAGTGAGTGAGTGAAGGAAAAGATTGCAAAGTTCCATCTAGTCCATGTTGGGTGCACTTGTAAAGGAATAAAGAACTTGGTGTCATCTTTGGATGAAATGGGTGGTAGATTTGTTTTTCTCCTGTCTAATATGCAAAAACTCCCTAATCCCTGTACGTAACAACTTGTTCATGTCAAATGATTTGATGAATTCAAAAACAAGTTGTTTAAAGGAATGTATAGAAGCTTATGAAATACGGTAAGATGAATCCAATGTGATTCCTTTGAGAGTATTTGGAAAGATATTAGCCACCACGACATCCCAAGGAAGTAATTCCCTGATAGCAATAACATAGGCCTTGATATGAGCGTTTGGGTATCCCCCTTAAGCTTAGGAAGATCCATAAATGGGCATAGAAGTATGAAACCACGTATGGTGAATTCAAAAGTCTCCTATAAGTACTCGGTGTATGTACCCATTGCGTAAGATTCCACCATTGAATATCCTTGATGAGGAGTTGGAGGAGGGGGAGTTGGATAAGCTACATTATAAGCATTGATGGGAATGTATGGAGTCCTTTGATATGGCATGTAGGGAGTGGGAATGACATATGGGTCCATCTGGGGGTTTTTTGAATACATGTGCATGTAAGGTGGGATGATACCAGGATATGGACTAGTGGGTGTAAAACAAGGAAACATCATATTTCCTGATGGAGCGGCATTCGAGAACAAACTTTTGGCTAGCCCTTACATGGGATAAGTTTGAGAAGGATGAGGACCCATCCCTAGTGTGTCAGATCCCATGAGAAGGTCAACCAAATTCATTTGAATCAGATAACCTTGTTGAACAAAATGTTGCACTGGTTGTTCATTGGTTGGGATGTATCCCTTGTTATCAACTGAATATCCTATGTTATTCCCTCTGCATGAGTTAGTTGTTATGGTTGGGCACTCTCTACTTCTCTAATCCTCCCTACTAAGGTTTAAATGACATCATTGGGAGAGGATTGAGTACCTTCTTTGGGGTGCTTGCGGCATAGGGTTTGATTGGGAAAGCACATGATGCCTCGTTATGAATTGTTCAACGTTGTAATTCTTGTCTTCTTCAGAGCTAAGAACCTTAGGATAGGTTTCCGATACACTATTGTTGAACATATCGAGGTGTGCACCTTCATCCTATCTAAGGACTCATCTATTTGGTGAAGAGGATTGGATATCCATGCAAAGATGTCATTTTCTATTGATTGCATGGTGATGTGAGGTTTTGATAAGATTATAGGTCAGGACCTATTCCACTTGTGATGGTTACATGGTTTGCATTGGGTTGAGTATACCGTATGTTAAAAGGTTGATCTACCTCATCTATCCTTGCATAGCTAATGGGCCTGAATTGTAACTAGAGGAGGTTTGTATATTGTTCATGTAATTGTCTACCCATCTTGAAAGGGAAGGGAGCTGTTGTGGTTGAACATTGGTGTAGTACATATAAGAGCCAAATGTCCCACCTAGCTCTCTACCAGACATATTTTAGAAGGTATAGAATACCTACCAAAATAGGGGAAGAAACAGAAGGTGAGGTAATAACAATGAAAGTAATGGATAAGAAGGAATTAATCTTTCATGTCGGGTTCACCAATTTTTACGGATGAAAATAGACACATGACCTTTAACCGCACTCAACTCCTTGAGGTTGTGCGGAGAGCAGCCGATGTGAAAATGTAGATGGCTAACTATAGGATAATCGATGACTAAGATCTGTAGTGTGGTTTCTAGTAGTTGGAGTCGACCAAAGGGGAGATTTAGAGGCTATGAACGGGTAGCATAAATTCCCTATGGTTTGATTACCTAATTGAATCTAGGTACTAAACTAGTTTGAAGTGTCCAATTTAACCAATATGAAATTAATAATCTAAGCTACTGCTGAAAGGAAACTAACCTAAATAAATCAACAAAACTGAAACATCATAATTACAAATAACAATTGCTTTTACTCTAAACAAATAAATCCTAAACAAACAAAACAACTAGATATGGCTATTTGATTGTGAATTTGTGAATTAAATCTAAACTAATTAATCAATTGAATCTTTCTAACAAACCCTCAATCTTGCCTCAGAGGTAGAGAATAAATCACAACTTCAACGAAGCTATTATTTCCTGCAACTTCCTGACAATATTGAAGAGAAAAATTTCTAATTTGATTTGATCTATGATAACTTGATAATTGAAACAATGAAAATATTTATCTACTTTTGTATTTGATATGAAATTTGAAATGATAAATTTAGAATTGATAATTTGCATGAATGAATCAAACAACACCTCCAACCTAGATATTGCAAGAACTATGGCAAATCTAGTTGTAAGAGTATTGTCCCCTCAGTTTATCCTTTCAATATTTGTGTCCACGTGATTCCAATGGATGGGAATGCAAAAACAATAGAAGAAGAAGGATTCAGGGAAACAATATCTTGGATTCACAGACCGAGAAGTAATGCAAGTGGAAGAGTGAAAACACAATTGAACAAGGATTGGCTTTGGCAATTTCCAATAAGAAGGCGATGTAGCTTTGCAATAGAAAGAATACAAATTTCTCCAAGGTTTTTCTTGCACACAAGCATGGTATTTATAGGAATTTAGTTGGGAAATGGTTGAATCCATTTGGTAGCCAAAGGAGGACATAAAAAAATGAAGAGGGAGTTCAAACTATTAACAACCATCAATCACAAATAAAAGTGCAAGAATAGATTGCCACAAGGCAATTTAGGCCTTGGAATCATCTAAAATGGACAAGCAACGCATCTAAAAATGGAAGTTAAGTGATAGAATTTTGCATCTAAATGTGAGTGAACTCTCTGGAAAATTTACGCAGGATCGTTGCCTTGTGTAGGGCGGTGGCCAAAAACCGCCGCCCGAGGGCGGGCAGTGGTTTTGACACTAAATGTCAAAACTACTCTAAAACTAAGCGGGAAGCTAGGAAAAGTATGCAAAGGCTAAGTAAGGATGTCTAGGCTACAAATATATACTGCAAATGGGTTTTGGAGCTCGAACATCTTTTAAAAGGATATGAATCATCATTGGGGACTTTTATAACCATTTTTCGACAATGTAGCACATGCAAATTTGGGTGTGTATAATACCTTTATGGTAAAACATACAAATATATCCACTCACACAAAGATAGGAATATGAGGATAAAGAGTCAACCATGTGAGGAGACACAAAGCATATGTAAATTTCTGAACTACTAAGATGCTCTATGAAGGTAAGATAGATGATGTCGATGGGAATGTAAATTCACTCTAGTACAAAGTGTGTACGTGGAAAATAAATAACTAGCAATGAACACAACAGGTAGATAATTCCAAGAGAACTAACAACTTGACTTCCTTAAAAAGATAAGGATTTCTTATGCAGAGTATCAAGACTTCTATGCATGATACAAGGATATGATATAGTGATATGTGGCATATCCGTTTGACCTCTAAGTTATAATTAACTTATGTAAATTGAACTCAAGGGATAATCATAACTCTTATTAAACTAACAAAGGAAAGACCCTATTAGTATATATTCTCCATTGAGGTATGAATGTAGAGACAACCATGAGATAGAGATATATATGAGAGAGCTTGAATGAGATCTTGTATTTATCATTGTATGAAGCTATGGTTTATCATGAATGAAGAACAAACTAATATGGAGTTCTTGTGTTATTATCACGCATAATTCCTTGTTCTATTGATGCTTTTGTTTCTACTTGTATAGTTTAATGATTTTACTTCTAGCCTATTGGTTGTGTTAATACTTCATGTCCAAACCAAACATGATGGGGAAAAAAATCCTCTCACACCTTGGGTAAGTGTGCTAAGAATCTTGCCTTAGTGTGAAAGGTTGGGTGTGGGGTGGTGTATTTCATTTCTACATGCTAGGTTTGTGTGGGATCATGCACATAGTGGCATTATAAGGTGATAAGCTAGACACTCAACAATGTGAATCACATCCTAAACATTTGTAAAAATGATGTAAGCATAATTTTATACACATTTATCGTAAAATATTTTTTTCAAAGGTATTTTGATATAACAAAACATATTTTATGTTAAATTACATCACTCGCACACTACTTATTGTAGGGTCTATATTGAATTTGTTATGCCAATGATGTTTTCATACATATATGTGTTACTTTTCATACTAAGGATATTTTACAAGGGTGTATGATAAATGTTCCACCTAGATCAATAAGATATTTCATATCAAGTCTTTTTTTGTAAAAGAGAATATGGACTTTTTTTAGTAAGAATTTTTTTGGATGAAACCTTTGATAGTTGTGTTGGTTTGGAACGTTTACAAAATTATATAAACACACATAATACCCATACAAGTGCAAATGAACTGGTTTTTGGAAATACAAGTCAACAAAGGTATACATTTTAAAAGATGGAAAATAGTCCAAGAGGTGTGAATTAGTGAGTAAAGAAATAAGTGTATCCAAATTTTTGAATATATTTCGAGAGAAGATAGTGTATGAGTATGAAAGACACAAACATAGAAATCTATGGTTAAAGAGAATTTCGGGTTATCGATGACACATTTCCTCTTGGTACAATTGTGTCGATTATTGAATTTGCAAAAAAATATACACTATAACTACAAAATGAAGTCCAATCACACTACAAAAACTCTAATCAAGTTTTTATATTTGTGCATAGAAAATTCACTCATGCTTCATAAAACATAAAGGACTAAAAAAATATCTTGAGAGAGTATCAATTTTATATTAGTTATGATTGTAACATTTTACAAAATTCATCTTTGTAGACACCTATAATTATGCCCGAGCAATTTAAATACTTAAATTGTGCTAATTATCTCCTTTCCCACAAATTGATGACATATTGTCAATAGCGCTCATCTTCTCTTCCATTGTCGTTAATTGATTACATTACACTAATTAATTAAGTCGCTTATCCAACACATACCCTAATTAACAACCCTTCGTTAATCAACACCTTCTATCTAGTCTAATTAATTATTATTAATTAATTAGCCTCCCTTCTCATTAAATCAATAAATCACTATTTAATTGGTTTAATTCCCTCCTAATGGTCCAAATCACACTAAAATCCTTTTAAAAGCTTATAAAATCTTGCACATGTATTAATTAATCATCTTGATTAATTAATACACCCCCTTTATCCACATGAGCCACTTAAGGACAAACTAAACCCTCCTAAAGTTAACTCAACCCCATCTAAACCCCCCTTATCCATAACTAACTCTACATCTCCATTAGTCCCACATTCATGAGGATGTGTTGAATCCTTTATCCTTTGGGCTATATAAACAACCCTCCCTCTACTTCTACACTTACACCTAAATCTCTCAAGAGACAAAAGAAAGCACATAGTTTCATACTAATAGCCTTTTTTCATTCTTGAGCCCTCCATCCTCCATTCTTGAAGAGCTAAGCCTCACACCCAAGCATCCATTGAAGGATCAAAGCAAGCAATATTGTTGATTGCCATTGGACTACATAGGTCCACTTGATTTAATTAGGCAATTAGAAGAATAGAGTTCATTAATTTACATTATGTTTTGATCATTTCAAAGTTATAATGTTGAGGGTAGGACTTGCTTATTTCTTCATCATGATGGTGCACATTTCTCATTTCTAGCTAGGTTAGGAAGCTATTTCTAGGTGGTAGTTTCTTGCTTTAAATTTAGCTAAATTGTAGAAATACTTGCACACACATGCAAGGTTGATTTGAGATTTCTATGGTAATTTGAGTAACAGAAAAATCATATTTGGTCAACACATCATATGGCCATATAACTATACATCACAATTCAAGAATTTACGATGTTATACTAGTTGAGTAGGATGCATATGATGAGTGATGTTCAACATATTTGGAATTTACTACCGGAACATGCCTTTATATTAATATACAAAAGAGTTACAATAACGAGGGTGACTGGATAACTCATGGTCTATAGTTAAAATGCCACAAAGGCATAAAACATAAAAAGGTAAACACAAAACTAAAAAGTCATAGAATTAGGCACATGGGGAAGCAACACTAGGAGGTGGAGGAGGATCATCTTTTAGAGGATGAAACCCCCTCAAGTTGGATCCTCGGATGAAAGATCAATCACCCAACCATCTTGATCCAACATTTGTATATTCAAAGGCACCATGATACTGAAAGGGGAGGAGAACCTCCAAAACTAGCTCCTTCATTAAGGCCGCACATGGAAAATAGGATCATGATGGGGAAAGAGCATGTGTTAAAATATCCATAACATGAGAAAATTTTAAGTACAAATATGGTGAAAGTTTTACCAATACAACATGCATCGTAGAATCATGTAACTCAATAATGGATCTAGGTAATTATGGTAAGTCTACATTTCATAGATATTTTTGTTGGTAGAAGAAGCTAATGCTGTAAATATGAATATTATCTTACACTAACATGCTTGATTGAGTTGCATCCCTTTAGAAGCTCAAATTTACGTTTATGGACTATTCATACAATGCGAGATGGAATAATTTATTCTTCATGTACATCTCTTTATGGGATGAGTGTGAGTTGAAAGAGTGTCTCGATGAATGGTTTTGTAGAAATTTAAATCCACTTGAGATGTATCGACCTCCAAAAGTACTACAACTCAAGATCGAATCATCAATTGAATTTGACCATATATTGGATCTAGTGCAACCAAATATTATATATGCATTATTTAGTTAAAATTAATATTTTAGCTCATTATGTAGTATTTATGAATCATTTATTGAAATTAATTTTTTTGTACAATTTGATGTAAGTCATGTTTATGTAGTTGTTGTAAAAGAAAATAATAAAGAAGGAAAAAATTATTACTTGTCTCATTATGTTGAGGATAAAAATAAATTGATATCCCCGATTATATATGGAGAAGGAAAAGAGTATCCTATAGGGTCTATGGTTATTCTTGGATCATGGCTTGGAAGACATCCAATGAAGAATTCTAATGTGTGCTTATTCGATGAGTTTGAAAAGTATAGGAAAATTATTCACTATTCTCTCCTTGTTGTTGCATCTAAATTCAATTTATAAAATATGGGGTATACCGTGTAATAAGAACATGTGGAATGTTCACGAGTCGACCATGAAGTAATACTTTACACCCTAAATACTATATCAAACATGCATGGTTTATTGGATTGAATTATTACAAACACATGTAATTTTACCATTTATAAGTATACTATTGAATTATTTAGTTTATGTTTTGAGTGTATTTTCTCTTTATTTTATGTATTTATATTGATACTAATGATATTAATGTAGGTTAGTGGTACCAAAAATCTTCCATTCATGTGGTTGGTGTTGTTAGTAAATTATTTATATTCTTGAAGTTAAGAGAAGCTTTAACATCTGCAAGATGATCCTTTGATTCCGTTAGTTTAAGACCTTTGGTTACAATCCATTTTTAAAAAAGAACTTATCCTTTGATTTTCCACTTACTTCATTTATTTGCAGTTTATCTCAAGGTTCATACACAATTTTCATCGAAGGCATGGATTTTGTCTCTTAAGAGCCCAAAGATAAAAATTCAAACTTTGAAAGAAAAATTATTGCAATCTATGACACCTAAGAATGTTCCATCTAAACTGCAATTTGAGGGAATTGGGTCAATCTACAAAAGGTTCTCGTAGTTTTTCTAAAATCTTAACGATATTCTCATGGTTAGAATGAATGTAATGTTGCAAAAATATCAATTTTCTTCATGTTAGGGTGTTGACAATGATATTTTGTAATCGACATCTCATGACACCAAAATAAACTACACACACATCTTGATGGGATATTAGATGTTACTAGATGTGTCATATTACTAACCAAACATCCCAATCCTTCCTGCTACATAGGTCCCATGATGTCTCTAAGATCTCTCGAGAGGAAAAAATGTCAAAATTTGATGGGGAAGTTATAACAATCCATGACACCTATAAATGTATTGTTTAAACCTCTGACCTCCCAATTTCTATCACCTCTTAATGGTTTTATCGGGGTGGTAGAAAACACAACATTGTAAGAGTTTCAATTCACTTTAGTGTAATAGTGTTGAGGGTGATATTTTGTAATCCGCATATCGTGGCACCAAATAGGAAATGTAAACATGTTCTAATGGGATAAAATGTGTTATTGGATATATAATTTCAATTCCCAAGAATCCACGATCCTTTACAACTACATTGGTCCGATAATGTCTTTTAAGATTCTTGAGAGTAAAAATCTTTCAAAATTTGATGGTAAAATTATCACAATCCAAGACACCTAAAAATGTCTCTTCTAACACTAAAAAGAAAATTCAGTCAATATAATAAATATTCTCCCAATTTATCTCAACTCAATATGGTTTTTAGTGGTGGAAATGAACACGACATTACAAAAATCATCAATTTAGTTAGTGTTAAGGTTGTCATGATGATATTTTACAACCACGACCTCGACCTTTGAAGCCCGACAATTCATAAACATTCGGTGGGCATGTAGACACTCTTTGGAAGTTTAATTTTTTTCCAATAATTACCGTCATTCCTAGCCACATTAGTATAATGATGTCTCTTAAGAGCCTTAAGAGGAAACAATGTTAATCTTTGATAAGGAAGTTGTCACTATTCGTGGCACTTACGAATGTATCATTTGAACCTAAAAATAGGAATTTAGTTAATATACAAAATCCTCTCTCAATTTATCCTACCTCCATGTGGCGGATAGTGGTGGGAGAAAATACAACATTGTTAAAAGCATCAATTTGTTTAGTGTTAGGGTGACGAGGTTGATATTTTACGATCCATGCCTCATGGAACCAATTGATAGTCCAAACACATTTGGAGGGATGATAAACACAACTAGAGGATTGATTTCACTTCTAAATCATCCCAATCATTCCTATCTATATTGGTTCGATGATGTCTCTTAATATCCCTAAGAGAAAAAAATTATCAAAATTTGACGGGAAAATTATCATAATCCATTACACCAGTGAATGTATCATCTAAACCCACTATCGAGAATTCAATCAACATACAATCTTGTTCCAATTTATCCTAGATTTTGACAATTTTCTCAAAGTTGAAGTGGATAAAACACTACAAAAATTGTCAATCCGCCTCGAATGTTAAGGTGTCGAGGATGATATTTTACATCCACACCTTGTGGCAAAGAATTGTCAACACACACATGTCGATTAGGATATTCAAGGCTATAAGAGGAATCATTTCTCTTCCCAAACATCCCAATCTAATGATATTAGACAATATGGAATGTGAAATGAGAATGGATTCTTGTTGGTTTACAAGATATATGTTAACAAGAGATAATAGAAGTGGTGAAAAGAGAATGGGTTCTCATTGTCGGTTTACGATATATGTGTTAAAGATAATTTTCATAGAATACATGTGGTGAAATGAGAATGGGTTCTTGATGTTAGTTTGTAATATATATGTTAAAAAGATCATTTTCATACAACATAGAAGGTGAAGTGAGGATGTGTTCTTATTTATGGTTTGCAAGATTTATAATTAGTAATTTTGTCAAACCCTTGGAAATCATCCACTAAACATCCACACTTGTCATACATATGTATAAGGGTATCTTGTAATACTTTGTGTGGAAAAATTAAATTACCTCTTATTGATGTGGGAGTGATTTTTGATTGACATGGGAATGGATATAATGCTTATAATTGATTATATGTCATCATAGTTGAAATTGTTGGTTGAGCTATATATCTTTCGAAACTCTAAATTTATCCTCAAAATTCTAATTAAACATTTAGTTTTTGTGTGGATGTTTTCTACTAAAATTTATCTCAAAATATTTGAAGTAATGAAGCGGTAAGAACACACCATGAATGTGTAAGCTTCATTTTTTTGGGCATTCAACCATGCTATTTTAGTGGACGAGGTCTATAAATATTTCAATGGCATCAAGCCTAAAATTGATTAGTTTGTGTTGGCTATCTTGAGGAAACTCTAAACTTTATCATAAAAATTCCAATTAAACATGTGGTTGTTATGTGGATGTGTTTCCTTGGTGTACAAGAGAAGTATTTACAATTAATCCAATGCTCGATATGATGGAGAGAATTTCTTTAGGTTTTTATACCAACATTTGTTAGTGTGAATTTGTTTTCTTATCAACATAATCCTAACTTGTATGAGGATGGGAGCTTTAGAATAAAATATAGAAACCAATCAAAACATAATGGTAAGTGGGATTTTGTCAAATGTTATATTTGTAAATTCCATAACATATGTTTACAAAAATGAGGAAGCATACACAGGGCACATGAGTTGTTAAAAAATGACATGAAGAGATGCGGCCTCATGGAATTCCACAATCCTCGAGTATGCAAAATATGTATTTTTCAAGGACACTCTCAAAATCTTCAATGAAATGTAGCACACTAGATTGTACCCTAAATTTGTAAGATTCATTTTTAATTTATTAGCATGCAACCACTTAAATATAATTATGATGACAAATCATCATTATATATGCATGGTTGACATTATTGGATGTGCTAGCTATCTTGAGGAAACCCTACTTTATCATTAAAATTCCATCTAAACCTTTTGTTTTTGCGTGGATTAGTTTTCTTGGTGTAAGAGATAAGGGATTCTAGTTAATCAAACTCTTGGATATTCTAGAAAGATCATCTCTTAGCATTTATTTACACCAACATTTCTCAACATACTCCTAGTGTGTACCATAATGGGAGCTTGAGAGAAACATATATACACCAATCTCAATGTGCTCTTGTTGTTAATTTCCAAGATACATGTTTATTCATTTCACAAACGATTGGTTATCATCCACTATGCATCCACACTTGTTATACCTATGTATAAGGGTATCTTGTAATGGTTTGTATGTGACAAACTCAAATTCTCTCTAATTAATGCGGAGTTAACTTTCTTAGTAAATTAAATCACTTTCTTGGAAATTTAGGTTTGTAGTAGGTGAAAGTATGTGTTATAGTTTATAGGGGTTGTGTTTAGTAAGGATAATGTGTATCACCTCTTTTAACAAACCACATCTACATAGTGTTGTGAGATTGAGATTGTTATTGGAAGTGGAAAAAATTAGTGTTAACACCATATTATTATAATTAATGGCATTGTATCACTTTAATAATGAATAAGTTGCATGTTAATTTTATATATTTTAATACCCATGTTCAAAACTAATAAAATTAATGAAATTATTAAAACATGTTAGTATAACATACACATGGAATATTATTAGTCCGCTTCTACATATAAAGAGTGCAATCCACTATATAAGTTTGAAAGCATATTTTTTTGTCTCATTTATTGATTTCCAAAATCCACTATGGAAAACAATGAACAAAATGAATGTCTAAACAAATCCATATAGGCATACAATAGTATACACCAAAAAAATAGAAATCTACGCCTACATGCCATGAATGCATAAAAATGTATATACATTACAAATATTGGGTATCATTGAACAATTGAACTCTCTTAGCTGACTGAGAATATGTAGAGCTAATCTCATAGTTGGCACCTACCTTCCTTTGATCAAACCTCCTATACTCAAGGGATGATTATAGCTCCACCTATTAATACAAATAAACAATATACACATTAGTATACAAAACATGACATAAGTAAATAAAAACTTATCACAAACTCATTATCCCTCTCACTCATCCTTTTCCTTTCATCATCAACCTCAATGACATCAAACTTAGGGGAAAATGCACAAATTGGAGTTCTCACCTCCTCCAAAGCTGGCAAGCATGAAGAAAAAATTTAGAGTACATATGAATTTCATTTATTTACACTAAATGGTGTTAGTTAATTCAAAATGTTCATAGTGAAATTTACATTATTGAGGCACAAAAATGTTGTTCCCATATCAATGTATGTCTCTAATGATTAATATCGGGAGGAGAATTAAATGATGTCAAAATGAAAGCAAGAACAAATTTATCTAACCAAAATAATGAAACTTACGTGCACACACTACATAACATTATCTACATACACTACATAGTTCATTATCTACATAAATTGAAATCGAGGTGGAGTTTTATAGACAACAACAATAATAATTCTATATATTATTCTGTATAGAATCTCTCCACATATATAGGAAACTTTGTTCCTATTATTTAGGAGAGTTACAAACAATATCACTATATACGTGAAGTTGTTTTAACAACTTCACGTACATATCAAAACAACCCATAATATACTAATTATTACATAATGTTCATACTACCAATAATATTCCTAACATTCACCCCCT
This sequence comes from Taxus wallichiana var. yunnanensis, assembly GCA_018340775.1. Lineage (NCBI taxonomy): Eukaryota > Viridiplantae > Streptophyta > Pinopsida > Cupressales > Taxaceae > Taxus > Taxus wallichiana. Next base: position 318,595,956 of record CM031234.1, on the reverse strand, counting down.
TAGTGTGAACATTATTAATTACATATATTCACCCCCTTAATGTGAACATAGGAAAACACGTCATTGAACTAGAAACAAAATCATATGCCTTCATATACTCGTAAGTCTGCATAATGCCACCGGATCTTGTTGCACATGACCACCCACTTCACCATAGTCAATCCCTCACCAAATGATCCCACTTCCACCAAACGATCGATGAAGAATTCCATAGTCGAGGATCACCACATCAACCGCCATCATATACAACTATTCTCAGCATCCACAATGCACATTCTCCTCATTTCAAACATTAGAAAGGAATGCATACCTTGTTTTATTTCATCACACACCAATAAAAGCAAACAAATGAAAATATAAAAAAGGTGCCATAGTACTATATGTGGCCTCGTCATTGGTGATTGACGAGAGGTCGTTGATTGACCTCCAACCTCCTGTGCCTCCATCCTCCAATTTTTTAACACAAAAATATTTGTTAATTCAATATGAATATAAAATACATACATACATACATACATACACACACACACACATATATAGGAAATAACTTTAAAGGCATATGTATAGGAAATTATGATAAAAATACTAAAGCATGCCTTAGTGAATTCTTGGACATGCACCCTAACATCAACATCCCTAGATGTGGAAGGTCTAATATCTACCTTCTCAATTTTTTTTTTGATTTTTAGATCAACATCACTATATGAAAAACAAATTGACACATAATATATTCACTAATTTATTAATTTTTTTCACTTGAGGGGTTTTCACACCCATAAACAAATGTGAGGAAGTGACATGAGATTGTAAGGAAATTAATTATATAGATATGAATATCAACAACAATGGAATACAAAATAACACTAAAATATAAATAAATGATCACAATATAAAATTCTAATGACTTAGCCACTTTGAGGGGACAACCTCAAAACCATACATAAGACTCAAGTAGTCAATATAATGATCCCCTACTAGATACTAACTCTTATATATACCCTACTATGATATGCAAAGAAACAAGTGAAACCTAATATGCATATGAAAGCATAAATAAATGTGATATGACATCACAAGAGATTATGTTAGCCACAAGTCAGCCATACATATCCTAATATATGGCCTAAGGATAAGGGCATATAATGATCCTCCCCTTAAAAGAAACATTGTCCCCAATGTTAGTAAGCTTTGGATGTTTCTTCAAGAATGCTTCATCTTCACACAATACTTCTTCATGTCCACCTTATTCCACTAGATCAAATACTTGGTAATGGCCCTTGTCTTCAAATTCTTTGTGCATGTTTGTAAGATTACTTCACGCTCCAAAATGATGCATCCATCCTCTTGATATATTGTAAAACTCACTAGAAATACACCTTTTATCCAATGACCTTCAAAAGAGAAACATGGAAAACTACATGTATTTTATGTGACTCGAGGAAAATCTACTTTATATTCCACAAAGAACATTTTTTGCAACACTTGATAACATTCATAGTTTTTAGGTGAAATCTTGTATGGATGAAATTGCACAAATACAAAGTCTTCAACTTTAAATATTCGATCATTATGGTGTTGATCAACTTGTTTCTTCATACTATTTTGTGCCATTTCCATATTATCTTGAAAGCTAGAGAGTACCTCGGTTGGTGCTAAATGTGATCTTCATCTGCTCCTATTTTAGACTAGACCCTCAAGTTGGAGGTGAGGGATGTTGTATGGTAACCATACAATACCATAAATGGAGACATTTTGATTTAAGTATGAAATGAAGTGTTAAACCACCATTCTACTAATGGTAGCCTTGAACCCATCTCTCTACTTATCTCGAAGAAAAACATACAAGATACCCCCTAAAAATTTACTTACGACATCAATATGTCCATCAAATTGGGGATAAAATGATGAATTACAAGCCAATTAAGTACCCAAACATGAGAATAAATTAGTCCGAAAATCACTAGTAAATATAAGGTCACGATCATTGACTATAATCTTAGGTGTACTAATAGCTTCTGACTATATCCATAAAAGATATGGTGACTATATTTGATTTAAAGGGATGTGAAAATTAACAAAAATAAGCATATTTTTTGAATATATCCACAATCACCATAATTACACTTTTCCCCTAAGATTTTGACAACCATGTGATTAAATATAGGGAAACTTATACCCACCAATCATTAGGAATAGATAGAGGTTGCACAAGACCTAACATTTTAATATTTTTTCCCTTATTATAATAACACAACAAGCATTCTGCCACACATTTCTAGACATCCCCTTTCAAACCTCCCCAAAATAAATCTTGCTTAATTATGTGATAAGTTTTCAAGAACCCGTAATGGCCAACCACTGGAGAAACATGAAGCTTCAAGAGAACATGACATTGAAGGGTGAAGTTCTTACATAATTCCAACCAATCCTTGTACCACGATGTATGTTTCATGCATTTTTTTTTTCTAAAATTCTTATATCCTATTGAATATTTTAAATGAGAGAGTGTGTGTCTCAGTATGATTATACCATTCTGTTCATACTTGATTGAACTAATATTCATGTAGTATAGAAATGACATATAACAATGATTTTGTTGACTCATTTTTCCTGAATTGTGCATTGAGTACTACATTTTCCTTTCCTTTTTTTTGGCATATAAAATTTCTCCATATTTTACATGACAAACCCATGATTTTTTGAAACTTTTTGGTCGAGTGGGTTAGAATTGCAAAATTTCCTCTTCTCAAAGGTCAACTTTTGGGAAAGGTTTTGGGAGCATAGGATTGTTTTAGAATCCCATATTATAGCCACTGAAATGTATTAATGTTTTCTTTGTGACAATATGGTTTAGGGAATATTTTATGAGCTTCATAATGGGTTTGGAAAAATTTCTCTCCAAGAAATTTTGGGGGAAAATGTGTGTGTGATCATTAAAGAAGGATCAAATTCTAAGAAATGTTTTAGGAACTTTGGGTAGTTTTGGGAACTCAAATCTTAGTCATATGAAATATTACAAGGTCTACTACATGATAGAATATGTAAGAAAAAGTTATGGGAAAATAAAAAGTGGAAACCTTCCCAATAATGAGGTACAATGGTATTTTCAAGCAAGGAAACTTGCACCAAATGTTTCAAACACCTCAAGAAGATTCATGAGCCTAAAAAAGGGAAAAATTAAAGCACATTGAAACCCCTTCATGACCCAAGTTTTATTTCGATTCATACTTGTCACAAACTCTTGTAGAAGCTCGATCACTAACACACCTTCCTAGGAAAAAAGTTGTAAGTTGACTAAAAACTCATGAAGAACTCATTTTAAAAGTTTATAAATTCTTTTATTGGATTATTTGGCCCATTTCTAGTCAAAATAATATATTATATGCCTCAAAAAGGTTAATTTTTGGTCTCGTACCAAAAAGTGCACTTCGTGTTCTAATTCTCCATTGACATGATGATGTCATCAACTTAAGTGCACTTGGCACACTTTTGAAACTTAGTGACATTTTGGGAGTGCATTGAAAGTTTTAAAATCTAATTTAAAAATCCACTAGCCAAAATGCACCGCCCTCCTATTGGTGGATGAAAATGTCAAAAAGTAATGAAGAAATAGGCAAATTGAAAAGGTTGTGCATGTTGTGGGTCCCACCCCTTCTCCCTTGACACACTTTGGAAGTGAAATTTTACCACCATAGTTTTCCCAAGCCTAATTTGGGTGCATATTTCAGGTGGATATTATAGAGTGGGTGCATTTTCCACTTTGCATTTGCAAAACCCAAACTCCACCTCCATTTCAAGTTGTTTTTAAAACTCCTCTTCCCTCCAAAAACCAACTCCACAAAAGGGTAAAGTGAAACTCATGAAACCACTCAAAAGATTGTTTTTCTTCCTCTCATGTCCATAAAACCACTTGTGTTCCCTAGCTCTTCCATACCTTGTTTTTCTCATATCTCATGATCCTTGGTCGAATCACTCTCAAATTTTGAACACATCCTCCTATTAAAAATTACATGTTCAAATTGATATGATGAAAATAGCATATGGTGAATTAAATTTTTTTCTATGATCTCTTGAATATTTCATTATAACCTAGGTGACCTTCTCATAGGGTGTGGCATGGTAGTGATAATTCCTCACTCCTCTCACACTTACCCTACTCAAGGAACTACAGGAATGATTTTCCACATGCTACCCCAAACAATGTGATTTTTCATAACCTAATGCCCAAAAATACATTCTTTAGCATTGTTATTCCCTACATGAACATGTACTCAAAATATCCACATCTAGATCCAAATGCATTACCTAGTTCATTCAAATTGTTCCAAGGAACCCCATTTTCCCAGTATAATGCCTACTCCACAAATTACCAAAATCCTCCTCCACCTTTTCATTAGGAAACTTCAATGGTAGATTCATACACAATGGGAACTCATGCTAAATCCGTGAAAGAAGCCCTTAATTTAACTATACACAAGTGTCATGCTTCCATTACCTATTGGAGCTCAAAATTGCACCCATCCCAAATCAGGATGATTCTGGGATTTGAGGAAACATGGTTTGATCTCTATAATGTGGGCATTGCAAACGAGATCAACCTCTAAAGAATACCACCTTTATTTGCTTATTTCTACTTGCCAATACTACTCCTAAGAAATGGAATGAAACTATTTAACTCTACTCTATCATTCTAAGGGACCAGGGTGAGAAAGAGATGTATAAAATGAAATCCTAAACTAAGAGGAGGTTTTAGAACTAAAAAGAAGGGGAAGAACACTCATAGATGAGTAAAAATGAAGGAAAATATGCAAAGGAAGGTCAAACATATGTGCCACATTCCGAACAATATTCAAGTTCTCATTTTATGGAGCACAATAGAAAAGAGACCTATAAGAGATATAACACATACACATCATACCGACATTGTAAAGAAGGAAATTAAATGCAATAAAATATCGATGGGGCAGAAAAATCCATAAAACAGAAATTTTATTGCTTCGGAAGAATGCACAGTCCATTATAATGGGAAAGGATGCAAGAATCCACATGTAGTAGCGTACATCTGAGGCATGTAACTTAATATACAAAGAATACACTACTCTGAATAATTCTCTTGCATTCTGAGAGGGTCCAACCTTTTCAAATTAGCATTATTCAACAATATATAGAAGAATAAGACAGAAGAGGAGGGAAAAGAGGAGGGAAACTCAGATTCCAAATCACAACCACCAAAAACATGCATTAAATACCTACTAATTTGCTTGTAAATATATCAAATATGCTTCTCCATGTCAGTCTACTTATGGAAGAAGAAAATATGACAAATCCCATGAAATTCAGGTGGTTGAGTCAACTGGAATTGTGCATTAATGACATGAATCATGTTTTCCCATTTTCACCTAGGAAATCCCTCCAAAATCAGATTTTGAAGAACCTAGAGTGTAGCCCATGTCATTAGCTTTCCAATGAGACCAACCATGCATGATTTTGAGCTCTATGGAAGGAGTTATGGTGATTAAAGTTCTCTAGTGTAAAGGAACACATCAGACACATGGTGTCATCTGATTAGTCGTGGGAGTATGCTTTGGTTTACTACAAGTTGTTTACGCCACATGTTGTACTTCCATTTCACTACTTATATTTGAAAACAACTCACAATTTTCTATTTTCCACTGTGAGTTGCACTTTTATCCAACAAGTCCCCTAGAGTGGACATGTGGTGTGCAAAGATTGGCATGGGGGTTAAAACCTTGGGTTCCCGCACGAGAGTAGAAGGTAGAGGAGAAAATGTGCACAAGAAGTCTGCTTTGATTCACGTAAAGGGGTGCACGAGGATTGGGAAGAAGGATGCATATTTTCATGGGAATGTAAATGTGCAATCGAATATTTGGATTTCTGCCAAAGGAATGCATGAGAGTTCGGGAAAGGTGGTGCATGAAGCATGCATAAGAGGAAAAGGGAAGCACAAAAGGAAAGGAACTACGAGAGAAATATGTGCAAAGGAAGTGTGTGGAGGGAAACAAGTGTGCATCGAGAGAGTGCACATGACTCGGGAATAAAAGGCATGCACATAGGAGGCATGCTTGAGGACTTTTTATAATGAAAGGAAAGCTCATGGGTGTGCATGATGGATTACGTAGCAACCGGGAAAGAGGAAGCAAATGTGAAGAGGAGTGTGCATGAAGGAAAGGTGAAAGGACTTTCAGATATGTAAGGGAACAATATTAGAGTGCACAAAACATGTGTAGAAGGAAGAAAGGGAAGGGAGAAGCCATAAGTAGCACACGAGGGAGCACAAGAGAACTCCGCAACCTAATAAATTCACCAAGGAATAAAATAAGTGGCGCGCACACCCCGAAAACATGATGTTAGAAGTAGAATGGAATTGCAAGTTCCTAAAATAACTAAAGGGGGTTATTTTGGGGCAACATTCCCATTATTAAAACTTCCTAAATTCAAAGGCGAAGGATACCTCAATGCTCACATCAAGGCCTTTTCCAATGCAATTAAAGAATTACTCCCATGGGATGTAATAATGGCTAACATATTCCCAAGGACCCTTGAAGATAATTCTATAGATTGGTAATATCTAATCCTCGAAGACTCTATATATTCCTTCAAACAACTTGTTTATGAATTCATTAAAGCATTTAACATGAATAAAATTATACACACAAGAATAAGGGAATTCCTATACATTAAACAAGAAAAAAAATCTTCTACCCACTCTATAATAAGATGGCATCAATTCCTATAATCTTCCATGAGTGGACCTTTTATGGATAAAATGGAACTTTGTGACCTTTTCTTTCACTCACTTAATCAAGAGACCAAGGAAGAAGTGCATAAGTTTCCTTTCCATAGTTATGAGGAAGTTCTATAAGGTTCTCTTCGTATTTATCACGTGGTCATTAATAATAGACATAAGACTTATGGTTCCAATGGGAAGTTGGTAGTTCGTAATCAAAACAACACAATTTATTAAAAAAATGAATCCAATAACCAACAACCCAAGATCTTAAATTGTAATCAAGGTGTTACTAAAAATGGTGTTACTTGACCAACAAAAAAATCCTAATGTTACAAACACCGGTAACATGAAAAACAATAATAACAACTTGACGAATCGAAGAAATCCTAAAACCATCCCCACTATCAACGTAGTTACTTTTTATCATCCTTCCCCTCGGAAAAATAAGCCTAAGGATAGAACCTATACTAAAACCCTAGTCAAGGGGCACCAAACTAAAAATATAACAATCTCCATTTGTACCCTTTTGGAGTCACTAATGACATGGAAATAGAATTACATAATCTACCCTAACCATCTAACCCTTCATCATACACTTAACAAGCTAAAAATGCTTAAAACCTTAGTTGAAACTTTAAACTTCACATTTAGGTGGGAAAATGACCACATTCTAGAGATGGCCCAAACTAAAATCTTTACTAGTCTAGCTTATTCAAACCGATGCTCCTACATCAAACTACCTATCTTGAAAGAAAGCATGAGCTCCTACTCATGTGTTTATATAACTATTTTGAAATATCCCTTATGGGATACCACTTAAAAATACACAAAATATATGAAAAATTGCGCAAAGAAAGTAAAATACCGATTTTACTAAAAATGACCAACTAGGACAACGAATGGTATTTAATTGATATCTCACAAAATAATTTCCCAAAGTGCATGAAATTTTTAGGAAGCTTGAAATAATAATAATAAACACTAGAACAACATTTTTGGAATTTTATATCACTTGCTAGAGAATTACAGAGTGCCTTGAGCGACTGGGTAAACTTCTAAAATCCATAAATCACAAAACACACGAGCATAAATTAAGGGTCTTTGGAAATACATTAATGATACAAGAAATAATATTTCCACCTTCGATCTAACAACGGTCGACTAGAAAATCCCCGATAAAGGCCACAATTTTCCACACTTGGAAAGGGGTCGAAATGATGAAGGCACCTTCAATGAGCTGCCACGCCCTGCCCAAATGGCTACCGTGAGTCCGATCTAGAAGCCCACCGATTATCTTCCTCAAATACCATGAAAAACCCTCAAAATATGTCCTCTCAAACCTTAGATAAGATATATGTTGCAAAACCTTGAAAGCGGCTCCAAAATGACAGACTAGGTAGATCTCTCACCGCCGAAGAATTCCCGCTATCTAGTGGACAGTCTCTCACCATCGAAGCTATGGCCCATGTGTTATTTTAATCCACAAGCCGTGTAGATGCGCAACATCGCAGCAGTAGAAGAAGGGGTCAATAAAAATGTATGTGAAAAGGTTCCTCTCCTTTCTCTCCCAGCTCCTTATATACTTTCCAAGGAAAAAGAGCCCCAATAGACCTAGATGCATTTCATTCCACGGAGGGGTCAATAAAAGAAAAGAAAATAACTTAAGTTACTTTCCCCCTTTGAGGCACCATGGTCCAAAAGTGACCCTCAACACAAAATTTGAATATTAGAACCACGTGGCCCCTTCCCAATAGCTCCCCGCGTCCACAACCCCTTGGGTCTGACCACGACTTGGACTCGACCTGGCCCTTAGGCCTTTGGCGCAGGAAAAGGGGACATTACAGTCCTCCCTTCCCGAGAAATGCTTGACCCCAAGAATTTTCCCCGTCTGCCCCGCTATAAAAGTTAAATACCGCATCATAAGTTTCTCCACCTCACCCTACCATCAACCAAGGATCGGTGTAATCTGAAGTAACCAAGAAACCCCACGCAGTCATCATGACCTCCATATGGTATCGAGAGCAATGGTGTCCATGAAGTAGAATGATACCCAAACTGACTCTCCACCGGTACCCGCACCAAAATTTCCAATCTGTCCAATCCCTGCCAATGTAAGGTTGTCATCATGTGATCACTCACTGCCTCTCTAATCAACCCCTGGGTATGAAAGTCCACTCTGAATTATGTAGAACTCCCTAAATCAACTTGCAAAATAACTTGTATATGCACAAAGTGTGCTAACTCTCCCACATGACCCACATTGGTGTGAGGGTACAACTCCTCATAATGTATCTTAATGTGTCCCATGGGGGAAAAATCCCAAGATTCCAAAGATACTCAGCCAATCGACAATGTCAACTCCACATAGTTCACCTCCTACGATGAGTGATAACCTACTAGAAAAACTAGGTAATTGAGTCGACTACATCCTTCCACTGACTAGCACATGGGTGAAATTCCCACCATTCCTAAAAGCAACAAAATACATAGGAGTGCTATCCGATTTTGACTCGTAACATGCTAAACTTGTAAGCTCTGATTTGTTATAATGAAAAACCGTACATCCCTGTATGAAGTTGGGGATATCCCCCCTCAAGCCATGCCATCTAAACCTCTCTGATATGAGCTTGTAGGTCTCATCGAAGCTCAGGTGTCTGGTCATGAAAAAATAATGCACATGTCGTAATATCTCCACCCTCAACCCTACGTCTGACACAAGGTATAATCATGATAGAATATCATCTCATCCTCCAATCTGTAGGTGTCATCTTGTATGTGACCATCCAGAATCTCACAAGTGTGTCAGTTCTTGGAGTACTCAACAAGCAAATGAGATCTCCAGTCTACCGACCCCTTAGATAACCAACATGATGATAAACTCAGAGGATTTGAGCCTGTAACCCCAATCTCTGTAACTATCTCATGTGCAACATTACTGGTCACCTCCACATCCATCCTACTCAACATCGATCCATGATAATAAAATTCCTCACCATGCCGGAACGTTCTCTCCATCCCCTCAGCTGTAACCACCCTAGGTGCTCCTGTAGATAATCCCCTAAAAATCACATTCCTGCCCTCGGATTTAAACTTCAGCTCCATTATCTGAAAGTTAGTCCAAAACTCCCTAAGAGAGCGAAGCCATCTGTACTCCCAACACTATGTTGGTCACTTCCATACCAACGATGTGGAGATCATCGGTAATTGTATAGTTACCCATCGTGATGCTCATTTGGGGAACCTGCCACATGCACCTCATAAATTCTCCATTGGCTACAACCCTGTTGAGGCCCTCAAAATCCTCTGTCTGTAGTCCTCTCCTCTCAACCAATGAGGCATCAATGTAGTTGTGGGTTTCCCCACTATCAATGAGTACCCCAACTCATTGACCCTGCATAACTCCTCTAATCCTAAATTCCTTATACATCAGAGTACTAGGCAATGTGGCTATAATCTCCCGAGGAAAAGTCTTCTCCTCCTGCCCGCATCAGCACTATCCAATGCAACCCCATATCCATCATCCATCTCATGAGTCTCTAACTCCTCACCTCTATCACCCTTTCTCTCCTCGAAGACTTCAATGAATTGAGCCTTCCCTCTACCTCTGCAATCATGTCCTAGGATCCAAGGTGTGTGGCAATTGAAACATAGTTTCTTTCACCTTAACTCATCTCTGTGTTTTTAGAAAATGATTGTATTTTCAACCACCTCTCTGCCTCCGTGAAGGCTCCTTCTACTGACATTCATCTGATCCAGATGGAGGTTCCCTTTTCTGATTGTGAGGTGGAGCCCTTGGCTTTAGAGTGGATAACTCCAAGTCCCAAGCTTTCCTAACAACCCCGTGTAAAGAAGAAGGTTCAAATGCCTTCACAAATCTAGTGAAAGCATCAGTCAAACCTGCTATGAATAGTGAAATCAACCTCCTCTCTGTGACATCAGGTACCATGACTGGTAATATCTAAAAATTTGTGATGTACTGATCTAGGGGACCGGTTTGTCTCAAATGAGTCCACTCCCTAAAATACCTTTCAGGGTACCTCCTATCAAATCTGCTCACCACCCTCTGTGCGAACTTTGCATGAGTCATAATGTGTATGTGTCCCTGTGTAATCAGCCCATGATGCCACCAATCATGAGTGTCTCCCTCAAGATGCGAGCTTGCAAACTTAATTGCATCTTCCTCGCGCATAGGATTCGAGTCGGAGTATGTCTTCGACTTACGGACCTATCGACACTAAAATTTTCCTCCATAATTTCTATTTCATTAATGTATGTATTAGGAATAGGATGTTGTTAAGTGTAATTAGTAGTAGCGTCCGATAGAAGATAACGGGCCACAAGATTTTTATGGTGCCGCCAATAATGTGGAGTACAAGAATAAATCAAAGTACAATAGGAATGTTGTAAAAAGTAAATATTTGTCGTAAGTGGTCCGGTAATGTTAAAATGTCAAAGTTTGGGTAATTAGAGAAGTAGGGTCTACATGATTAGGAATTAGAAATATTATATTGGTAATAAGGACAAGGAGTGAGGTCATAAATATTTTGTGTATTTTATTTGTAAAAAGTCTAAAAATGTGGAACCCATGTAAAATGATAAGGTTTATCTTATCTTAAGAATAAGCTTACATGTACAGATAAGAGTTAAGGTATGGAATATGATTCGTCAGAGTGGATTTCTTATCCTATCTTAGAGATAGGATGGATAAGCCTGGAAGTTCTATAAATAGAGAGGCCACCCCCCTCATTTAGCATAGAAAGAAGTAGTGAGAAATATTGTAGGAAGTGTGCAAAGGAAGCCATCAGTTAAAGGTGTGTTGAAGAAGCCATCAAGAGGCGTAATTGTAAAGTTTCTCCCATAGTCTTGTTGAAGTACCTCATGGGTGAGATTGTAACAATTTCATGTTAATATTATAATTTACTTTGATATTTCATATTTGTCGTCATTCTGTCTTATCATAGTCAATGGTATTCTTGTGTTCGGTTGTTGTTTTGCTTCCAGATTACATCCACCAAACTAAAGGCTGTGCATTAGTAAATAATCATAGCACGAGGAGTTCCCGGTGAAGAATTATCATAGTGCCGGATTGGTGATGACATTTTGGTTCCGTTGCTGGACCATTCCTCGTTGGTGGATTTTCTGGAGAGATATTCCCACTTAGGCAAAAATTAATTGGAGGGTAACCTTGTTTTTACTGTGCATAGTAGTTACCATGGTAAAGTCATTTTTACCGTGAATAGTAGTTACCATGTTAAAGTCATTTTTGCCATGAATAGTAGTTACCCTGGTAAAGTCCTTTTTGCTGGGAATAATAACCGCATGAAGAAAGTCACTTTTACCGTGAATAGTATTTACCGCAGTAACTTCACTTTTTACCGTGAATAGTGTTTACCACAGTAAAGTCAGTTTTTACCGTAGTAAGTCAAGTTTTACCATAGTTTACCGTGGTCATTTCTATTTTACTGTAGAAAGGTGTAAAGTCACTTTCTAGTATAGTGATTCCAATTATTTGTGCACATAAGTCTTGTTGATTATACTTGTGGGTTGGTATTTCACTATGGTTACTTTTGAAAATGGGAAAGATTCCTATTTTTTCAGCTCAATCTAATGAAGATGCTTCTTCTTTCATTCAAGAGTTTAAACGATCTTGTATTTGTAATGGCCTCATAAGAAGGGAACAATGGACTGAATTTTTTCCTACCTTTTTAGATGGTTCAACACTTAGGTGGTTTGAAACACTAGGTGATAATGTGAAAAATTCATGGGATTTATTAACCGAAAGTTTTCTTAAAGAATTTGGTGAACAACAGAAATATGCAGATCTCATGATCGAGATCACAAAGCTATCCCAAGGAGAGAAGGAGAAGATAAGGGATTATCATGCTCGTGTTCTAGAGCTAAGGAGGAAGCTCGATGCCCAGATCCTAAGGAAGGACTAACGGATGGGTTGATGAATGGCGTGGATAATCTCCTTTGTAAGCACTTCATTCTTGGGATGAAGCCAGAGATCAGACAACGAGTGAAGTATGACCACCCAACTACCATTGAACAAGCAAAGGAGATTGCAAGAAGGCAAGAAGAAAGCATGGAAGAGGAGCCCAAAGAAATTGTTGCTAAAGTAGAGCCTACACCAGCACCTTTGGTCTTGAATCCACAACCACTCCCGGTGAGCACAAATATTTCTCCTAATACATCTACTGAGTATGAAGATCTGCTCAAAAAGATGGGTCAGTTAACTATTAATCTTCTTCAAGGAAAGGAATTTAGTTCTCAGGGAGGAGATAGAGGTCCAAAGAGAAATATTTCTGAAGTTGTTTGTTATGGTTGTTATAAAAAGGGTCATTATAAGTATAATTGTCCGTATAGAGCTTCTACATCCGTAAGGGAGATAATGATAAAGGAAAAGCACCATGAATTCTTTTGATGTAGTAGATAAGAGTAGAAATAATGAAGTAGATGTGTTTGTAACAAAAAGAAAGAAAGAGAAAGATAATCAAGATGGAAATGATCCTAAGAAGATGAAAGAAGAAACTAGTAAGAAATATAGGAGAAGAAAGTTGGGTGTGCAGGATTTTCTCGATTTCACAGGCAAGGACCATACTCCATCTTGGAAGATCTGTCCAAAAGGCCTCGCAAATATTACATATGGTCAACTCTTGGCTATGTCTTCGAGAAGAGGCGGAGTTGCAAGGTGGACTCAATGCTCAAGAAGGAAGGAGGTTGAGGTCCCTGTTTTGGAGGCAGGGTAGATCCCTATTCTCCACAAGCCGAGGTATTATTTAATGGTATTTCAATTCATGATGTCTTAGTTGATGGAGGTGTTGCGATTAATGTAATGACCGAGTCTGTAATGAATATGTTGGGTTTAAAATTGATCGCCCTTCAACACTTATGTTAAGGTCATTAAATAAGGGAAAACTAAACCAAGGTGTAATTTCAAATGTGGCAATATCTCACATGGGTGTTGTATGTGTGGTAGACTTTTAGGTGATGAAAAATGGTACTGTTGCGTACCCAATGCTGCTGGGAAGACCATGGCTAAGGAGAGTTCATGCAAGAAACTACTGGAATGAAGGTTTCATGACACTTGGACGTGGTAGAGAGAGGGTGAAGATAAACGTGATCCTCGACATCATAAAGTAGAACCTGTGGATTCAAGTGATGAAACTCGATGATTGGACATCCTCTGATTACTCTAGTACCAAAGGTGAAGTGGACACCGAAGATGAAGAAAGCGAGGTGGATGTTTTAGTCATGGATATCTTGCAGTCCACACCAACTCATGACCCCATAAAATTATCTCAAGAAGAAGTTGATGATCGTCTCCAACAAATAAAGATTGGTGATGTTTGTGATGGAGAGTGAGAAGAATCCTACCTCCGGCTCTTTCAAGGTACATACACCTATTCACTTTTGATTACAAGTAACTTCGTCAAGTAAGTTGGGTAGAACATTGTATTGAGTGGGTAGATGGTGCTAAGCCTATAAAGCAAATGCCATATAGAATGAATCCTAATTTTTCCAAGACCAAAAGAAGAAATAGATAAGTTGCTTGATGCGGGATTCATATTTGCTATGGAGAATTCGTAATGGGTTTCTCCCATTGTGATCTCAATAAAAAAGAATGGGAAGCTACGCATTTGTGTTGATTACAGAAGCTCAATAAGGCAACAAAGAAGGATCATTACCCTCTTCCATTTTCGTGATCAAATCTTGGGCGAAGTAGCTGGCCAGAGTGCTATAGTTTCTTGATGGATATAGCCAAGCTATAACCAAGTTCGTATAGCAGAGAAAGATCACCAAGACCACGCTCACCACTCCTTGGGGAACGCTTGCTTATAGAGTTATGCCTTTTGGTTGTGTAATGCTCCAAAGACATTCCAGCGTTTGATGAATAGGGTGTTCGAACCCTACATTGGGACCTTCATCAGAGTATTTCTGGATGATTTTTACATCTATGGGAGCAAGTTGGACCACCTGCACTAGATGGAGACAACATTTCAAAGGTTAGATGAAGCACAAGCCTCACTAAACCCTACAAAGTGTGTCTTTGGATGTTCTAAAGGTGTTTTTTAGGGCATGTTGTATCCAGAGATGGTATTGGTACTGATCCTGATAAAGTTTCAAAAATCAAAGATTTACCATTTCCTATGAATAGAAGTAAATTGAGATCATTTTTAGGCCATGTGGGTTACTATAGAAGGTTCATCAAGAATTTCTCAAAGATTGCACAGCCACTAACCCAGTTCTTGAAGAAGGATGTTGCTTATGAACCAGAAACAAGGCGCATGAAGCTTTTGGACAATGAAGGAAGCCCTGGTGTCTTCACCTATTTTGAAGAATCCAGATTGGAGCAAGCCATTCATTGTGTACACTGATGCCTCAGATGCAGCACTAGGTAGTACTTTGAGCCAAAAGGATGAAAATGGGAATGAACATCCAATTTACTTTGGGAGCAGACAAATGAGCAGTGCTGAGGTAAACTATACTGTAACTGAAAAAGAGGCTCTGGCTATCATTTTTGCTGTAAAGAAGTTTAGAAATTACTTGCTAGGGCAGAAATTTATAGTTGTAACGGATCATCAGGCTCTGAAATATATTGTCAATAAGCCTAACCCATCAGGGAGGATAGCAAGATGGATAATTTTGCTACAAGAATTTGAATTTGATATTATAGATAGGCCAGGAAAGAAGCATGTCAATGCAGATGCACTCTCTCGAGCCTATGATGGTTTAGGATCATCTTGTGATGATGATGATTTTCCGATGCAACGCATTGTTCTCCCTTGACACAATCCCTAGTGAATACATAGATATTTGGAATTATCTGAATGAATTCAAGTTTCCTGATGGTGCCAATGCAAAGACTAAGAGAAAGATTACTCAAGCCAGTCATCCATATTCTATTCTGCATGGAGCATTATTTCGAATAGGACCTGATGGACAGTACAAGAGGGCAGTTGGACGTGATCAAGGAAAGGATCTGCTAGAAGAATTCCACAATGGTACATGTGGAGGGCACTTCTCTGGACAACTTACAAAGAAGAAGGATCTTGATGCAGTTATCACCGCCCACTCTTTTTAAAGATTGTTATAATTATTGTAAGACATGTGATATTTGTCAAACACATGGTAACCGTAAGACTTCATCAGCTCCATTATGTCCTATTCTTCCCCTTGGTCCCTTTGAAAAATGGGGAATAGACATTGTAGGTCCACTTCCAACTACATCACGTCAAAATAAGTATATTGTAGTTGCCACAGATTATTTAACCAAGTGGGTTGAAGCTAGGCCATTGAAAATAGCTTCCATGGATGAAGTGGCAAGGTTCATATATGAACACACATTGTCACCGATTTGGTTGTCCATTAGAAATTGTAATGCATCAAGGAAGCCACTTCATTAATGAGGTGGTAGAAGCCCTAGTCAATAAGTTTTCTATCAAGCACAGAAGGCAACAACATACAAGCCAAGCACAAATGGACAGTGGAACAAACAAATTTTGTCTTGTGTCAAATTCTAGCAAAGATGCAAATTGCAGGTACATAAATGGGATAAAAGGATTCATGCAAGCATTGTGGGCATATAGGGCAACATCAAAGTCAGCAACAGGATACTCCCCATTTCAGTTGGCCTATGGCATTGATCCAGTTCTTCCTATTGAGTTTGATATTCCCACTGTGAGAGTTATGAAAAATGAAAGGATGGATGAAAGTGATTCAGTAAAAGAAAGGTTGGTACATCTTCATTTGCTAGAGGAAATGAGGGAAATAGCAAAGGATACAAGCCATAAGAAGAAAATGAAGCAAAAGGAATACTTTGATCAAAAGATCCGATGGTCTCCATTTCATGTGAATGACTTGGTCCTAGTATATGATTCCAGATACAAAAAAGAAGATAAAAAATTTCTTCCAAAATGGATGGGGCCCTACAAAATAGCAGTTGTGCATGAAAATGGTACGCATGACGGAGGAATTGGATGGCACTCCCATTACGAAATGGGTCAACCACGACAAGTTGAAGATTTTCCAAGCACCAGAATAGTCTACTCCGAGGACGGAGTAGAAGCTAGGAAGGGGGAAGATGTCGACACTAAAATTTTCCTCCATAATTTCTATTTCATTAATGTATGTATTAGGAATAGGATGTTGTTAAGTGTAATTAGTAGTAGCATCCGATAGAAGATAACGGCGCCGAAGTCTCCAATGAAGAAATCATGCTTTCCAACACTTGTAATCCCAAAAGACACATTTGAATTCCTTATTTGGCTTATGAAATCAGTCACAAAGTTTTCAACATCAAAATCGATAGTTTTGGTTAACTGCCACATACTACCAGGATCCCATATCTTATAATTCCCTTGAGCCCTTGTATCATTAAGTGAGCTAAAACTTGCCACCATATATCATCCACCGATGCTCATATACACATAGTTGGAGCAATGGTCTAACAAACTCCATGATGAAGACTTTGTCATCTACCATACCATGCATCTCATGATGGAAGTAAATTGGAATAGGCGACAATAAATAAGACACATTAGTGTGTTATTCATACCCTTCAAGGCCATTAATGTCCTCTCGTGTGTTTAAGATAGACATATGTTGAGCTTCCCCAACATTTTTTCCTTAGTGCTCGTTGAAAGTATCCAAAGCCGATCAACAATTGCTGGTTTGGAAATTACAAGAAGCTGTAATTTTATACAAGTGTCCATGTGAGGCTCCTCCTCATGTGCCGCCTACTCCATAGAGTCTTCTTTCGTGGGTGTAGACTTCCTTGCATCACTTACCCTCATCTTTTCCTTTAACTCTTTTATGTGTTTTCTTGCTTGAGTCGCTATCAACCTAGCGCTTCTAGCTATGCTATTCCCTTCCTCACACTTTTAAGAGTTTCCATTACATCCTCCTTGCTTGCATAAACAAGTTTCTTCTCCTGAGCTGGAATAATTTCTCTAACAAGCAAAGTTTCAATAATGCAATTATTTTTCTCAATGGAAATCATACCCTTTTGTCTAGAATATTCTTCTACAAATGAGTTCTTTTGTAATTCAGGTACCAATATATGATGATCTCGCTTGGGCTTGCTACCAATATTCATCATGCAATAATCTAGAAATGACATATTATCTTTGAAACCCTTACTCAAAGATTGGTATTTCCTCCAACAAGAATCCTCATCAATCACCTCTATTGGCCGCCCTCTATCACTATTCTCACCATGTTCCTTATTGTCCCTAGATCTGTTTTGATTCACATTCTGAGTGAGTGGCTCAAATAAAGGTTAGTGGCTTCCTGTTGTTTCACCATGTTGGTGAACATTTCCTTCATAAAACCCCCATTGAGATCTTTCCAAACTACCATATTTAACCCACACAAACTGGAGGAACAACAACTCTGATACCACTTTGAAATATCCCTTATGGGATACCACTTAAAAATGCACCAAATATATGAAAATTGCAGCAAAGTAAAATACTGATTTTTACTTGAAAATGACCAGCTAGGACAGCGAATGGTATTTAATTGATATCTCACAAAATACTTGCCCAAAGTGCATGAAATTTTGAGGGAAGCTTGCAATAATAATAATAAACACTAGAACAACATTTTTGGAATTTTATATCACTGCTAGAGAATTACAGAGTGCCCTAGGCGGCTGGTAAACTTCTAAAATCCATAAATCACCAAATACACGAGCATAAATTAAGGGTCTTTGGAAATACATTAACAGATACAAGAAATAATATTTCCACCTTCAGATCTGACAATGACCGACTGGAAAACCCCTAAATAAAGGCTGCAAGTCGCCATGCTTGGAAAGGGGTCGAAAATGATGGAGGTGCCTTCAATGAGCTGCCACGCCTTGCCCAAATGGCTGCCGTGAATCTGATTCGAAGCCCACTGATTATCTTCCTCAAATTCCCCGAAGACCCTCAAAATCCATCCTCTGAAACCTCAAATAAGATCTCTGCCGCACGACCACGAAAGCGGCTCCAAAATGATAAAAAAGGTAGATATCTCACTACCGAAGAATGCCCTACTAGCTAGGGATGGGTCTCTCACCACCAAAGCTAGGGTCCCTATGGGATTTGACTCCATAAGTTGTAGATGTGTAACAACAACAACTGCACGAGAAGGGGTCAATAAAAATGTATGCAAAAAGGTTCCTCTCCTTTCTCTCCCAGCTCCTTATATACTTTCCAAGGAAAAAGAGCCCCAATAGACCTAGACGCGTTTCATTCCACGGAGGGGTCGATAAAATAAAATAAAATAACTTAAGTTACTTTCCCCCTTTGAGGCACCATGGTCCAAAAGTGACCCTCAACGCAAAATTTGAATATTAGAACCACATGGCCCCTTCCCAATAGCTCCCCGCATCCACAACCCCTTGGGTCTGACCATGACTTGGACTTGACCTAGCCCTTAGGCCTTTGGCGTAGGAAAAGGGGACATTATATGTTTCTTGAATTGATCATTATCTCTTTGTACGTTGTTCTGCTCCTCTTCTTTATTTCAACAAGCATTTCTTGTTCTATGTCCTCCTAGATCCCATAGTCTATAGTTTAATATTGCATTATCATAAATGATGCATCTCCTCTTCTTTATTTTAGTCTTCCCTTTGATCACCTCCAAGTCTTTGAATAATGTACCTACACAAATAATAAACAAAACAAAAAGTATAATTCCTTGTTTAAGGTGTTATACATTTTCCTTCTTTGTATTGTACTCTTCCTCGTTGTTCTCTTCACCGTCCTTTCATAGGTGGAGTGCAAAATATACTGATCATCCATCCTTTTCTTGATTTCTTGTGCTTGTTTTCTTATCCTCATCATCTTTCCAACTTGTCTTAGATCAGTTCTTAAACCTTCTTGTGTAATTTTTCTACAATCTAGATAATTTCTCGCCAAAGAAGGTGTTGGTTTCACATCTGTACCTTCATTCACTTCTCCTTGAACCGGGTGGAACATGCTAGATATGTACTGAGTAAGCTTCATCTGGAAAAATGGAGTGCGGAACTCCTTTAAATAGAATTGCCTAGATAGGGATAGGATTTCCCGGGTGCTAGTGTCTGAACTAGGCGCTAGTGTTCTAGAAAATGATTGGTTTTGATCTTTTCAGGGTAAGAACTTATATTCCCCCATTTTCTCCTTTTTTTATCCACTTTGTTGTACGGTTTTATTGTCACACTTGAACCTGAAAAAAAAACCCTAGCAACCTACACAAGGCTCAAACAAACATTAGATGAAATAAATAATACATATGTTTAAGTCGAATGACATCGTCGGTCACCCAATGTGATTGTCACCGAGTAGTGCACTAATTTTTAGACTATATGTATTTCTAGTGCGTGTGTGATTGAATTGTGTCCTTTCAAGATAGGTTTCTCTTGTGTCATTCACACCAAGATAAAAAGCTACAACTAATTTCCCCCAAGATGAATGTGTAAGATGGAATTCAGAAATAACCCCTTCTATGTAGTGAACAATATAGCCCAAATGTAGTCCTTGAATGTTGCTCTTTTCCTTAGTAGTAGATAGTAAGAAATAACCCAAAGTTGTCCAACCCCTAATAATAGTAAGTCATGTATATATATGATTCCCTTGTTTGAATTTTATCATTAAAAATCAAAAAGGCTAACCTAAAGTGATGGGTAGTAATTTAGAAAAGATAACAAATGATGTGACAATTCAAATTTGAGGAAAGGAGGAAAAGACGAAGCACCCAAAAGGGATAATAGCGCCAAGGCCCTCCAATCTCTAATGGGTGGTAGTGTTTGGGATGCTCAGAGGATAAAATAGAAAATACAGAGTTCGCCACACATTATCTAATGTTCACAAGTAAATTGTCTATTCCAGAAAACTAAATGATAGGAGTATCAAAAGGATAAAAATGTAAAAGCAAAAAAAGTGTTGTTAATGTCTAGTTTTCTTATTTAGGATTCATGCATATAATAACATACTTAGAGGCACAATGTAAGTAATAAGTGCTCGATTTCTTATCTACATCCTCCTAAATATTATTTGTTGCCTCCCCCTAGCAATGTTTCTTATACTTGAATCTTTTATGTTGTGTTTTGATATGCAATATTAGTTTCTCTAACTACCACTTGTAAATTTTTGCTAGATATTAAACTCGTGTTCTTTTGATATGGAGTTTAGGTCATAGATTCTAATTGACCACTCCTTTTATTTTAATCATATTATATTGTTTTGATCATTTATATTAATTAATATAATGATATGTTCCAATTTAAAAATGATATAATATAAAAAAATATTAACTAACTCACTATACTTTTTACATTGCATATATTATTTTAAATATTGTAAGGTTCAAGTTCGAGTTACTATAGGATTTTCCTTATTAATTAGTTTCACTTTTTTAAATTTGATTACAACTCATATTTGTTTATAATTTTATATTTTTAAAAATGGTAATTAGTAAATATATTTTGTTATATTTAATCATTGGTTGTAGTTTGCGTAACAAAATATAAATGTGTTAGTGTCATTCAAATATATAATTTTTCATTATTCTAACAATTAACATGTAGTAATATTTATGGATACATAGCTTTGTCCCAAAAATAATAATATTTTGTTAATCAATAAATAATGAAATGACAAATTTAAAATTAGACTTTCTTTAAAATAATATAAATTCATAATTGTTTTTGTCAAAATACATATTTTTAAAAGTAAGTAAATTTGCGGCAACCTTGACCACGATGACGCCTCAGGCGAATGGGCATTTCGGTGGCTCGGCCCGAGCAACTTGGGTTATCCGCCACATTTTTGGCTCACTAGAATAGTCCGGGGCTCTCCTTCCACCACTTCGCATAGGCCGCTTGACATCCGTTGTCACCCCCGCAACTGCTGGAAAATTCCCCTAGCTCAGCCTCACCATTCCTATGCGTGAGGAAGCAAACCCTGAGGAAGAACCTGGTAATGGCTCGGAGATTCCAGAAACGACAAGGATTTACCCAGTTTGGGGTGGCCGGATGATCAGTATCCTCCCGCCTCAGGCATGTTTGCTACTGCTTGCTTGACCAGCTTTTATTTCCTAGGCTCGGCCTAATTTAGTTTTTGGTGTTCTAGGCTCGGCCTAGCTTGTTCGTGGTTTTGGGGCATGCTCACATACCACCCACTTTCTTGTTGAAATTTATCTTGTATCTTATTGCATTAATATAATATAAGATCTTTTTCATTAAAAAAAAAAGAGTAAATTTAAAAATATTTATTTGTTAACAATGATTTCGCTTATTGATGAAGTTATTTGTCTTATATAGAATGTACCACATGAATATGGGCTCTTGATATCCTAATACAAAGAGTCAAGTGGTTGAGCCTAGAATCACTCATTGGATGACTTTGAAAACATGGATGTCCCTTACTTGTAGCTTTGCTTAGTTGAAAGTGTTTCTTGATTTAATTTATATGCTTACTTAATATTGTAATTTTCTTATATATTTCCTCCCAAACATAAATAAAAATGCCGACAATCTATATAAGTCAAGATCCAATTATAATACTTCGACAATAAAAATCCACTTAATAGAAATTATAATAAAATAAAAATAAAAAATATATAATTATTACGCCAAGGCGTCCCCCATAGGAAAAGACCTTGTGGACGTTTCTATGACTATCTTAAATTTTATGGTTTGACGACCATCTGGACGTTTTTGCTTTTTAATAGTTTTTTGGTATTTGTTTCCGATCTGCATTACCTCTTTGCAACGACTACATTTTGAGCAAGTTTTATTTTTCTGGGAAAATAATGACAAGACCAAAAAGGGGCATAGATCACCCATTAATGGTATCAGAAATTGCTGAGGGATTTTAATCAAATCGAAGATTTTGTTCTTCAGTTTAGAGGCTTTCAGATTGGGCGTGGATATCTGAAGGCATTTTGTCTTGCCGTCCAAACCCTTGACGAAGATCTGATACATGATTTTAATGGCGATAATATTAAAGATAATTTTTTAGAAATTTTCGTTCTATATATTTTTTTCTCGTATCACAGAAACTAAATTATATCCTCCACCCCGACTGTGAAACTTAAAAACTAATATATTGTTTTAAGGTATATAATTTTTTAATTCTAGAGTCGTGCGTTTGGTAGCATATATTAGAGTATAGAATCATTTGCACATCATGGTTTTTGACTATATATACTATGCTTATGTTTTTAAAAGTTGTTTATTTGGTTTTTAACCCAGCCAAGGAGGATGCATGTGAAGTGTTCGACAAAATGCCTGAAATTAACGGGGTCTCTTGGACTACAATGATACCATCCAAGTTCGAGCACCAGTGGGATGAGAGTTCCTTAATTGTCAATGGTGAAAGTTTGTAATTATATGCTGATATAATTCAGGTTTGGGTTGAAGAGCTTAGTGTTGGAGAAAGCAGATTCATTGAGAACAACAGGAGTTGCATTGACCCGATGACCAATGCCTGGAGGGCACTAGATTTTCTTGGTGTTGCAGATTCAATTCGTAGGCAACATCCACAGATAAAGAGGTAATGATCTAGACATACCCCAATTTTATGCTTTCCCTTTTAGTTGAAACATCCCTTTTTCTGATAAGGACTTGGCTTTCTTTATGCAAATCTACAGGGAAAAAGTGACTTCCATTCCATCAAGGATCACCAGGGAGCTCTCATATAGTAGTTGTGGGAAACAATAAGCATACCAACATAAGATACACTATAAATTCCTTAGAGGGTATTTGAGATTGGAACCTATAATAGAAATAACCATCGACTAAAATTTTCCCTATTTCATTTTGGGATTGGGATCTCATTGTAGAAATGAGAAGAGAAATACAAAATACACACATGAGTATTTCTCTAAGTCGCAGAGTAATTATATTGAGCAGCCACACCCATTAACCATAAACGACCCATTGAATTGTATTTCCAAATGCATCTGGATTTCAAAGCATATTTGTAATAATTTTTTGGCCACTTCTAAATTCTTTGGAATCCTCGCAGAAAATCCTGGTTTGGTCTTTCTACAAGTAAATGAGAAAGTCATTTTGTTTGTCTCTATAGCCTTACTTTACCTTATGTTGTTGCCTGCTCTAATTGTATAAGGTTCCACAAGAAAAATAGTTGGATCAAATGAAATCAACCAAACTCGTGTTGATATAATTTTTTCTACATTGGACAGAGAGCATCGTGTGTAGTTCAGACCAAGATAAACTTTATTGTAGATATAATACGATAAATGACAAGAATAATATGCTTATTGGGTTCGTGTTCTCTTTAAATGCTTTGCTTGCATGATCCCAGGTCATGTTGACATGGAAATACGTAAATGTAGTAGGTCCAATATTAATCTTGTGATGAACTTCCACCTGGTTGGAGGATTGAACTGATATAAACATGTACAACATACAAATGACCTCTTGCAACCCAAGATCATGATTAGATCTCTTCTCATACAATTGTTAAAATTGATTAAATTCCCCAAACTGTTATCCTCAACAAGTAAGGTCCAAAGATGCAATTTTTGAATAAGCAAAATATTTTATGGATAAGGAGACAATATATTACAAAATTGCAGAATTAAATTCTGGTATTATGAAAAATCACATAGACTTACCATGGAATTTTATCCCCTATACACTAATGAAATCATATTTTGTTTCCATCTTAGGAATTGATCCATAATTGATACCATTGCAATCAATGTCAGTGCCTATTCTTCTTCCTTCATGTAAGCTCATGTAACCCAATGTCATAATTGGCTTCTGAACATGATACCAAGTTTGGGTTTGCATTGACATCAACTAAAAAAGTAACTCTTTATGACAACAATACCTTCAATCTTACTTGTGTGGATTTCTTCATTCTCTTGCCTAAACAATTGAATCCATAGTCTAAAATTTGTCCATTGGAAATGTTTCTTCATCTCAAAAAAAAAAAAAAGGCAAGGTCTGATATAACAAAAAAGGTATAGTAGTTGATTATTGTATAAATTTTGTGAAGGGTATATATATTAACTTGAATCAAGATTGTTCTGTTCTAGGTAATAGTCGGCAATTGGTTGCTTAATTACATTTCTTTCAATGCAAAATGAACACTCTGTTCAACTATAATAGGTAGGACTACTCTGCTAGGTTCCTAAAAATAGTAATTTCCATCTTAATAAGCGTATTGAAAGAAGACCACAACATACTCATGATGCACAATGAACACCGAAATTTGTGAAGCCTGGTCAAATTTGGGATTGTTGGGAGTTAGACACACATTCTAGGAAAAAAATTTATACGTCTGTGAAAGAGTATTGAAATTTGAAATTATTCTAATTTGGGATGACTGGTTCCAACATAAAAGATTGTCTTAAAGCCATACATACTGATAATACACGTTATGTTGACCATTGACCTGTAATATTGTCACATAAGAAGGGGATATCTGTTTTCTTCATGCTACGAGCTTTATCTTTGAGGTGTATCTTTAATGTTGAACATTTTTGTTGCTCCATTTTCATTTCACTTAAGCTATAGGTTAGGCTTATAAAAGGCTTGTCATAAATGGAAGTTGGGATACCATTATTGACGTGGGTGCAGGGATGTTTCCTTCAATGGATTAAATGCGGACCTGTCTGATAATAAACTTTTTGGACCCATTCCGGAGCTGTGGGGCTTTGGAACATCTTATGAAATTTGTAAGTCTTGTCCATATAGGATTTTATAGAGCATAAACAAGAAGTCCAGTTTCTATGAATGAACATTATATTGACTTGACGATTCATCACAATTATAAATTCAAGGAATTTGAGTGGAAATAGATTGAATGGGTTTCTGCTAGAGGAGTTTGGAAATCCGAGGAGTATAGTGGATATGTAAGTTCTTTATATTGAAAATCTGATTATTTAACTCACAAGGTCATGTTTTTGGATCTATATGCTATGTATTTTCATTTCAAGGGAAATTGTAACTTAGTGTGCTTCTTTTCAATGTCTGCATGGATATTCACTTTCTCCACATGGAAACCTATTGTTTTATGATTACATGGTAAACGGAAGTATGTGGGACATCCTACATGATGAGTAAAATGATTATGTTATGAATAAAAATGGATATGTACATTGTAGATTCATATTTTGAAATAGAAGAATCCAATCTATCTCTAACCTTCTGATTAAAATGGATTGGTGGAGAATCTAACAAGTTTTTTTAATTTTTTTTTCATATAGGATCATCAAAGAAGATTAAGCTAGACTAGGACACTCGGCTAAAGATTTCTCATGGTGTTGCAGAAGGATTACCATATCTTCATCATGATTGTAACCCACACATTGTTCACAGGATGTGAACACTTCTAACATTCTTTTGGATGATAATTTTGAAGCACATGTGTCAGATTTTGGCATTTCTAGGTGCATTTTCCTTGGCCAAAACCCACACCTCTACCTATGTTATGGGTACCATTGGTTACATTGACCTTGAATATGCAAGAACATCAAGGCTTAATGAGAAATCTGATGTATACAATATTAAGAAAATGTGATATCTTAGCCTCTGAGTTAAAGTATGCATGTTGTAAGGATGAACTTTCAGTCTCTAGGTCCATAGTCATTTCAACCAAGGGCTTCCCATTATCCATCACAGATGACTCACCACTCCCTATAATAGTAGCAAAATGACTTATCAATTTGATGTGTAGTAAAAATTTGAACATTCGTAGAAATATCAATCAATGTGGCAACATTCATAATATAGAATCTTTTCTTTTCTTCTTGTAAAGTTCCATTGCTCATTTGCATTTGCTACATATTTAAGCACCAGTGGTCAGAATAACATATTTTGTACTGACAATTAGGATGATTTTTTCTATGCAACACTTGTTATATGCTCGTCAGAACAAAAAGGTTCAACTCTCTTATTAAACTATTTAAATGCAAATAACAAAAATAAAAAGGGGTAGAAGATGAGCATAATGTACATTCTCAGGCAATGTAGGGAAAAATGCTCGCCGTGAATCAAAATTGGAAATGATATTCTCTACATCAGTATTGACCTAGCATTACATATGATGAAAGCCAAAGAAACTTCACTTAGTAATAAAAGGGAAGGTCAAAGCATTGTATCAAATACAACAAATAATATCAAAGTAAATAATCATCCAATAAACAAATGTTAAATTCAATGAAGAGTGTGATAAATCATGTAAGGTCAAAGCATCGTATCAAAGACAACAAATAATATTAAAATAAATAATCATCGAATAAACAACTGTTAAAATCAATGAAGAGTGTGATAAATAATGTAACACCTCTAACTGGTGGTCTTCAGAGGGCATATCAGTGTTGAAATTGGCTTTGCAAGAATCAACATTGCATTCTCTGCCAAGTAGAGCGATACATTGACTATAAAGATCTGGACTTGACAATTCTTCTGATATGTCTAATATTTATAAATAAAACTTTACTCCATCAAATGCATATTTTTGTGTCTTCTTTGCTTCAGACACCAGAGATGGTGGTATTATTGGAATGACCTTTTGGGAGACATCATCGATCTTTTAATCTGAATGCTTTCAGGAGACCTTTCCCTTATGAGTTTCTTGTGCCGCTCTTGACCATCCCAAGTCCCACCCCAAGATTCTTCTAGCATATAATGACCATGATAATCAATTCATTATGAGAGAAGCATGTATTTGTATCATTTCTATGTCCTTTCCCAGTGCCCGATGACCTGTCCCAACCACAATTACCTATTAGATTCTTCAACATATCAATCCCATGCATTAAAAGATCCCATGAATTTGGCTGGATTTCTGATAGATTCTGATTTAAAATCCCCTTGCTTGACATGAACGCATTTAATTAAGCATATAAATATATGCATTCAAGAGGTGGGGTTGGTTGTGAAGTTGTCGTAATGAATGTTTGCGTTGCAACACCCTTTGACCTTTTATTCGTAGTTAAAAATGATGGGTTTTTAAATATTTTTAAAAAAATAGTCGTTACAAAGTGGGGTAGGTAGACTCCATTCGGATGTTGCCACCTCCACTGCAATCAGAATCATGTCGGGACTACATTGTGCCCAAGGTTATCACTCACGATATTGAAAGTTGGTAGATCACACATTTAAGATTAGGTGAGTTATATACAAATACACAGTTATTGTGAGATCTTCAATGGTTTTCTTGGTGTGTCTTAATTTTCAAAAGTTGTAGAGCATATCGTCCATTACAGTGGGTACTTTATTTTTATAGACTCCACCATTTTGACATAGTTCCTTTGTTAAATGGTCTTACCCATTAGCCATCTAACCTGTGTTTGTTGTCCTCGAAGAGACTGTCATTAACATATTCCTTGGAACTACTTATTTCGAGCTAAAACCTCAATAAACACTTACATCACAAAGCGATGGAATTTTCTACAAAGTTTTACTCAATTCCATGGGTGTATTCGAGAGATAATGGATTTTTAACCTCCAAACCCTAGCTAGAGGGTTTCTAAGGCCTGTGTCTACCCGAGAGTCTAAATTTTGCTTTAACTCCCTACAATTATGGATTCAAGACCCAAAAATTTACCCAGGGGTTTGTTTCATTATACTCCTCATTAGTTCTTTACCAGTCAGCATAAATAACACATGAAACTTTGAAAGAACACTTGTTTCTTCTTACCTAGACTGTGTAGGATAGAGATGTACACATGTATGACTTTAAACCACTTTTCTTTCACCCTTACAACTTGTAGCCGAGATTCCTCGCATCCCTGTGAACTTGAATGATCATGATATCAAATCACAAGTGCATATCAACTTGTGCTTAGATTCTTACAGCTATAGATGACAATTACAATGTTATAGTGCACCTTAAACAATAAAATAGAGCAATGTATCTGTTTTTCTGGGTTGATATTCTTCTTTTGTTTGTAATCAACCATTTTACCAAAATAAACTATATATAAACTAATCAAATAGTCCTCCATACTAAACATGGTAGCAATATGTGCATATTTAAAATCATTTTCCAATTTTTCCCATAGCTCTATAGGATTATCAACATCAACAAATCTTCTGTAGATATTCGAGCTCAAGGATTTACCAATAATACCTCTAGATTGTTCCAATTTGCGTTTGGATAACTCCTTTTTTATCATTTTGTTGAGGCTCTTTCATTTCTTTATTTTCCATCCTCCATAGAGTTATTTCCCTTAGAGAATTCTTGACTACAATCTTCCAATCTTTCAAAACTGCTTCCATCAAATATTGAAAAACTTCATTGGTGTTTTTAAAAGTGGTTGAATTAGGTCAAAATTCAGTAATTTTGAAGCCAAAAACAACGTTTCCAGCTTTAACATCAGGAGAAGTTACTGTGAGAATTGACTGTTATAAGTTTGTTGTCATGTTTGGTGTTGAATTAAGTTGAAATTCAGTCATTAGTTAGAGTGTAAGAGGTATTTTTGAGGGTTTTATGGATAATTGATTTAGATCAAAGGCGTTCTTTCTAGGGTATCTACAATTTGCAAAATCAGCTCATACTTTGTAATTTGGGTCAAAATATTTGCACCCTTTTTCCTTTAGTTCTGCAGTTGCAGAATTTATTGTGGGAGAATTCATCCAAAGGAATCATGGCTGGTGTTGTCCTTAAGTGCTTTCATAGATATGTAAACAAAAAATTCAGCAACCAATATAAAGCAACTATTGGAGTTGCTTTCTTGACCAAGGAGGTGCAGTTTGAGGACATGCTTTTCACACTTTAGGTCAGTGTTATTTGCCCCATGCATTTTTTTTTTTATTTTTTGATGTTGTGAAAATGATGTGATATATTTAGCATGACACTAATGATGTGGGTTGCAACATTGCCTATAAGGTATTGCAAGCCTGTTATTTCTATAATTTTTTTATTGGGTCTCATTATTCATATTAGTAGTTGGTCTCCAATGTCATTTCTGAATGTGCATGGCTGATTAACCTGATTTAATTTCATAGTGAACTTTGCTTACCAGGTTTCTGCATTTTTCGAGTATTTTCTGTTGTTTGGCTTGGCATTGATTCTACCACTCATGAAATAAAATATGCAAATGTACAAAAGTCTTCATATTTCATGTTTAGTTCAAATAAAATAGTCCACAAAAGGCTACCACTTGTGATAAGATTTGCAAATGTATATGTATGAAATTGTAACAAATTTGAAATGTAGAGATAGAACCTTTAAATGTAATGCTTCATCTGTATTCCTACACTTACAAAATCAATCACAACCCTTATCAACATCAACTACAAAAGTAATAACTATCCTTCTAAATCAAATAACACATACCGTTCGGCATTCACATTACATTGTACACATGCGATTACTAGTATTAATTTGGTGTGAATTTACATTTACAAATCAATTGATATAAAGAGAATTGAACCAATTTCTTACTTATATCCTTCCTAATAACATATCTCATAGTATTTATTATACTATAAATAACTATGCATACTTATCATATCACTTCACATTAATAAATATAAAAAATAAAAAACTATTAATTAACCCATAAATAACAATGCATACTTATTATATCACTTCACTTAAATAAAATAACAAAAGTTAAGCCATAGGGTAGTGTCAAAAAGTAGTTAAAATTATTGTGTAAATGTTCAAGCTTTCAATGAGGATTGTGTTTTCAAAATATAGCACATGTTAATTTGGGATGTTTATGTAAAATAATAAGTTTCAATAGAAAGCGCAATGGATATTACAAAGAGAAACACAACAATTGTGATACTAAACCAGGCATCGTAAAAAAATAAGAATATTTGTTATTCCTTTTATTAGGATGTAATGACAAATTGAAATATGAAACCATTAACCAAATAGAGCTTTACCGCACAATCAGATATGCTTTGCTCACATATCATATAATACTAGAAAATGTGAATGATTTAGCTTTGTCTGACAAGCGAATTTAGCAATTTTCTCTTTTAGAAAAATTAACGTGGATACCTAAAAATGTATGATGTATTACTTAGGATAAAAATGATTAATAAATGTTATTTTCATTTAAGTATATATAAAGATTGTACTTGAAATTAAACATGTTTAATTATATTTAATTTATATTATATTAGTAGTTTCTTAAAGAATGAATTATGAAATAACAAATTGTAATTTTGTAAAAATGTGAAGTGTCAAATGGCCATTGGCTTATTGGTGAAGTTATTTAGCTCACAAAGAGCCCACTAGGGTTCAATTCTTGCTGAGTGCAAAGGCCCGGAGATACCGTAATAAGGGTTCAATTTTCTTTGAGGCAAAGGCCCGAAGATACTTTGTAATAAGGGATGAGGTTAGGATCGTGCCCCCAATTGAGTCAATTTGTGTCGGAAACAACGAGGAACCTCCAACTTAGGCCCGGGAGATACCGTAATAAGGGATGAGGTTGTGATCGTGCCCCCAATCAATCAATTTGTGTCAAGAAAACAACGAGGAACCTCTAACTTGACTTAAGAAATGCGAAGATGTCGAGCTATGCAGGACACTTATCGAGTTGTTTTTATCTCCCAAAGGTCGTTAGAACTAATATATGCTGACCGAGCTATTTTCATAGTGCACTGAACAATACAATAAACCGAGTTGGTAAAGGGCATCTTGCAATTTGTTTGTGGATCGAGTTGTGTTTGAGCTCTTGACTGAGTTGTGAGGATGTGGGTAGGATCTTGAGAACACCCGAGCTATCTCTCCAAAGGGTCGAGCTCCTTTGACATAGGCGTCGGGCGAGCTAAATGGAGTAAACTGAACCATTCGTTCCTGCAGAACGTAACTAACTATTCGAAAGCAGTTGTAACAAGGAAGTCCTTCATTGCAAGAGTCGAGCCATTCATTTCCAAAGAAACGAGCTCAGTTCAGGTGTAGAGAATGACGGATACCATTTTTCTTTTCGATCAATGCTGCCAGGGAAGAAATTACAAGACTCGCGGATGAAATCAACAAGTTTGACAGGACGAGTCGGGCTACGAGGCTTGTGATATTCCGAGAGGCTATGCAACATGATCATCAAGTCGTTTGTGACAGCCAAGCTCAAAATCGTGTATAACCGATTCCAACACTCACACCTATTGAGTTCAAAGCAGTTTAGTAAGTTGTTTTGTGAAGAATTGAGTTGTTTCATACAAATCGAGCCTTTCAAGTAAGGATTGAGTTATTCCATTGAGCATTGCATAGAAACCACTGAATCCAAGGGCGAGTCATATGTTACCATTGTATGGCAAGATCCCGTCATTCTTACCAATCAGTTCGGCCTTTCTGTAAGAACACAAGGTGTCTAGGCCCACCGAGCTGATTTGAGGGATGGTTGGTCTGGTTTCTGACTCATTAAATCGTGCAGAGCTAATAAATTGGTTAAGGCTCGTAAAGGAAACACATGTTTTGGGCGAATCATGCCTAAAAACTGATTCACTCCCTGGCTCACCGAGTCGTGTACACTATGCTTCGAGTTTTTTATCATTCGAACAAACTAATTGTAATGCCATACGGTTACCTAGTTATATAAATCTCACGTGAATTCATCAGGCCAAATGGACTCATACCAAGCTCAAATCTGTAGAACCGAGCTATGTTGAAACGGATCGAGCTATTCCATATAAGCACAACCGAGAAAGGCACCAAGTTACCTAGGCGGCCAAGCGAGCTATTTCCTTGCGTCAACTTGAGTCAATATTATATATTATATATTTGTAAATTATAATGTAATGTACAACCCAAGTTGAGTCAACTTGAGGTTTAAGATAAATTAGAGCTTGGTTAAGATTAAAGTAGTTTCATAACTGCTTCTGGAAGATGAATGCCTATATAAGGCTGCATTGTAATTGTAAAAGAGGGGGATTTCTCTATCTCAGACTCTTTCATTCCATATTCTTGGAGAGGCTTTTCTATCTGCATATGTGGTTGTAACTTTGTGTACACAAATCAATACAATATTTTTATATTGTTGTGTTAATGATTTCCAATTACAAAATTTGTTAAACTAGCTTGTGATTGAATTATTAATGTTGTTGATCCTTCATAGTATGAATGATGCCTAGGTGAATCAGACTTTGTGCCGATCATCGAAGTACATGGACTTTGTGCCATATCAACATACCCTGAGGGAGATGAAGACTTTGTGCTTCTCAGATTTTACACTCATTGTATTCCTTTCTATCTGATAGGGAAGTTCTCCTTTTGTGTAGCTCTCTGCTTGCAATCTACACTTCTTCTTTCACATTCATTCTTCCTTTCCCTCCATATTTTCCATTTCTCAAATTTGCTGCCCTTTTGTGCTTTACGGTTAAAAGCATCAAAAATACAAAAATCATATCATACGAGGGAATTGCCCTCTCACAAAGCAGAGGAAATTTCACCCTGTCAAAAGGTGAATTTCCCTAACTGTTGTTGGTTTTTGTGCACTTCCATTGGGCATTTTCAAATGTAAAAATCCAACCAACAAACACAAATACCCATAAACATTTAATTAGCTCTAAAACAAATGTAAAACAATAAATAAGGAATTATTCAATTTTTGAAAACTAAAGCAATTACTACATAAATGTTTAGATTTATCTTGGTTTTAGGAGTGATTAGAAGATAGTTTTAATAATCCGGCACCACAAATCGGGGTTATTTTAGCGAGACAAATAGAATGAAGGAAACTCACATCAACTCACCATTAGTTATAGCTTTAACGTATAGACCACACATTTGGCATTTTTACATTTAAAAATTGTGACTTGATGATCCTGAAAGAAGCACAAACATAATAAATTTGATTTGATAGCCAAATTTCTCAGTACGAGGCACCATAAACCTCACTCAAGTTTCTATTTTTTTGTTGATCACCGGTCCAAATTGCATTTATTCTTCCCCTAATTTGGTTGCTAAATTTGAAACCATGAGGAAAACAATGAGTTTGGGGATTGTTTTATACCATATAAATGTTGAGCTATCTTTATGTTGTTTAAGCCCTTGACAGTTTACAATATCTAGAACAACTCTCAATACACAATTCACCACCAAAAAAACCAATAGAATGCAACATGTCCCTAACTTCAACTTCGATTCTTCATTGAATACTATAATGATTTCTTGAATACTATGATTTCACTATAGTATTCAATGAAGAATCAAAGTTGAAGCTAGGGACATGTTGTATTCTATTGGTTTTTGGGTGGTGAATGTATTGAGAGTCGTTTCTAGATATTGTAAACCATCAAGGGCTTAAACAACATAAAGATAGCTCAACATATATATATATATATATATATATATATATATATATATATATAAATATATATATATATATATATATATATATATATATATATATATATATATATATATATTAACATATATATATATATATATATATATATATATATATATATATATATTATAAATGCTCAATATTTTTGTGAACAATGAATGCCTTTGATTTCCTTTGTAAATACTAAATTTGATGTGTTCACAATGTGGTATCTCTAGACTATCTAAATGACCTAGAATAGTTGTCTAATTATAGACTTGTATTGAAAATCAAATTAGGATCCTATTTACAAGAAAAATGGAAAAAATAGTAAAAATTAAAATAACATGGAAACAACACAACTGGTGCAGTGCAGACCTAGGCGAGAGGCTTATACAAAACCATACGATAATAGACACCACATTGTTAGGAAAAATAACCAAAATTACCTCAAAATATGAGAGAGAAAGGTGAGGAGATGGAAGAATGGGTACATAAAAGACCACAAACATGCACCAATAACACCGAGTTTCAATAATTGTTGACAAGTACACATGCATGTATCTCTAGATTCATGCAATTTAACAACAAATATATGCCTAACAACCATTTTTAGGCATTTGTACAACCTTACTTATGGAGGTGATCATGGATTTTCTTTCAACCCTTATAACACTCATATATGATGATAAGAATATATCCCAATACGTATCATACGCCTCTTGAAATTTTTACTAATATGAATGATATTTCTAGGTTGCAATGAAATTTAACCCCCTCGAAAATCCCGACCAATGTATCGAGAATCAAACCTTTATGAAAATAACCCATGGATATTGCACGTGGTATTTACCAAGTTATATCACAAGTAACCCCATAAAACATTTGCAGTCCTTTTATAAGATCAATGTAAATGATGTGCTTTAATCCTTTATCTAAGGGAAGCTCCTTTGGGAGGTCTATAAAAATCACCCAATACGGTTTATGAAGAAAATAAGAAATCCATAAAATTTATGCCTCTTGATCAAATAAATCTGCATTAATGCAATGTAGGTGGGACATGAAGTCAACATTCCCATTCAAAATATTTTCCATTTGGTTGGACGAAACTACCTTGATCTAAATATAAAAGGTAAGAATTTGATGGTGTACACATGATTACCTATCTTCGATTTTAAGGAACTGTTTTGATGATTTATGGAATATCTCTCAAGTGCTTTTAAAATTATGGTAAACATAAAAAATATTTACACTTTCTTTATGAGTATAATGACCAATTTTCAGCTCCAAGATATTTATCACACCAGTATTAAATTCCTTTTGGTGACTAGAAAGTTCTCATGAATTCCTAACCTACAAAGATGTCTTTTGTCTAAATTATCTAGGTATAAAAGAGGGACGTAAGTCTCGTAATTGTATTGATATGCAATCAAAATCAAGTACAATGGAGATGGCTGCAATATTTATAGATATTGTATAGCCGAGTACAAACAAATGAGAAGTTGCACAGTGCAAAAATTACATATGAGAATAATAAAACAAATATGATGTTGCAACAATGCAACAATAATCCTATAACAACCTCATGTATGCATAAAAATAATATAAATGGTTATATAAACATAACCATATAACAATAACATAAAACTACCTAGTTACCTAAGTAACCAACAAGTTACCACAGTAATAAACTAGTAACAACATAAATACAATGCATAATTATAAAGTAAACTATGTTTACCCTAACATTCCCCCCCTTAATTTTGCATTGCCTCAAGGGATGAGGAGAGGAACTCTCTGAACAACTTGAATTTGTCATGTGCAAGTGAATTTGTGAAGATATTTTCTCGTTGTTCAACTGTTGGGAAAAACTGAAGCTATATGTTGTGTTTTAAGACATGCTCATGTATGAAATGAACTTGTACCTCGATGTGCTTTGTTCTCTTGTGAAACACTGGATTGCAAACAAGTTTGAGAACACCTTCATTTTCTACATACATGGTGGTAGGTTTATCTTGTGGTACTCCAAGTCCTTCTAGTATGAAACATAGCCATATTGTTTTGGTGACAACTCCACCTACAACATGATATTTTGATTTTGTATAAGATTGACAATTATTTTTTTGTTTTCTTGCTTTCCCATGATATCGGTCTAGATCCCAAAAAAGAATACAAATCCAGTGGATTTATTGTCATCAATGTTACTTGCATGATCTGAATTTGAATATCCAGTCAAGAATAATTTATTGTTCTTCTTGTACTCTAGACCAAGATCCACTTTGTACCCTTGAGATATCTCAAGATTCACCTTGTTGCCTTCCAATGACAAACTCTAGGTTCCTACATGAACCTGGAAAGATAGCTCACTACAAAGCTGATATCTGGTCTAGTATAAGTTAGGTAAATGAGACTCCCAATCAACTGTCGATAAAGAGTTGTATTTACTAGAGGAGATGGATATGAATGAGATAACTACAACCTTGTCTCCATGGGTGTAACAATTGGTGTGTAATCCATCATCCTGAATTTCTCGATATTTGTCATGGTATACTTCAATTGAGAAACAAATATGTGATTCTCTTTTTTCCATACTTCTAATTCAAGACATTGCATGAGCCCAATATCTCGTCATGTCGAGCGATTGATTAAGATCTTTCTTCATTGCATCAATCACATTCATCGTGTCTTTGCCAATGATGACCAAATCATCGGCATAAAAAACAAATATCACAATCTCTCCTCCTTTCCTTTTGAGGTAGAGATTGGGATCATATGGATTTCCTCGATTTAATCCATGATGAATGATATGCTCATCAATTTTGATGTATCAATCCCAGGGTGTATGTTTAAGGCCATATAGATATTTTCTGAGTCTGCATACCTTTTTTTCTTCACTATGTACAACATAATCCTCGGGTTGAGTCATGTAGAATTATTCCTATAGATATCCATTCAGAAAGGCACTTTTCATGTCCATCTGATGGACTTTCCAACCAAACTGAGAAGCTAGAGAAAATATCATCCTGATCGTTTTGATCTTAGCTGTGGGAGAAAATGTCTCCTCATAGTCTATGCCTTCCTTCTATGCATACCCCTTTGCTACCAGTCTCGCTTTATACTTGTCTATGGTCCCATCTACTTTGTACTTTGTTTTGAATATCCATCTGCAACTAATGGGTTTCTTCCATGTGGAAGATTAACAAACTGCCAAGGGTTGTTTTTCATCACTGACTGATACTCAACATCTATGGCATCTTTCTAAGATTTCAAATGCAGGGCTTCCTAGACAGTATATGGCTTAATAGATTCAACAAATCTACTCATAAAAGAAAAATTTACCTCTTCTTGTGCTTTATTGCAAGTCTATGGTCCAGTGGTGGATGTATCTGATGGAGCATCTAATTTTGCATCTCAAATCATATTTATATACCACTTAGGCATACGATGTACTCGTTCCTATGGGTCGTGGTCCTGTATGATCATCACGATCATCCCCATCATTATTTCCATTATAACAATCGGGAACATCGGCTTCTATTTTCACAACAGGTGAAATATCTACATCAGTGAGTCTAGAGAGGGAGTCTCAACTTCCTTCTTCTCAAATAACTCAACATCTTTACTAGTGTATACTTTTATGGTCTTCAGAACCATCAATCTGTACCCAAGAGCCTCTTCACTATAATTAATGAAGATGATTTTTGAGATTTCATATCCAAATTATTTTTATTCTACTTGGGTATGTGCATGTTAGCTTTGTACCCAAATAATCTGAGGTGTGTAGCAGATGGCTTCCACTTTGACCATGATTCATGTGGTGTTAATCCATCAAGAGAAACTATGGGAACCGTGTTTAAAAAATATCTTGTTGTGTTTGTTGGTTTTGCCCGCAATTTCCTCACTAGTCCGTAATCATCGATCGTGCAATGTACCATCTATATGATAATATGGTTCCTTCTCTCAACAACACCATTTTTTTGCGGTGTGTGTAGATGAGGCATCTGTCGATGAATCTCGTGAGCTTGAAGGTAGAATTTGAAATAATTACTTGGTGAATTCCCCCCTTGATCTCGAGAAGAGAGATATGATATGACGAATAGTCTTGTTCTCTATAACCACGAAATCTAGAATGAATATGTTTCATTGGACCACAAAGATCAATATGAACCAAAACAAGATTTCCGGAGCTCGATAAGTACTTTTTTTGGAATGAGGATACATGTTTTTTTACTCATTAGGCGGTGAGGACACTTATATGTATCCTTTTGAAGAGATGACAAGCCTCTCACCATGATATACCGACGAAGTGTTTTGAGATATTTGAAATTGATGTGACCAAGTCTCCGATGCCACAACTATGTTGAGGAATAATTCTTAGCCATAAGTGTTTGATCATCCCTATGGATAAAGTCAACCTGGAACATTCATCCCACATTGGAGGCTTTTGCAACAATTTTTGATCCTCTTGATTTGTCTCGAATTAAACACATTTTATTACCAAAATGAATATCAAAGTAAATCTTCAAATTATGATCTAGAAGCTAAATTACTGATAGCATATTCTTTGTTAACCCAGGGACATATAATACATCTGATAATATACAATTTCATGAACCAAGAGGTAGAGAAATGTTCCCAATACCTTGTATTGTGTAAGAAGAATCATCACCTAATGAAACATGGTTTTTGAAGGTGTGTCCCTCATGGTAGTAAACTAGTCTTTGTTCCCGAGTCATGTGTCGAGTGGCTCCCAAATCAACATACCAAACAACACTAGATGACATGGATGGTTCACTGGAATGAGCAGTGTACAAGAATTCCTCATTTTCTGAATGATCTTCTTGCTCAGCTACATTACCTTGTTGATGGGGTTTTCTTTGCCAGTTCCCCTTCTTCTACCCTTGCTTGTAGTATGATTGTCCCTAATGAGATTGCTGATTTTGAGGTCCTGAATTTCTTGATGAACCTTTCTTGTATGTGTTAAACCAACAATATTTCAATTCATGTCCTCTTTTGCAGATAGGACATTTCTTCTTTTGTTTGTCCCCTTACTGATGTTATTTTGGGACTTTTGAGAAGAATGAGATTTTGCTTTGCATTTTCCTTTTGATGAGAAGATAGTGCCTTCTCCTCTTCATCATATTTGTTGTACATTGCTTCTTCTTGTTACAGTAGATTCACTAACTTGTCAAAAGTAATTGTCTGATCTAACAAGTTTAGTGTCATCAAAAAATGTGGTAAGAAGGAGGGAGTTCTCTCGAACAATGGGAACGAGAGTTGTATCAGTAACCTCCTCTCATAGGGCTAGAAGTGAATCCATCAATTCCATAACTTTTCTTAATAAAGCTTCCACTTTCTCATTCAGGTTTGAATTTTAGTGTATGTAACTGACTCTACAAATTCAATATAGTGTTCTTGTTTTTGGCCTCGTACATAGTGCTCAAATTATCCCATGATTCTTTAATTATTTTGGCATCTCAAATGTGGGGTTTCTCATCAAATTACACTAAAAACAAGATAATGAATTTGGCCTTCTTATTTTCCTTGTCAAACTGCCTCCGTTGGCTTGCATCATTTGGTGATCTAGTTGCGAGAACCATTCACAATAGGCCAAATCTCTTCAAACTCAAGTTGTGTTTTGATATTAGTATTCCATGCAACATAATTATCTCCTCTTAGGAGCTGTGAGTTTGGAAGAAAGAACTTAGGGGAATTGATGCCCATTTTGTTGAATCAACTGAAAAGGGTAAGGCTCTTATCATTCCAGGTATAAGGTCTCCCAATCTATATACCATAAGTATGATATATCTAACCTTTCAATATACATGCCCTTCCGATATATACCCCTCGATACATGGAGGAAGCTAGCCCTTTTGATATACTCGTGTTTCACCAAAATGTTGCGTATAAAACACATGAGGGTAAAGGTTAGGAGGAATACCCGTCAAGTTGAAGAGGTTATGCATGTTGTAGAAGATAAGGCTGAATGTGAAGAACTCCTTTTTTCTCGGAAGGACTACATGAAAAACAAAACAAGACAAAAAAATAACATTAAAAACATCGGTTGGTGGATTTCCTAGTGGAGGTGGATCCAGGAAGTGGGGTTCTCCCTAGAAGGATGTCAATCCATGTTTTAAGATAAATCAATGCTAATGAAGAACATGAACTAGAGATACCTATTGTAGTTGTATAGTTTAGATATCCTACACAAGCATAGTAAATTAAATATAGTCTAAATAAATACATACAAGACTAAATCTAAAGCGGGTGGTTGGTT
This sequence comes from Taxus wallichiana var. yunnanensis, assembly GCA_018340775.1. Classification (NCBI taxonomy): domain Eukaryota; kingdom Viridiplantae; phylum Streptophyta; class Pinopsida; order Cupressales; family Taxaceae; genus Taxus; species Taxus wallichiana. The sequence goes on along the minus strand of CM031234.1, from coordinate 318,555,694 downwards.
GTTTGAGGTCTGTGGGTATGACATAGGATGTTAAGGAAGTCTAGGTGATATTTTGGGAAGTTTTCAGAGGTTTTGGGTAGGTAAATTAGCTTGCTTTGATGCAGGATGAATTACTAGTCCACAAAGACCAATATCGGTTAGGCGGTGATGTTGGTACACGGTAATGACCGATGCCAATTGGGTGACCAGTGTCGATAGGGGAAATTGGGTAAAATGATTAAAATGGGGTTATTTCAGGCTCTCTATGCAATCACAGAGTGTTGAGGGGGCTTAGGCAGGGTAGTAGGATTTATGTGAGGACTCAAAAAGGGTGAGAGAGGTGATTAGAGAAGCAAAAGGGTTCAAGTTGGTAGGATATTGGGTAGATGGGTGACAGATGATATTCGGATGAGAAAAGAGTCGGAAATAGAAGAGAATGAGAGATATAAAACCAAAATAAGAACTAACAAACAAGGTTAAGATACTTATCTAAAGACCTGTAGATCGGTAAATGATGGTGGTTGATGGGCATTCGTAGTTGAAATGGAGTCCGGGTCCAAGATCTTTGCGATAACGAGCTGTGTGCTTCCATGTGAATTATCCAAGGTTGAAGAGCAAGAGGTTGGTCGCCGGTGAAGAATTGGAATTCTTTGGTTCATCCTTTGATTTCTTGGATTCTTGAGAGTTCAGAATGCAAGAATGCCAAAAACCGATATCAAAGAACGTGGGTAAAGGATTGAAATCCTTATTTAAGGGAAATGACATCAGTTATGTGTGATCTGGTGCCGATCGAGGAATAACCGACATCGGTTAGGGAGAAAAGGTCATACTTTACCAAAAATAGCCTTTTCTTCCCAATTTTGGCGTTATTCAAAATTGATTCTAGGTCAAGAGTGTGGAATGGCGCTAAATGGAACAGGGAAGTTGGTTGGAGGAATGATAGGCAATTAAGGTTAGGGTTAGAATGAGTCCTAGTTAGTTAAGGGGAGTGGGGACTTAGTCTAGGTTAATTAATAGGTCTAGGATGAGGTGGAAATTAATTTAATTTAGGTAATTAAATTAATAATGATGTGAGGGGTCATGGTTAGATGTATGTTAATCGAAGAGGACTCGGTAGGGTGTGACATAATTTGGGTGTCTACATTTTCTCCTTTTTGTCACATAGCTTATATTGATAAGCGACAATGAAAAACACAGGAGGTGGTTTCCCCAGATATGGGTGAAGATTAGGTTGCCCTAGGTATGGGTGGAGGTGATCCCCCTCAACTAGGAATTGATGAAGTAGCAGACATAGTTAGTGATGGGTTTGATAAAGTGGTAGGTGATGAGAAAGGTGGTAAGGTGTGGGTGTAGGTAATGGTGATATCGGTGTGGGTAATAGGTGGGGGCATTCAAAACACACACATGTGTAGAATGTAATAAGGCACTAGGTTGAAGAGCTCACAAACTCTGCATCATCAAAGGTTGACAAATTATCCAAACAAGGTTGATGTGGTCTAGGTATCCAAGGTATACGATACAATCCTAGAAACACAACGAGGCTAGGTGTAGGAATAGGCATTAGGTGTGTTCCAAAGCACCCAAACTGTTTGGTCTCATCAAGATAAACATCACGGTGTAAGGCAAGGCAAGGTTGGTAGGGTAAACAACACGAGTAGCGTCATGGCAAGGTAAAGCAAGGAAGAGAATTTGAGTGTACAATGGGTGAGGTCGAAGTGGGTGTATAGGTAAGGTCGTGGGTAAGGCCGAGGTGTAAGAAAAATGTACCCTTTCTTACATGTAGGTAGGGGTTAGTGATAAGGTGAGTAAGTGATCCCGTGTAGGGTTGGGGTAAGGCTGAGGCGGAAAGAAAATGGCATCCTACATCAAAAATTTGGGTAAATTAGGTATAATTGGTTTAGGTAAGGTGACCAATACCGGTTGAAGGGGAACCGATACCGATGGGTGCTCGATGCCGGTGACCTAGGGCATGATATGACTAATGTCTATTAGGAAAATTTGGGTTTAAACATAAAAGTTGCGTTAAAAAGAGTCATTTGTGCATTTGATGTGGTCGAAAATGATAGAGAGAGAAATTTGACGAGTAAAACAACGAAGAGGGTTAGAGAGAGGTGATTTGGCAAGAGTTTAGTGGTTAGAGGAGTGGATTTTTCGGGCCCACGAGATCTACCTAAGTGATTGGATTGGTTGAGAGCTGAGAGATTGATTCAGACATGTCGAGGGCATGAGAGGGCACATGAGGAGCTCCCATGTAGAGACCTGACATACCACCACATAAATGGAGCTGAGTAGAGTTAGGATTAAAGCTCCATTGTTGTTTTGGGTGTAGAATATAGTAGAATAATTTAAAAATTGGTGCTTAATTTAAATAAAAATGTGGGTAAAATCAGGTGAAATTGGGTATGGGGAGTGTCAAACTAGTTTAATTAGGGGGGAAATGAATGTAGGGTCAAGTTAGGGGCACTTTGGGGTGGGTAGATTAGTTGTATTTGTAATTTTTGGAAATTGGGGACATGCGAGTTTGGCCCTAGGTTCGAACCAGTCAGCTAGTATCGGTAGATGGACCAAAATAAATGGAGTATAAGGGGTACCGGTATCGGTTGGGGTGACCAATACCGGTCACTGTGAAAAGTTACTAATTTAGAAAACATGGTAGTTGGGGAGGTTGAAAGGTAGGGGAAAGGTGGGTAAAGGTGGCTAAGGTAGAAATAGGGAGTTTAGGGGTAGCTAAGGTAGGAATGAGGGGTTTAGGGGTAGCTAAGGTAGGAATAGGGTGGGCTTAGGCTAGGTATGGATTGGTTTAAGGGTGTCTAAGGTAGGAATATAGTCGGGTTTAGGGTAGCCAAGGTAGGAATAGGGTGGGTTTAGGCTAGATAAGGATTGGTGTATGGGTGTCTAAGGTAGGAATATGGTGGGGTTGGGAAACTTAAGGATGAGTTTAGGCTAGGTAAGGGTGGGTAGGAAGAGATGAGAAGGTATAGGGACAGATCAAAGGTAAGGGAAAGGTGAGAATAGGCGTAAGGTGGATGAAGTAAGTTAGGTTACTAGGTGCGGGGGAAATAGATGAAACAAATAAAGTGTAGATGTTTAGGCTAGGTAGAATGGATGTCAGGAAAGTAGATTGGGTAAAGGTGGGTAATCTAGGAAAGGCGTTGGTAAGTATTGAGTTAGGGTCAAATAAATTATTGAAAGGGCCAATTGATTAACATGTTTGAATGGTGATGGTGTAGGAGAGACAACAATTGATGATGAGAGATAGATTGCCACTACTTTTGGTGCAAATGTGACCTAACGTCGAAGAGGATGAGTGGGCACACATGAGGGATGTTGGGCTGGCGCCGTTAGGCGGTATAGGAGGATAGTCTGAGATCACAACATGATGGTCACTCTCATCGATAGGTGGGATCCAATGACCAACACATTCTACTTACCTACCAGTGAGATGGCCATCACTTTGGAGGAAGTCTATCGGATTCTGAGGCTACCTATTGTTGGGGAGCCACTGTATCAGATTTCTTCGAATGAGTCATTTGATCCTATGGTTATAGTTTTGGAGAGGCCATGTGAGAGTTGTCTTATCATAGTGTGAGCATTAGCTACAACAAGATGTATGCCACACATCCACAGGAGACCCGAATTACTATGTTGATGATGGTGGGGATTGGTTTTTTTGCACTCCCAGACTCGGAGGGTAGGAAATTTCCACAGGCACTTATGGGGGTAATGGAGAACATGATTGAGGAGAGAGTTTGTTTTGCATGGGCACCAACATACCTAGTATAACTTTACAGGGAGTTGTGGGCCTATAGGAGGATTTGACAATTTGGTGTGTGATGCACATACCTTCTTCACATTTGGGCCTATGAGCACATAGTATGTCTGCATCCACCAGGCCTTCCATGATAAGATTGGCACAAAGGCATCTACATAGTAAGCTACGGGAGGTGGGTAGCGATAGGGGCACATCCGAGGGTGGACGAGGCGTCACGAGATGTGACATATTACAAGTAGTTGTTAAATGGTATATCAATAGTTGAGATTTTATGGTGGCCCTATGTATATTTCCCTTCATATGGAGGCATGATAGAGGATCTAGCAAGCTTACAACTGGTTTGATGGATACATGGACAATGACCTGGGGAACACGAGATGATACCGATCGATCGAGTCAAATGCCAATTTGGGTTGCAACAGGATGTGCCTCCACCCTTTCCATAGTACCATAGAGATGATGTGGAGAGACCATTATCTCCACCACATCTAGTAGATCCCACAGGGAAGGAGGAGAAGGTTTCCTATAGGTTGATTAATGATGCATACACAAATGACAAGAACAAGCACTTTGGTGGATAGCCCAAATACAGCGGATCGCGGCCGGACATATGGACTTAGCTATAGTACAAAGGGACAAGCTACGGGGGTAGGTGACAAATTTACGGTGGCAGCTCTCTCGGACATATGCATAAGTGACCACCTTATAGGACAACTAGTATAGGCCTAGGCACATGCACAGGCTTCGGCCAACCACCGGCATGGGATGGGGGAAGGTTGTACAAATTCGAGATCGTGTGACTACTTTACAGGCATAGGTGGCCACATTATAGGCATAACTAGTAGCTACATAAGCCTTGGTAGCGGGACAGTCTGTCCCACAGTATAGGCATAAGCACCAGGACAGGTCCCATTTACATGCTTTAGGATAGGGGCCACTTTGTACAGGGGATAAGAGCCACTATTATTGGGATAGGGTCCACAAGTTAGGGTTAGAGTGATGGCACCTCCCCAGGTGATATCCATGGACAGTACAAAAGGTGTTGTGGCCGAGGCCAAGTATTATTAGGATCAAATTACAGATGTCGGTCTCTAGGGTTTTTCATATGCCGAGTATAGAGCACAATAGGCGGAAGTGCTAGGACCAACTCAAGGACTCATAGTACACCAATAGTTCGAGGATCCATAGTCACATGGGCAAGAACCATCGAGAGGTGACCAGTTCATCAAGGCCGGGGCCGAGGAGGGACAAGAGAGAGTAGTAGAGGTGTTGGGCCCTCCTAAAGATGAGCAGATAATGAATATGTTGGTCATTTTTATTTTTGAATTTATATAATACCGACTTACGTGTCAAAGAGGTGAGATGTATATGAGAGGTTTTGAGAGACACTCATTATTTATATCAAACTTTGGAATCGGTGACCTAAGCACTTTCTCGAACTATCACACTCTCTTCTATTTTCTCTCCTAAACTTCTAATCTAATTTATGAGTTCATCAATTCTCTATAAGTATGAGGATATACTCTCACTTTCTTTCATCTTCATGCTTTCAAATTATGCTCTATATGTTTGTAATTTAGAAAATTTCACCTTGTTATCTCCTTCATTTCTTGTATTCAGTTTATCCCACATTTATTTAGCTGTATCACACTTTGCGCATGAATTTGAAAAACTCAACCTCAACTAATCCACAAAGAACTGAATTCAGTTCTTTAGAATTTTTTTCAGCAACTCTCTTTCTTACTTGGTCAGTGGTAGGAGGTGTTTCGGCTAACCGTATAACCACTATCAATGCGCATCCAAGACATCAAATCCAATGAAAATTAGGTAAGTCTTATTCCCGACACTCCAAAAGGTATAATTGGACCCATTAAACAAAGGTGCTTTGGAAGTAGAGAAGCCACTTTCTTGGTTTCTTTCCATAGTTTAATTCACTGGATCTCCCTTGAGATGTTAAAATCACTTTACCAGGGCTTGCTCTGATACCAATTTTAGAAACTAAAACACTAAGAGGGGGTGAATAAGTGTTTAATTCAAATTTTTACTAATTATAACATTAATCACATAAACTAATAGATAATCCAAAATGAGAGCACACACACACATGAGACAAGAATTTTAAATGGGAAACCCAAATAGGGAGAAAACCCATTGAACCAGTCCACTAAGTGAAGAATGGTTACAAGAATTTTTGTTGAGCTACAACTCAACACTTGAGGCTACAACCTTAGTTTCACAAATCAGTAACTTCGTGAAGGAAGCAACAACTCCCTGAATAATATAGCTAGCTACAACTAGCCTTTTGCAAGCTCCTACCTGTAAGGAAGCTAAAAATCCCTAGAGAATAACAAATCAATATTGATCAAACTTCAAAATGATGTCTTGAACATCTGATAACGATCCTAAATTTTCACTCTTTCTCTAATGATATGATACAGGTCTTCTTCTTATCTATCCACTCTACTTAAAATTATTCTCACACCTTGAATTATGTCTCCTAAAACATGCACTCGAGTCGAACTATATGCTCAACAAGCAATCAAACTCCCTTACACTATTAATTCCTTGTTACCTCAAGGTTTTTACTTATAACAATCCCACACAAATACTCCTAGGTATCCATTGCAAGAAGATACCTTACCAAGCCTTCATTGAACTTGTTATATCACTTCCCACAATCTTTCTTATCTCCTAATCAATGTCTTTTTCTCATTGAAATATTGACTCTATGTAATCAAGGGCTACCCCATGTCATACTTCAAACTCTAAATTCATTGCTCCATATCGATCCTTCAATCACTATCATCACCTCTAATCACTTTTTTTTGACATCATCCTTTTACAATATTGCAAGTTCAATATCATCTCATTTTAACCTCTCTTTTCAAATTCTATATAATTATGTATCTCACTCACAATCTCATGCTATACTACATTCATCAACTAACTATTTCCTTGTGCTTGAATTTGAAATCTAACATCATCTAGTACTTTTGAAAACATCAATATTTTTTCTATCTCAATAAGTTAACTCGACTATTTCAACCTTTCACATTCCCTTGAACTCAAACTCACTTCAAAGTTGAAACATGATGAAATCAAATGATTTTTCACTTACACAAGAGAATGCAAGAAGTCACCAAGATAGAAGAAAAATCACACTTGTTTCTTTGGATTTCTCATTGAGTTAGAGGAGGAATTTAAATTAGATGGTCATCATTCAAGCTTTCTAAGACTCGATATACATTGCAAACCTAGAGTACAAGATCCAATTACATAAGGAAATCAATTGAAGGTGATAGACAACTTTGCTTCTCTCGGTCATGATAGGAATTGTGCACAAATAACATGACCACTATTAACTAGTTTTGCTAAAAAAATACACATTCAACTACCCAATATGATCTTTATCCATTTAGAATCCTTCATAACCTTGAACGATCCGAAAATAATCAGATTAATACGATCTGATCTCGGACCCTTATAGGCTTTGATTATTTGCCGATAATTTACTCCTTTTAAGTAATCAATTTAAAATAATGCAAGACAAAATGACAATTGCACACAGATTGATTACGGAGTTCGGCAATTGCCTACGTCTCCGGGTTCGTGATCGAACCGTTCCACTAGTCAAAACTTGTAAGTTACAATAGTACTTTCACAAGAAAACCTAATGGAATTTTACTTGCATACCAGTACACCAGACCTTCGGACGACAAGGGTGAAAAATAGCACCCGACTTCCACCTTCCTGGCACACAATCTCCTTCGGCTGTGATCGGCCTTCCCGACGCAAATAATGCGAAGCTAGCACTCCGGTCAACAATCCAGGATTTACAAGTAATTGGTGTGGCTCAATGGGCCTATTGGGTAGTTTACAATTTACTCCCAATCACAAATATTCCATCTAATATTGCCTAAAATAATAGGCCAATAGACAATACTTGTCGACACATCCCGCAAATAAGCTTAACAAATAATAAGCTCGGGATCGGTGTCCAATGTCTTTCACCAATGTCTAATGTATTACACCCGTGTGTTTTTTTTTTACAATGCAATGGGTCCCTATTTATACATTTTTAGGGCCCAAAAAATATGCATTTAATATAATCCTTAGGCTAATATTAGCCTAGCCTTACCCGTACATGAAATTTGGGGTTAAATTCCCAAATAGGGCCGATTTGCATATTATATGGGATTAATACCCAATTTAGGCGGATTGAATATTTTAATGGGTTAACATCCCATAAATGGCGCAGCATGCATTTGAAATCCCACACTTTGGGCGGTGGGGATAATATATAAGGCTTTAAAGCCTTTCCACGCGCACGTTGGGATAAACCGCCCCCAACTACCACCGCTTCATCCTCCTTTTTCGCCACGTGGGACAGTCCACGCATGGCTTAATGCCATTAAACAGCCGCTTCAACAACCACTTTCCACGTGGTTAAAATCATATGTATTTGATTTTGGCGGTTTAATATTAATGTATTAAACATTAATATTTATATATGTGGCATTTGGAAATATATGGCGCCATTTGGAACGTGGACTTACCAATATTATTTCGACCCATATAATGTGGCCTAGAAATAATCCTTATAGTCCACTTGTCGTCTCCCGATAGGAAAATCGAGCGAATTCGAAGAGTGTTGGCAAGCCACGTGTCACAGTGCGATTGGTCCAAATATTGACCAGTTGACCATAGTTGACTTTCCCGTTGACCGAACTTTGACCGAACATATCTAGAGCTCCCGATGTCCGTTTGTCGCGTTCTCACAGTCGTTGGAAAGCTCTCGAGATGATCTTCTGCACTGACACCATTTAGAGATGTTTAGGGAACTTTTGAAAATGATCCCCTGATCACACCTCCCCACTGAGAAAAGCTTTTTGTCCCAAAAAGCTTCCATACTGTCCTGAATCTGAAAACTCTGCTGCCACCTCGGAAGTGCTGCTGTAGTAGACCCTTGGGTCTTCTCCTCCAACCTTCTCACTTCGACAACTCTGCTCCGATCCTGGGACTGTGGGTTATGGGTCCACGATGCTTCCACTGCGCCACTCTGATATCCGAAGAAAACCTCCACGCCTCCGCTTTATGGTGCTAAGTTTCTGAATGAAACCTCAACGCTCCTTCTGTGCGGTGCTAAGCTTCTTGATATCTGACAACAAGGATCTTCTTTTACTCTATAACACAGCTCCTGGCTCCGAGTTGATTCCGCAGAATCCGAACTGGTTTGAAGGAACTCCATGTTACGTAGAGCTTTGATTGATCCGATGTCAATGATGGACAATGCCTTGTCCCTTTACAGACCTCAACGCCTCCGATGCATGATGCTAAGCCTCTTTCAAGACCTCGAGCCTCCGATGCACGATGCTAAGTCTGTGTAGACCTCAACGCCTCCGATACATGATGCTAAGCCTTTTTCAAGACTTCGAGCCTCCGATGTATGATGCTAAGTCTGTGTAGACCTCAACGCCTCCGATACATGATGCTAAGCCTTTTTCAAGACTTCGAGCCTCCGATGTATGATGCTAAGTCTGTTGATCAGCTACCATTCGAATGTGTGGTCGCAATGCCTTGACACCGAATGACGTTCCGAGCTGATCCTTTTAGAGCTCCTCTTGTTGACATACTAATATCAGGTACCATTCTGCACGCACGGTCGCAATGCCTCTACACAGAATGAAGTTCCGACCCAACGTCAATGCCAATGATGATTCAGCTACCATTCTGCTGCATGGTCACAATGCCTCTACACAGAATGAAGTTCCGAGCTGATCTCTGCGAACTCTACTATCTGCACAAATGGCAGATCAATCTCCAAGCTTTATATGAGTCAAATCCTGTATCCAAGCTGTAATAGGTACTCACATGCTTGATTAGGAGATATATTTGGAGCATTAATCAAATTTTCTAAGTAAGAAAATCCACTGAGTATTGTAAACCTTTCTCTCAGCATTTTCTCACAATATCTGATCTCCAAACTTAATACTGCATACGATCCATCAATCTGAATTATGCAATATATAATTGAAAAATTGTTGACTTACCCATTTTAAAGGACTTTCACTTTCAGGTATTACCTGGTCCTAGGTTGACTTGTCAACTAGTGGTGGAGTAGAAACTTCCTCTGCCTTTGCAATAGGCCTCCATTCCATCTTTGGCTTGCCATTACTCTGATGGCGAGATGGATGTAGTTTCCAGCAATTTTCCACCCGATGCCCATTCCTCTGGCAATGAGCACAAAAATTCCTCTTAAACTCCTTCTTCTGGGATGAGGAACTCTTTTTGCCATTTCTCGACTCTGCATGACGAGATTGGTCTTTCTGATTTGCCTTGTTCTTGACGAACGGCATCAACTTCTTCATCAGTGTCCTTCTCTTCCAGCATCTGGCCACTGAATGATTATGCAATCCACAAAAAGTACATGGAAAAGAATTCCACATCTTCTGAAAATCATAACCATACTTCTTAAGCTGAAAAAGTGGATCAGAAGTTTTATTGTGCTTACGATTATGGTAAGAAACTGGAGGTGGAATCTCATTACCTCTTCGCTGATTTCTCTTACCACATCCTGCCTGTGACGAGGAAGCACAACTTTCCTGCTCAGAATCTTCTCGCAGGACTAGTGGGGTAATCACTTTGCTTTCGGAAGCTTGTCTCCCGTCAGCGTTCTTGGAGCATTCTCCAATTTCCATTCCCGCACTAGGATAACCCAAACCTGCAAAACGAGGACGATCCTCGACCTGTATTGGGTTAGCAATGCCTTGGCCATTTTTCCCAAGGCCTCTTCCATCAAATCCCATTTTATCTAGTAACTTGGATCCAATGCCTCTAGTATGCTTTTCAAACAAACCAAAGACTTCATTACCTGAATCCGAAACCGAATGGGAGGAAGAAGAAGATTCCCGTGGTGAACAACTTACAGTGCAATCATCTGCCGTGGCCTCTGCATCTGAAGTAGAGGGTTTTTCCTTCCTCTGATCACCACATTGCAACCTTGCCAAGAGCTCATCCTTGGTTTTCAGTTCCAATTTCAAACGAGCATACTCCTCTTCCAAGGAGGAATACATTGATCGCAGGAGAGAATTCTCTTCCTGGATCTGGTGATTATAAGCTTCAATTTCCTCAAGCTTCTCCTGTGTAGACATCTTGCCCATAGTGCACTTGTACCCTGTTCACACAAATTGAACCAACTGCACCAATCTTGAAGCAATCACTTTGTTAATCAGATTTCACATTTACCTAAACGATACCAAACATGATCCGAAAATAATCGAGTTAATACGATCGATCTCGGACCCTTATAGGCTTTGATTATTTGCCGATAATTTACTCCTTTTAAGTAATCAATTTAAAATAATGCAAGACAATAATGACAATTGCACACAGATTGATTACGGAGTTCGGCAATTGCCTACGTCTCCGGGTTCGTGATCGAACCGTTCCACTAGTCAAAACTTGTAAGTTACAATAGTACTTTCACAAGAAAACCTAATGGAATTTTACTTGCATACCAGTACACCAGACCTTCGGACGACAAGGGTGAAAAATAGCACCCGACTTCCACCTTCCTGGCACACAATCTCCTTCGGCTGTGATCGGCCTTCCCGACGCAAATAATGCGAAGCTAGCACTCCGATCGGTCAACAATCCAGGATTTACAAGTAAATTGGTGTGCCTCAATGGGCCTATTGGGTAGTTTACAATTTACTCCCAATCACAAATATTCCATCTAATATTGCCTAAAATAATAGGCCAATAGACAATACTTATCGACACATCCCGCAAATAAGCTTAACAAATAATAAGCTCGGGATCGGTGTCCAATGTCTTTCACCAATGTCTAATGTATTACACCCGTGTGTGTTTTTTTACAATGCAATGGGTCCCTATTTATACATTTTTAGGGCCCAAAAAATATGCATTTTAATATAATCCTTAGGCTAATATTAGCCTAGCCTTACCCGTACATGAAATTTGGGGTTAAATTCCCAAATAGGGCCGATTTGCATATTATATGGGATTAATACCCAATTTAGGCGGATTGAATATTTTAATGGGTTAACATCCCATAAATGGCGCAAAGATGCATTTGAAATCCCACACTTTGGGCGGTGGGGATAATATATAAGGCTTTAAAGTCTTTCCACGCGCACGTTGGGATAAACCGCCCCCAACCACCACCGCTTCATCCTCCTTTTGCCACGTGGGACAGTCCACGCATGGCTTAATGCCATTAAACAACCGCTTCAACAACCACTTTCCACGTGGTAAAAACATATGTATTTGATTTTGGCAGTTTAATATTAATGTATTAAACATTAATATTTATATATGTGGCATTTGGAAATATATGGCGCCATTTGGAACGTGGACTTACCAATAATAATATTATTTCGACCCATATAATGTGGCCTAGAAATAATCCTGTAGTCCACTTGTCGTCTCCCGATAGGAAAATCGAGCGAATTCGACGAGTGTTGGCAAGCCACGTGTCACAGTGCGATTGGTCCAAATATTGACCAGTTGACCATAGTTGACTTTCCGTTGACCGAACTTTGACCGAACATATCTAGAGCTCCCGATGTCCGTTTGTCGCGTTCTCACAGTCGTTGGAAAGCTCTCGAGATGATCTTCTGCACTGACACCATTTAGAGATGTTTAGGGAACTTTTGAAAATGATCCCTGATCATGAACCATCAATGAATTAAGTATATTTCATCAAAAAGAAAGAAATTGCAAAACGTGCGGGAGGAAATAGTCAAACACGATTTTCAAGTATACACCAACTAGAACATGATCAGTTCTCCATGAAATGATATGAAACATTTTGAAATGAAACCATATTATCAAAACAGATCTACCATCTAAATTTTAGGAAATTTGGTTGGGTAACTTGTTAGAAACAAGCAAAATTCCCTTCAAAACCCTAGATGAGGGTATTTGGTCTAGCCCAAGACTACAAAAATAATGAGATCTTATTCATTTTTTCATGAATTTTGATCATTCTTGTTTCTTTGGCACTTTGTGGAAACCTTCTTTAACTTTTCCATGCTGAATTTTCTCATGAAGAAACTCCATTTGTTCCCAGAAATATAATAAAATGAACAGAGATAGGCATTACGATTGTGCATGATCTTTGAGCAAGAATTTTGGGCTTGAGGTATCAAAAAAACCTTCTACATTTTTTGAAGAGGGTAATAATCACTCCAAAATATTTAAAGTATTCCTAAGACACCACCATTTTTCTGTGAAATAGAGTTCATACTTTACTTATACTTTGCAATCTCATCCTAGTCATCTCCTTGACTATTTTGAACAACAAACAAGGAGGATTCCTTCAAATATGCCTAACCACTCATGTATACATCCTTTATATTAAAGTTTAATCTTGATTTCAAGCTTGAAGACCCTATTTTATTTTACCAACAAGCACTTAAAGTGCTATTGTGAGGAGTGAGTGTATGTGTCATGCTCTTGAGCTCAGTTTTCTTGACAGAGACCTCAGAACTATATGGAGATAGATGATATGATCTCTTAAATATACTACATGGTGACATATAGGATTCAATAATCTCAACAAAGGTCCTTGGAGAAATAAAACTAAATTTTCACTCTCAAACTCACAGATGGATCATGATGCCTTAAATAAGCCTCTAATTGTCATGATTGACTAAGACTGATCTTGCAAGGATTATGTGCCTGACCAAACTAAGAAGGGTTTGAGGAAGCTCAAGTACATTGAAAAATACCTGTGAAAGATCTCTGGAGAAGATAAAATAAGATTTGGAGACCAACTTACCCTTCTTACTCTTGTTGAGTTGGTGCACACCTCAGGAGAGAGAACAACTCCACTAGAATGCTCATATCTTTTTAAATACACCTCCTTTTGAGAAAATTATTTTTGCACATGATTTTTATGCTAATTTTCTACAAAAATTCCTTCTATGATTTATTCTAAGGAGACCGTATAATTTTTTTGAGGGATAAGAAGCTAGGCAGCTCAGAATGAGTTTTTCAACAAGTCTCTGTTTCACAAAAACTCACATAACTTGAAAAAATGACATAAATTTGACCTAAAATTTGGCATGAAGCACCAAGAAACCTTTATATATCACCTCCCAAAATTTCTAAAACATAATAGGTCTAAATGTTTCTATCCCATCTCATTTGCAACCATGAACACTGTTAGTTCTCAAGTCCAATTCTAACTAACATACAAACTTGACTCCTAGAGCTGAGTTGAGCCTAAAATTTTCTAATACATATTGTTAATACTCTCTCAACACCTCTCCCATGATTTTTATAACATTTACCATCCTGAAACCACTCTAAACTAACACTGTCACTCACCATCCAAGACCCTGTCTTCTTGAAACCTAATGAAATCACTTTGAGACTCTAAAAAAACCTGATAAGAATGATCAAACACTCTCCCTTTTCCATCAATTCCTTTGACATCAATGACAATAACTACTTAACTCAACAAGGTGCAACAATCTCCCCTTTGTCATTGATGGCAAGATTTTGAAACTTGATGGCAAACTGAAATATGGGACATGTTTCTAGAATTCTCTCTCCCCTTTTACATCTATGAAAAATATGCACAAATAAAATAAATTGATTAGATTGGAAATATTTAACAAAAAGAGACTTGCTCATACCTGACATGCACTCCCCCTGGAAAGATATTATTTTCTTTCTAAAGAATCCCAAAAGTTACTGTTGTTTTTCTTCCATGCAACACCTGCAATATTCTTTATGATAATCCTATAAAAACAGCCTTCAAAACTTGTCTTTACTTGACCAATAATTTGTGCCTAGAATTGGAAAACCAACTCCCCTGTTTGGACTCAAGTTGAGCCCTCTTAGGAGCAAATTTGGCACCTTAGCTGTTCCCCCTGTCTTTCTAGACCTTTAGTGATTTTTAGGGGCTGAAAATACCCCAAATTTGTCTCTCATCTACTCAAAACCAGCTCTAGGAAATGGTTTAGTCATTATATCAGCCACCTCCTCTTTTGTAGAAACATGCTCAAGCCTAATTTTCTTTTCATTTATCATTCTCTCATAAAATGATACTTTATAGGTATGTGTTTTGTCTTTGAGTGCAACAATGGATTCTTTAAGACACTAATAGCACTAGTACTATCAAAATATAATGGAATTAGCTCTTCACATTCCACTTTGTAGTCTTCAAGAGTTTTCTTCATCCACATGACTTGGGTGCAACAAATGGTAGCTGCTACATATTCTGCTTCACAAGTGGAAAGAGCTACAAGAGACTATTTCTTACTCAGCCAAGAAATAAGACACTTACCAACAAAAAATTCTCCACCTGTTGTGCTCTTCCTGTCATCTACATTGCCTACCCAATCTTCATCTATGAAGGCCTTAATATGAAATTCATCACTTCTCGGATACCAAAGACCATATTCTAAATTCCCCATGAGATACCTGAATATCCTCTTCACAACTAATAGATGAATTTCCCTTGGGTCTTCTTAAAATCTCCTACCAAGCCAACTACCTACATAATGTCAGGTTTGGATGCAGTGGAATACAAAAGGCTGCCTATCATGGACCTGTATAAGGTCTGATTTACTTTGGGTGATTCATATTCCTTACTAAGTTTACATCCCACACTCATTGGTGTACTAATTGGCTTGCAGTCATACATCTGAAATATTTTTAGCATCTCCTTATATACTTTCTTGAGAGATGAAGATTCCTTCCTTATTCTGAAGAATTTGAAGTCCTAAAAATAATGAAATCTCTCCTAACATAGACATTTCAAACTTCTTTTTCATGACTTCAGAAAAACCATGTGACATACCTTCATCATTGCTTCCAAAGATGATATCATCAACATATACAACCACAATCAACAGGTGCTCTTTTTCTTCTTTAATGTATAAATTGTTATCTGCCA
The DNA here is from genome assembly GCA_018340775.1 of Taxus wallichiana var. yunnanensis. NCBI lineage: Eukaryota > Viridiplantae > Streptophyta > Pinopsida > Cupressales > Taxaceae > Taxus > Taxus wallichiana. The sequence continues at coordinate 318,540,011 of CM031234.1, read as the reverse complement.
CTCCTTTCCTGAATCCTTGTTCAGTTAAGTACTTATCCATCCTGCTATACCATGCTCTGGGTGCTTTTTTCAGCCCATATAAAGCTTTCTTCAACCTGCACACATAATCTAGATCATCAGTGATGGTAAAGCCGTATCGTTGTTCTATGTATACGTCTTCATTCAGATGCCCATTAAGAAAAGATGACTTAACATCCATTTAGTAAAATTTGAACCCTTTATGAATTGCATATGCTAAGAAGAGTCTAATGGCTTCCATTTTGGCAACAAGAGCAAAATTTTCATCAAAATCTAATCCTTCTACCCTTTATGAATTGCCTTTCCTTATTTCTTGTTACCTCTCCTTTTTCATTTAATTTGTTCTTGAAAACCCATTTAGTGCTAATGACATTTTTATCTTTTGGCCTAGGAACCAACTCCCATGTTTCATTTTTCTCTATTTGGTCCAGTTCCTCATTCATTGCTTTTTTCCAAGACTTGGTCTTCACTTGCTTCCATTACATTCTTTGGTTCAATTTTTGATAGCAAAAGCCATATCTTCTTGATTTTGAATGTTTCTCAACCTTCTTCTTGTTTGGACTCCTTCCTTGTTTCCTATGATTTGGCTTGAAGGATGGTCTCTTTTAACTTTCTAGAAGGTGCTTTTGTGTCTGGTCTTTCTTCTTCTTCACTCTCTTCTTCATGCTCAACTTCTAAAATTTCTTCTTCATTCTGATTTTCAGCAGCTTGTGGAGTTTCAATAGGCCGACTTTTCATCTTCTTTGGATATGTTTCATCAAATACCATGTTTTTGATTTCAACTATTTTATTTTGGATTTTATTATAACACCTGTAAGCTAAACTAACAATTGAATATCCCAAAAATATGCCTTCATCACACTTGGAATCAAATTTTCACCTAGATTTTCTTCATCTCTCTTAATATAACATTTTCTCCCAAAGACTTTGAGATGCTTTACATTTGCAGTTTTCCTCTCCATAGCTCATATGGTGTCTTTTTGTTGTTTACTCTATTTTCCTCTGTTTAATATGTACACTGCAGTGCCTATTGCTTCTCTCCAATAGCCATCAGGTAATTTAACTTCATTCAACATAGTTCTAGCCATTTCTTGCATTGTTCTATTCTTTCTCTCGCCACTCCATTTTGTTGTGGTGTTCTTGCAGCTTGAAAATTGTCTTTTTATGCCATGGGTTTCATAGAATTCATCAAACTCAACTGACCAAAAATATCCTCTTCTATCATATCTCAATCTCTTTATCTTACCATTATTTTCATTTTTAACAAGAGCTTTGAAATATTTTAATCTCTCTAATGCCTTTGATTTCTCTTTCAAGAAAGCAACCCATGTCATCCTGCTGAAATCATCAATTAATAACATGAAGTAGCTATCTCCCTGTATGCTTTCAACTCTAGTAGGTCCCATAAGGTCTGTATGAATCAATTCCAAAGGCTGAGTGGTGGAGTACTCCTTGCTTTTAAGCTTCTCTTTGTCTGTTTCCCATGAAGACAAGCTTTACACAATTTATTTTCAGGTTTGTTGATCTTAGGCATATTCCTAACACACCCCATAGAGATGATTTTGACAAGGTTATCAAAATTTAAATGACCCATCCTTCTATGCCAAAGCCAACTCTCATCCACTTTTCTTGAAAAACATTTTTCTTTATTCACTTCTTTCAGCACATACATATTATTTTTAGTCCTTTTTGCTTTTCCTACCACTTTACATGTTTCTCCTTTCCTTATGTCACATCCTTTATCATGAAAGAGAATTGTGTAGCCTTGTTTGCACATTTGACTGACACTAAGAAGATTATGCTTTAGGCCCTCAACATACAATACATTTTCAGTTATGGTTTTCCCATTGTCAAGACTCAACTTTCCTTTGCCAACAATGTTTGTTGAAGTGTTATCACCAAATCTTACTGTGCTAGATGCATTTTATTCCAAGGAAATGAATTTGCTCTTGTTCCCTGTCATGTGGCTAGAGCATCCACTATCAATATACCACTCTACATCATCACTTTGTGAATGAAAGGTTGTTTGTGTTATTAAACCTTGTTCCTTAACACTTGTAGGACTTGATTTGATCCTGTATACATTCTTGTTCTGTTGTGGAGGTATTTGATAAAAAAATTTGCAACATGCCCATACTTTTGACAATTATAGAAAAATCAATTCATCCTTGTTTCTAGTATAGTAAGAACTCACATGTCTACCATAACCTTTGGAATACATTCTACACTTAGCTGCTTTGTGACCAAATTCACTACAAGCATAATAATATCCATAGAAGGAATAATCATACCTCATGGCATAGTGTCTTCTTGGATAGTTCTTCTTCTTGAAATCAGTCTTCTTGGCTTTAGGAGGCTCTTCACTTGTCTTCCCATCTTCTTACTCACTCATTGATTTTTTTCTCCATCTTCTCTTTAATCTTCTTCTCTTCATATCCTAAACCACTCTTATCACTTGCATCTTTTTTTGTTTAGAGTTCACTTAAATCAGTTGTACTTTTCTCAAATTTGTGATACATTTTCAGTTTTGCAGAGGTCTAATCCAACTATGTTTGTAGCTACTCCAACTCAGTTTTGAGTTTCAAATTCTTCTTCTTTAGTCTTGAAAGCATCTCTAATTAGTTTCACTTGTGTTTCATATTCCTTGATAATTTCTCCATGTTCTTTGACTTCCTTTTTCTGATTTTCTTCAAGAGATATGATTTTCCTTCATATTCTTTGACCATGATTTTTAACTTTTGATTTCTTTTCTTTTGATGTTTATCTCATCCAGAGCAACTTATCAATTCAACTTCAAGGTTTACTTCTGCTTCTTCTTCATCTGAACTATCATACTGAGTTTGAAATTTTCCTTTGGAGTTGTTTGCTTCATTTATCTCAATTTCCATAAATAAAGTTTCAGCTTGCATACCTTCATCATCACTCTCTGAGCTTGTTGGAATCACTGGATTGTGAAGAGCTTGATCTCTCTTGTGTATAGAATTTTTCTTGCTTTTGAAATACTTATTTTTCCCTCCATGCTTCCTGAAGCTTTTCTTCTGTTTATTAGAGGAATCTTCATCTTCTTTATGTTTATTTGGACATTTAGAAGCAAAGTGACCAACCTGTCCACAGCTAAAGCATTTGAAAGGTAGCTTACCCTTGTATTTGCCTGATCCTCTTTTTAGCTTTCTTACAAACATAGCTTCTATTTTATCATCATCTATGTCCATGTCTGAATCAGTTACTTTGTTCTTTTCTTTTGATTCTTTATCAGCTGCTTTAAAGGCTGCCTCCTTCTTCACTGGCTTTGAATCATTTATTCTCATCTCATATGTTATCAGTATGCCATGAAGATCATCCATTGTTAGTGTTGTTAGGTATTTAGCTTCTTCTACTTGCCGATACCTTAACATCAAAATTTGGAATCAATGGACCTAAGAACTTTCTGAACTATCACACTCTCTTCCATTTTCTCTCCCAAACTTCTGATATGATTTATGATTTCATCAATTCTTTGTAAGTATGAGGATATATTCTCACTTTATTTCATCTTCATGCTTTCAAATTGTGCTCTGTATGTTTGTAGTTTAGAAATTTTCACCTTGTTATCTCCTTCATAGATTGTCTTCAGTTTATCCCACATTTCTTTGGTTGTATCACACTGCATAAATTTGAAAAACTCAACCTCATCTAATCCACAAATAATTGCATTCATTGCTTTAGAATTATTTTCAACTCTCTCTTTCCTAGCTTGGTTAGTAGGAGGTGTTGTTGGAACTGTATAACCACTATCAACTACATCCTAGACATCAAATCCAATGGACATTAGGTAAGTATTCATCCTGACACTCCAAAAGGCATAATTTGACCCATTAAACAAAGGTGCTTTAGAAGTAGAGAAACCACTTGCTTGATTACTTGCCATAGTTGAATTCACTGGATCTCCCTTGAGCTATTAAACTCACTTTACTGTGGCCTACTTCTCGATACAATTGTTGGAAACTAGAACACTAAGGGGGTGAATTAGTGTTTAATTAAACTTTAATAATTAAAATATCAATCACATAAACTAAAAGATAATCCAAAATGAGAGCACACACACAGGAGGAAGAATTTTAAGTGGGAAACCCAAATAGGGAGAAAACCCACTAAACCAATCCACTAAGTAATAATGGTTACAAGAAGTTTTTTTGAGCTACAACTCAACACTTGAGGCTACAACCTCAGTATCACACAAGCTGCAACTTGGTGAAGGAAGCACCAACTCTCGAATTATCTAGCTAGCTACAACTAGCCTTTTACAAGATCCTACCTGCAAGGAAGCTAGAACTCCATGGAGATAACAAATCAGTCTTGATCACACTTCAAAATGATGTCTTGAACATCTAATAATGATCCTAAATTTTCACTCTTTCTCTGTTGCTATGATATAACATTCTTCTTGTCTATCGACTTTGATTGAACTTCTTCTCACACCCTAAATTGTCTCTGAAAACATGCATTGAGTCAGTCATTGTATGCTCAACAAGAAATCAAACTCTCTTACACTCTTAATTCCATGTTGTCTCAATGTTTTTTCTTATAATAGTCCAACAAAAATACTCCTAGTTCCCCACTACAAGAAGATACCTTACTTCAAGACTTCCTTGAACTTTTTATATCACTTCCCACACTATTTCTTATCTCATGATCATTGTCTTTTTCTCATTGAAATATTGACTCTATCTAATCAAGGGCTACCCCATGTCATACTTCAAACTACGAATTCATTGCTCCATATCATAACCTTCCATCAATATCATCACCTTTGATATGAACTATTTCAACATCATATTTTTACAATAATGCAAATTCAATATCATCTCATTTAAATGTCTCTTTTAAAAGTCTATATAATTTTGTATCTCACTCACAATATCATGTTGTGCTACATTCATCAATGACTACTTCCTTGTGCTTCAATTCAAATCTAACACCATCTCATCCTTTTGAAAACATCAATAGTTTTTCTATCTATATCAACAAGTTAATTGACTATTTCAATGATCATTATTTCACCTTTCACATTCCCTCGAATTAAAACTCACTTCAAAGTTGAAACATGATGAAAACAAACTACTTTTCACTTACACAAGAGAATGCAAGAAGTCATCAAGATAGAAGACAACTCACACTTCTATCTTTGGCTTTCTCACCGACTTAGAGGAGGAATTTAAATTATATTTTCATCATTCAAGCTTTCTAAGAATCTGATATACATTTCTAACCTAGAGTACAAGATCCAATTACATAAGGAAATCAGTTGAAGGTGATAGAAACTATTTTTCAGTCATGACATGAACTGTACACAAATATCAAGACCATTACTTTATCAACTATTTTTTCCAAAACAAGATTCATTCAACCACCCAAGATGATCTTAAACCATTTAGAATCCTTCTATAAATTTTGAACCATCAATGAATTGAGTCAATTTGATAAAAAAAACAAGAAATTGCAAATTATGTAGGAGGAAACAATCAAACATGGTTTTCAAGTATACAGTCAACTATAACATGATTAATTCTCCATGAAATGCTATGAAACATTTTTCAATGTGACCATCTTATGAAAACAGATAATCAAAATTTTAGGCAATTTGGTTGGGTAGCTTGTGAGAAACAAGAAAAACTTCCCTTTGAAACCCTAGATCAGGGTATTTGGACAGTTCTAGCCTGAGACTACAAAAATAATGAGATATTTTTCATGTTTGCATGAATTTTGATCATTCTTGTTTCTTTGGAACTATGGAAACCTTCTTTAACTTCTCCATGCTGAATTTTCTCATGAAGAAGCTCCATTTGTTCCTTGAGTACTTATTTTATAAAATTAACGAGAGATAGGCATTACGATTGTGCATGATCTTTGAGCAAGAATTTTGGGCTTGAGGTATCAAGAAAACCTTCTAAATTTTTTGAAGAGGGTAATAATCACTCCAAAATATTTAAAGCATTCTGAGACACCATGGTTCATTTTACTAGTGAAACATAGTTCATTCTTTACTTATACTTTGCACTTCTCTCATCTCATTCCAGTAAGTTCTCCTTGATTGTTTTGACAATGCACAAGGAGGCTTCCTTCAAATATGCCTAAACACTAATGTATACATACTTTATATTAAAGTTTAATCTTGATTTCAAGCTTGAAGACCCTATTTTATTTTACCAAAAAGCACTTAAAGTGCTATTTTGAGGAGTGAGTGTATGTGCATGCTCTTGAGTTCGGTTTTCTTGACATAGACCTTAAAATTATGGAGATAGATGATATGATATCTTAAATATACTCCATGGTGACATATAGGATTCAGAATTATCAACATATATACTTGAGAAATAAAAATAAATTTTCACTCTCAAACTCATAGATAGATCATGATGCCTTATATAAGCCTCTAGTTATCACGATTGACTAAGACATGGTCTTGTAAGGAATATGTGTTCAAACCAAACTTCAAGAAGTATTTGAGGATGATCAAGTATATTGAAATGAGTACCTATGAAATATATTTAGAGATGATAAAATAATAATTGGAGACCAACTTACATTTTTACTCTTGTTGAGTTGGTGCACACCTCGGAGAGAGAGAAGAACAACTCCACTAGAATGCTCATATCTTTTTAAATACACCTCCTTTCGGGAAAATTATTTTTGCACATGATTTTATGCCAATTTACTCCAAAAATTACTTCTATTATTTATTATAAGGATACCATATAATTATTTGAGGGATAAGAAGCTAGGCAACTCAAAATGAGTTTTTCAAAAAGTTGTTTTACAAAAACTCACATAACTTGAACAAATGACCTAACTTTGACCTAAAATTTGGCATGAAGCATCAAGACACCTTCTTATATCACCTCCAAAAATTTATATAAAATTATAGGTCTAAATTTTTCTATTCCATCTCATTTGTATCCATGAACATTGTCAGTTCTCAAGTCCAATTCTGACTAACATACAAAATTGACTCCTAGAGCTGATATGAGCCTAAAATTTGCTCATACATACTATATATACTATATAAACACCTCTCCCATGATTTTTCTAACATGTACCATATTGTTTCACTACTTAAGGTTCCTGAAACCACTCTGAACTGGCATTGCCACTCACCATCCAAGACCTTGTCTTCTTGAAATCTCATGAACTCACTTTGAGCCTCTACGAAAAAAATATGATAAGAATTCTCAAACACTCTCCATTTTCCATTAATGCCTTTGACATCAATTAAAATTACTATTAACTCAATAGGGTGCAATAATAAGCCCTCTGTTCATACTTATATTGGAAGTTCTGAATAGGAGAGAGGTTGGCAAGTGGTTTTGGTTGATTAGAAAAATGATAGGGGCCAGATTTTAGAATCGCTAGATTGGCGAGATCCTTTGGATTTGCAATGATTATTATAATGGTCGTTTGGTGGTTTATAAGAAGATTCATTCAATTTGAAGTTAATGTTCCTATTATGCAACTTAAGTTTCTCTTCTTTAAGGGAACGAATCTCCAATTTCTGGGCCATGGTGAAGGCTTCGTCAAACATGTGGAATGTTTAAACCTAGAGAGTAGGGAAAATGTATTGGTCGCATGCCCTTGTGAACAATTCTTTGAGCTCCGCTTGTGGTAGTGGAACGTGAGTTTATTGATGAGTCCCCACCAATGTGCAATGAAATCTATAATAGATTAGTCCTCATATTGGAGAATAGAGTAGAGATCAGTCACAGAAACCTTCTTAGTGATGTTGATTGAGAAATTATCGAGAAAGGTTTGGGCCAATTGATTAAAAGAGAAGATCCACTTTCTGGCAAAGCACTATACCAATCTAGGGCGGTTCCTGACAGCGATGGGAAAGTTCTAAGGAGAAAGGCGTCATCATGTGTGATCAAATAACATACGTGTTTTAATGATCGTAAATGTTTTTAGGGTCTTCCTTGTTATTGAAATGGTTGAAATTTGGTAACTCCCATTGTGTGGGATAAGTGTGGATAGGTATGGATGGGTGAATTGGTTTATGATAGATTTCATCATAAGTGAGGACATTACAAGATCCTGAGATGGAGGCCTCGAGTGTTTACATCTTATCCATGATCATCTTGATAGGATCCGTGGTAAGATTATATTGAGGAGAGTCCCTACGATATAAGGGGGTGGATGAGACGAATATGTCATAGATGACATACCAAAGTATGGTGGTGCCAAATATGGGAAATGAGCAATGCGGTACGTGGCGGGAATAGATGATGAGGGCATGTACCCTAAATATGAGGTAGATGTTATAGGCTATGACTGAGGCGGGGTATAAGTGGGAGGAACTTGTGTAAAGGCCCTCATAGTGATGGGTGGAAGAGTTTGGGGTATAGAAAGGACCAAATTCTAAAGGAGGTATAGGATTAAAATGCTACTGGTAGTTGTGAAGTAATAGGTACTGATGATGTGGGAATCCCTATACTAGGAGCCATGGATGAGGATATGTTAGGTGACGAGATGCTAGTAGAGGTTGGGTGAGTGAAAAACATCGAAGGTGCAAAAATGTTGAGGGTGCATTCGGTGGTGTTGAAGTGGGAGCATGTAACGTTGAAGTAGCATTCATGGATATGGCAGGGGGTATGGAGGTAGGCATACCAAACAACGGTTGACCCGATGAGTCGTGGGTAGAAGAATGGGCAAGGTAATGCTGTAAGGATATGAAATTATGATCAAGGAATTTAGTGAATTCCTCATCACCTGTAGGTATAGTTATAAGAACATTGGGGTCCATTGGTGAAGAAATAGATGGCGGTGAAGGTGAAGCAGGTAACGGTATGTGACTAGCGTGAAAGGAAAAAGCTCGTGCTTGTTGGTGAGTCCAAACCATAAGAAAGTTGGTAGATAGGTATTCTAGGCTCTATGGAATTGACAAAACTTAGAAACAAATGTTTGGTGGAGTCTGGAGGGTAGAAATAGGTTGTTGTTTCTGATTAAGATAAAAAACAAAGTGACCTACACCGTTAGTAAACCGGTGTTAGTTATGCGAAAGACCGATGTCGGTTACTAACGACGAAACTAGGGAAGTCAAGAAATTAAGATTTTTGGATAAGAAAAGTGTAAAATGGTATTTTGGGCTCTATTAAGGTTGATAAAGACTCAGAAACTAGTTAATCAAACACATACAACTTGTATGTAGGAATAGATTACTATTTTGATAAAAAGTCAAAAACCAAAGAGACTGATACCGGTTAGTTAACTAGTGCCGGTATGATAAAAGAATTGATGTCGATGTCACTTGGACCGATGTCAATTACTGATAAAAACTGGAAAGTGAAGAAAATAATATTGTTTGAGTTAAATTTGATGAAAAGAAGCCCCGAAAGAGGTTGTGGATGACAAAAATGATTTAACACACTCAGAAGAACCAAAATTAACCAGTTATGATTGTTGAGTGTGAAAAAGAAGAAAAAGTGGTGAATATGTCCTCACAACTCAAACTATAAAAGACAAGAAAGAAAACAACAATCGAACAAGAAAAAAACTAAATAAACACGTTATCCTAGGATAGATTTTTAGTGTTTAATCAACTTATGCCTTAAGACTGACTGTGAATGAAATAAAATTTTTGGATAAGGAAGGTACCTAGAAAGTAATCTATGGTTGGTTTCGGGTTTGTTTTGGCGAAAGGGTCCTTGATATACCTTTCGGTACATGAGGTCTGAGCTCTGATATGATAAACTGGCCAGAACACCGAGCGAGGCCCACCGTCAATGGGTTTTAAATCCTTGATGGATTCTTCCTAGAAGGGAATGTTTAAGATGTTTGTAGATTGTGTTAAGTGATTTGACAAAGGGAGTGTGTGCAAAAATGTGAACTACGCTTTATTAATCAATCACAAAATGGTCATGACCTCCATCGTATGATTTCTACTTAACTATGTGAGCTAAATATGCAAACATACAGGGATGAAATGCAAGTGTTTTAAGCCCAAAGAAAAAAATGAAATTGGATGAGAGAAATGATGAATAGGATAAGAATATGTCTTTTCACTAATGCATGCAAGAGGAAATAAAGAAGGGTTTATTTTAATTTGCACTAAAGGAAAGGTTTCCTTTAGAGAAAATAGAAGAAGGAGAATATTACCAAAAGAGATATTTAGTGAATATTTAGAAAGGAAACAAGGACAAAATGTAATCCTATATGAATAAAAGAACCCACAAATAATGAGGGTCCCACCGGCATGCCAAAATGTTTCACCACAATGTTGTGTATAAAATAGATAAGGGTAAAGGTGAGGAGGAATACCTGTCAAGTCGAAGAGGTTGCGCACGTTATAAAAGATCGGGATGAATGTGAAGAACTCCTTTTTTCTTGGAAGGACTACCTAAAATACAAACAAGACCACAAGATAACATTAAAAACATTGGTTGGTGGATTTCCTAGCGAAGGCTAGATTCGGGAAGCAGGGTGCTTCCTAGAAGGCTATCAATCCATGTTTTAAGACAAATCAATGCTAATAAAGAACATGAAATAGAGAGACCTACTGTAGTTGTATAGTTTAGGTATCCTACACAAGCATAGTAAATTAAATCTAGTCTAAATAAATGCATACAAGACTAAATCTAAAGAGGGTGGTTGGTTGTTTGAGGTTTGTGGGTATGATAGAGGATGTTAGGGAAGTCTAGGTGAGATTTTGGGAAGTTTTGAGAGGTTTTTGGTAGGTAAATTAGCTTGTTGGTATGGGATAAATTATCACTCATAGAGACCGGTATCGATTAGGCGACCGATCTTTGTACTGGTAATGACCAATGTTGGTTGGGTGAATGGTTTCATTAGGGGCAATTGGGAAAAATGATTAAAATGAGGTTGTTTCAAGCTCTCTCAGCAATCAAAGAGTGTTGAGGGGGCTTAGGCAGGATAATAGGATTTATGTGAGGACTCATAAAAGGTGAGAGAGGTGATTAGAGAATCGAAAGGTTCAAGTTGGTAGGATATTGGTTAGATCGGTGACAAATGATATTCGGATGAGAAAAGGGTCGGAAACAAAAGAGGATAAGAAATATAAACCCAAAATAAGAACTAAAAAGCAAGGTTAAGATACTTATCTAGAGACCTGTAGATCAGTAGATGGTGGTGGTTGATGGGCGTTCGTAGGAGAAACAGTCTAGGTCAATTCTGCTACGAAAATGGTGCTTGTGTGCTTCCTCTCGAATGATATGAGGCCGAGGAGTAAGAGGATGATTACTGGTGAAGAAATGGAATGCTCTAGTTCGTCGTTTGATTGCTTAGATGCTTGAGAGTTTAGAATGCAAGAATGCCAAAACCAAGATCAAGGAACTTGGGTAAAAGATTGGAAATCCTAATTTAAGGGAACTGACGACAATTTGGCGACCGACACTAGCCGAGGAATAACCGGCATCGGTTAGGGAGAAAATTTCATACTTTACCCAAAATAACCTTTTCTTCCCAATTTTGGCGTGATTCATAATTGATTATGGATCAAGAGTGTGAAATAACGCTAAATGGAGTAGGAAGTTGGTTGAAGGAATGATAGACAATTAAGGTTAGGGTTAGAATGAGTTCTAGTTAGTTAAGGGGAGTGGGGACTTAGTCTAAGTTAATTAGTAGGCTTGGAATAGGTATAGGATGAGGTGACTAAGTGAGGTGGAAATTAATTTAATTTAGGTAATTGCATTAATAATGATGTGAGGAGGGGTCATGGGTAGATGTATGTTAATTGAAGGGGACTTAGCAAGGTATGACCTAATTTCGTTGTCTCTACAACCCGATGGTACATGAAAGAGGCATTAATGTACGTGAAAGAATTCAATACGTGGTACCAAGATAGTACTAAAAGGGTTCTCGTGTGATTATTGACACCGACTCAAAGAAATATCCTCATATGTGTGCGTAACTTTTCTATATACTCGGATAATTTCAGTGTCTAGATTTATGTCATGCAATCGTTCATAGATGGATGAGAGGGCTCAAAGTGTGTGCATTGTGTCCTTATTACTCCCGTCGATTTATAGGGATGATTTCCAGATGACATTGTTGTAGCTATATTAGGCGTTACGTGTAGTAGTAGTTGTGACGAATTTACCCATAAGCACTTCCCAGAGGCACTGTATATACCGAATGTTGCGAAAGAGATCTAAAGATCTCGTGAGTGTTATAGAACCAAATTTCACATTTTGTTTAATTTTCAAACTCGCAATTTTTATCAATTACAATGTTTGCGGTTGAATATGGCAACCTGCAAATTAGTACAATCCACTGAAAATATAGTATTACACCCAATATGCGAAAAATTGAATGACAGGATTTTTTTTTTGCGAGGCCTTGAGGCCTTCGAGCTCAAGATGGCTCAAAACTGAAAGACTAAAAAAATAGTTGAATATTGCACTTTTAGGTACCCCCTTTGGAAAACATTTCTCAAAATGAAATTGTAAGCAAAATGGGAGAATTTTTAAAACCCAAAAATAGGGTTTTATCCTCTAAATTTAGTATGGGTTTAGTTATAACTAGGGGTTTGGTGGGGTTTTCACGCGCTAAAGTTGATGGCTGCCACTAAATTCTCTTCCAAATTCAAATAGTTTTAAAACTAGAGATTTTGGTGGGGTTGAACCGCTAACCTCCCGGCCTCAAATCCTTACACCAAACCAACATAGCGCTCAATGTGCTTTGATTATGAAATGAAGCAATTACTATTTGAACAAGTTCTAAATTACTTGTACCTTTTAAAAGATCAATGTAGTGCCTTGACATGGTGTCCACGTGTCACTCGGAGATATTGAGGTGATTTAGATTATCCATAAACCTTTGCAAAAATTAGATCTTGCATGCCTTTTAATTTTGAATGACGAAACTTATTTCATTTATCAGTATTTGATTGATCTACCTTTTTGTGTTATGAAGGTTTGTGATAGAGTCGCTCGAAGCGGCTCATCAATTTAGCTATTTTCCAGGGCTCGACTTGGTAATGTGTGTAAGTCGATGTGTGCAACTCATTAGATCAAGTGTAAAACTTGACCTCCAAACACAATTCAACTTGGGCTCATTGCTAAGCAACCTCTACAACTCACCAATGTTGGGCTCCACAGGGTTGGCTTGCCGCATGAGATGTGAGCTCGTTCTATCCCAATGTTTACATGTAGGGCTAGGTTGGGAAGAACCTATCAAATCAAAGTGGACAACTAATGTATTTTTGGTCCGGTGGACTTCAAATTACTTAACTCACCCTTCACTTTGACTCAAACTTGAATGATCAGTGTCTCAACCGCTTGCACAATCGACACAATTTAATGCAGATTGGTTTGTCAATGTAAGGCTTTGCTTGCACATTCAACCTCAATGTAATTTGCCCTTTAGAGATATAACTCTTCTATTGGCTCGATGGAGTCCTTAAACCAACTTGATGGCTAGGAGTCAAGATGCAAAGACCTCCAAATATGACAAGGCTGCTAAATGCAACAATGACTAAGCAAACCTCTAAATTAGAGGGAAAACTCCTAATGGGGGAAAATGATTTTTTTTTAAATTTCTGATTTATTATGAATCTGAATATGAACCAAATATCTTCCAACAAGAAAAATTTTCCCGTGTAGGAGGCGCTAATGCAAAAAAAGATTCCTTTCTTTTTCTTGGAGTTTAAACTTGAGGTTATGGGGATGCAGGATCGTTATGGGAAGTTCTGGAGGCAACACAAGCTCTCCTAGAACACATATTTCTTCTCCAAAACTTTTCAACCTTCTACAACCTCTCTCCAACATGACAGGATCCTCTAACTCCGCTCTCCGATACAAAATCTAAAAGAGGGATGGAAGCCTCGTAATTGTATTGATACACAATCAAAATCAAGTACAATGGAGATGGTTGCAATATTTATAGATATTGTTCAAATTCGAGAACAAACAAATGAGAAGTTACACAGTGTAACAAATAACCTACAAGAATATTTAAACAAATATGATGTTGAAACAATGCAACAATAATCCTACAACAACCTCACGTTTGCATAAAAACAATATAAATGGTTACATAAACATAACCATATAACAATAACATAAAACTACCTAGTTACCTAACTAACCAACAAGCTACCACAAAGAATCAATTGTAACAACGTAAATATAATGCATAATTATAAAGTAAATTATGTTTACCCTAACACTAGGTTACTTCTAAGATTTAACATTTTTAAGACCCTAATATTTTCGGTATGAGAAAAAAATGAATGTATCGAGGAGGTGATCCAAGCCAATCATTGTAGCGATTTATGTTGATGGTTCCATAATCTCCATCATGAGTAGGGATTGGTCTTCACATTGATTCTCAACATCAGGTTGCTCAAGGGTTTCTTCAATATCATGCTCAAAATATACGTCAAATGGATACATATATTTAGCCACATAAAGATTTTTAGGTTGAAAGAATGATTTTTAGGTCAAAATAGTCTCCATTTGGTTGGATTCAACTACCTTGATCTAAATATGTGAGGTAAGAATTTGATGGTGTAATCATGGTCACCTATCTTGAGTGTGACAAGGAACCTATCTTGATGATTAATGGAATATGTTCCAAGTTCTCATAGAATTATGGTACACTTAAAACAATATTTACACTTTCTTTATGAGTATAATGACCAATTGTTAGTTCCAATATATTTATCACACCTAAGTATTGAATTCGCTTTTGGTGACCATAAAGTTCTCATGAATGCCTAACCTAGAAATTTGTCTTTTGTCTAAATTATCTAGGTTACTTTCAAGATCTAACATAGTTAAGACCCTAGTCTTTTCGATATGAGAGAAAAATGAATGTATTGAGGAGGTATAAGACAATCATTGTAGTGATTGGTCTTCGGGTAATTCTCAACATCAAGGTTTTAAGGGATTTCTTCACTATCGAGCTCAAAATATACATCAAATGGATACATATATTTAGGCACCTAAAGATTTTTTTAGGTTGAAATAATAATCCTTAATCCATGGTTTAGAACATTTATGACAAATGTTTTGCAATAAAGACATTAAAAGCTGAGTTTGACTAATGGATAAGTTTGTAAAATACGAGAACTCATAATTTCCATCTTCACCACCTTTCTTATCATATGTAAAATGCTTCTCAATACTTTGAGATTTCCATCGAAACAATATGACCAATGTATCTGGTTTGCGTTGCACTTTTTTATTTCCCACTATTTTAAGAGGAGCTTTGTGATCTTATTAATTTTTTCAATTTCTTAATTGGTGGATTGGGATCAAGATCACACCAAGGGTTGATATTTTCAACCTCATCTTAAGAATGTTGTACAGACTTATTGAATTCAGATTTATTGAATTCTTTTAATATGACTATGTTTTAAAATTTCTCAGAGTATCGAATCTCCTTTCAATTTTTTTTTTGTTTTTTTTGGTGGTAATCCAGAGGGATAGTCACTTCAAACATTGTTGGGAAACTTAATAAATAATCTCTTTATCCCATCATTATCATGAATTTTGAGTTGTTTCCTTGATTAACACTCCTTGGCATGTTCTACTTCTCATGTAAAATCCAGTTCCTACATACAAATGATGCTGCTCTGAAAATTTAGTTAGAGAACTGACTGATAACAATATCGCAGGTTTTAGGCTTTTGCTGCAAGCCAGACACAAGTCACAATACTGGTATCTTCAACAATTATTTCCTCCTTACAAAATTGATGAGTTTTGTGTTCAGAAATGATTACAGGGTTTCAAATGCAGATTAGACCGTAGACTAGATACTTTAACGGTTCCAAACTATTAATTGTATTTGGGTTTACAGTGAAAAAACAATTGGATGAAGCTCAACGAAATGAGAAAACAGTTCAAATAAGATAATAGGTATATTATTGGAACAACCACTTTATTGGGTCTAGAACTTGTCTGCAAGAGTAATTGACTCGCATCATTCTATTGAATAAACGTTTATTTTAATTTTAACGGCATCTCGGGCCTATAGCTCAGTGGTAGAGCATTTGACTGCAGATCAAGAGGTCACCAGTTCGAACCTGGTTGGGCCCTCAATACCTGTTTATTTGATAGGTAATCCGTCATAAAAGTTTCAACCATTTTGCAAACAATGACATAAAATGAATCAAAATATGTGTTAATTGTTCCTATCATTTTAATTGTTCCTATAATTTTGTAGACAATGAGAGTCAAGGTGTGTCTTAATTGAGATGTTAATTTAATTTAATTTAATTTAAAAATTAATGTCTAGAAGTAACCAAAAAGGTTAATGGGACTACAAGAGGAGCAAAGAGAACAAGACAATGCAGGAAAGCAAAGCTCGTTTATGCCACCGATGTTGTGTAGAAGGTTGAAGGAATGAATCAATAGTCTGAGACCCAAGGCTGTCATGATGATGTTTGAGGAGGCCATATCTATGTTGGGTCATCTCCTAATAAATAAAGCTACACACCTTTGGTCTTCATAATGGATAAGGGCCCGTAATGAGCCTTGAGTTTCTTAGAAGAGACAATAGTACCTGCCATGGATCTCATAGTACACAGGACAACGAAATATAAAGTGCTCCTCTGATTCAGTTCATTGTTGCAAAGTGTGCAAGTGCGTTGGTCTCTAGGAATGTAATGCTTTGTCTCCATGCGAAGCTGATGAGAACAAACTCATAGTTGGCCCAAGGGGAATCTCAAACCAAGTGGAAGCCTGATGTATTTGGGGGAATGACACGTTCATCTTCAATTTGGAGATAATGCTCCAAATAGTGGTGCATTTTGTTGGCAATGGTTCTATTGGTTCAATCCAAGTTGATTTTATGTAAGCTTTGTAGATCTCCTCTCTAATTCCTCTATGAATTTCCCTTCTAAGCATGTGGGGAGAATTAATAGAGAATGTGAGAGGGGGAAGACGATTAATATCCAATCCGATGCTTTGGAGGAAAGTTGTACAATGTGCATACCAAGTGGTTTGGATCCCCAATTCACATAGCCTCATGGATGATTGGAGAGCCTTGAAGGGATATCTATTCTGCCCAGTTGGTGTATCTTGCCATACATCTTAGTCTATGAAGTAGCATCACAAGATGAAATATAGTTGAGATACGGAGAGGGTGCATGCCAAATTCAGCCAAGATGATTGCATGTGGAACTGAGTGTTTTTCCCAGAGAGTCCTGGATAGCATGGAGACGAGTACTCTATCAACACGAGCCCAACCAATGTGCCGAAGATCAGGGCCCCAAATCTCACAACCATACAACACTGTTGGTGTCACTAGAGTTTGGAAAATGTGCAATTTTGCTTTGGCATCTTGAAATTGAAGCTGGAAACATTGTCTCTCAAGTGTATTGAGGGTTGCATAACCTTTACATAATCTCTCTTCTACTTTTGCATGAAGCATGTTCAAAGGAGGGCCCGTGAAAGTCACTCCAAGATAAGTGTAAGAGGAGACCACTTCCACCAAGTTTCCTTTGTACATGAGGTTAGTTGCATGGGAAACCCTCTTGGTTGTATTAAATACCATGACCTTAGTTTTCCTTAAGTTCACTTGTAAACCATGAGTATCACAAAAAGAGCTTAAGATGTCAAGGTGTCATTGAGGCCTGCAACAATATGTGACATGAGAATGATATCATCTCGCAAATAATAAAATAGCAATGATGATATCATATAAAAGACAACCATCATCTCTAAGACCGGAATTTGCAATGATGTGCTCTAGTTCATCAATGTAGAGACCA
The DNA here is from genome assembly GCA_018340775.1 of Taxus wallichiana var. yunnanensis. NCBI lineage: Eukaryota > Viridiplantae > Streptophyta > Pinopsida > Cupressales > Taxaceae > Taxus > Taxus wallichiana. The sequence goes on along the minus strand of CM031234.1, from coordinate 318,522,289 downwards.
AATAGAGTAGGAGAAAGTGGGCAGCCTTGTTTAACACCGATGGTGCTATTGATATCACCTGTATAACCAGTAGGAGTTCGACTTGGCCAACCACCTTTTCATAGAGTGTCATCACAAGAAGAACCAAATGCTCTGGAATTTGAAGGTCACGAAGCCGTTGGATTAGAAGGTGTCTAGGTACGGTATCAAATGCCTTTTGAAAGTCAACAAAACAGCAATAAACCTTACGCTTGTTGGCCCTTGCTTCTTCAATTATGGCTCTAAGTGTTAAGACATGGTCTATTGTTCGGTGATCCCATCTGAACCCCGCTTGTCCTTTCGCACGGAGTTTCTTGGATTCAACAAATCTAGAAATCAAATCATCTAACACTGTAGCAAATAACTTGCTCAAAGTATGCCCAATCATGATGGTTCTATAATTATTTGGCTCTTGTTGATTCCCTGATTTAAATATGGGGCAGATGATGTGAGACGTCCATGCTGGTGGGAATCCATGGGAAGCCACTAGATTAAAGAGATCAGCAATGTGCGTTGCTAAGAGTTTTGGACTGTGGTGAAGAAATTCAGCTCTCAAGTTCTCTATGTCTGCTGATTTCCCTGCCTGAAGTTTGAAGATAGCCCGTAACACCATACGGTCTGTGAAGAGATTTTTACCCTGCCACCTGTTCTCTACTGAAATTGGAACTTGATTGGGGATGTTGTAGAGAGAGGATGCATAGTTGAACCATGTATCTATGTCCTGTATAACACATGAGGATTTCCTTGGTAATCCGGATTTAAGTCACTCAAGAATTGTGACAAATCATGTGTGATCTCTCACTTCTCTAAACCCTAGCAACACATTTAAAACAAAGTTCACAATAAAATGTATACGAAGCTACCGAGTTGAACTGACCCTACCACTACCTAATGCATGTGAATGATGCACTACATACCAATATCTCTGAAGAGGATCAATCCTAACATAGTTCTTCCACTTCTCACACGAATGTGTGCAATCTAGAGTGATCTTTTCTTTGATCCCTAACGATTGGCATCTTGCAACTTTGGTCCTTTGTACTTCAAGTTTGGTTTAATGGATTTCTCTAAGACTACTCTTGGAAGATTTGAGATGTGTATATATCTTTTGTAAAGTGATCTCTAAGGTGTGTATGTTTGCCTTAAGTAATAGAAGGTGGTAATGAACATAGGGCCATATTGTTTATACCTAAATTCAGACCTATGACATTTGGAAATTAATCCTCGGCATTTATCGCAACCCACTAATCATTATGCATGTACATGAAAAATTCCTACACATGCCTTGTTTAGTTAGCACTATTGGCCACATTTGATTTCTATCATTGACTAGTCAAAAGCTCACTTTCAAAATCTAGAACACATCTTCAAACATCTGGCCACCATCTCCAACTCACACATTACATTGTCCACTTCACCAAAATGAATTTAATTATGACAGAAAAGCTGCTCCGATGACTTTGTCCCGATACGATAAGTTCTTCCTCGAAAGCTTTAACGGTCACATTTTTAATCATATAAGTTACATCAATTGTTCTAGTGTCATTTGAGAAGAAAATATTGTCACGAAAATCATCTTTAAAAGCGCATTCACACAACCAATTTAAAGGTGCCGACATCTCACATCTTTGAGGACTACTTAGGAGATCACAACACTACACCCAATTGCTAAATCAATCTCTTAAGAATATCATTCAACTTTAAGTTTGCACACATCCTACATCTCTATCATAGGTCATTTTGCAAAGTTACATAACACCAAAAATCATTGCCAAGTATCAAAGGTCTTATTAGGGCCTTCATTTCCAAACACATTATGATATAGATCTTACACACATACACCGGGAGAGGGGGAACTACGAGGTTTTGATACCTCTTCATAGTATTGCTACATAATCATTGCAAGGGCAACTCAAGCCAATCGAATAACCCCTTTTTAAGTCCCAAACAAAAAAACAAGAGAGTCTGATTTGTTGCACAATTATGATCGTGAAATTTCAGCCACAAAAGTCGAAGCTAAAGACACATAAGAACACAATGCTAGAGGTGAGGCTAATCAAGTCTCGCAGAGGCCAAAATTGTCGATTGGAAAAATCCGCTCGTGTGAATTTGAATGCAATAAGAGAATTCATCCTGCAAACAGATTCAAACTTCCATATTTTCAGGACAACTTGATGAGACTCTGCATATGTTTCCTTAACATTCTCAAATCATTGTCATTATGTCTCAATTTGAAATTGGTACAATATTCTCTAACCATTGTAGTTTTTATTTAGCTCACCTATTTGCTATTGTTGTATTTAGTTGGACATGATTTAGGCTCTATATGCTTCCTATAATTTACTATATTCTTTTCTTATTTCATCTTTACAAAAACTAATATGCTTTAATTAGACAAACCCTTATTTTTATTACATTTTGGAGAACCTCATATTTTAAAATTATATGCATCATAGTGATTCATACCCCACCTCTAGGGTTTCAATTTTTCTTAATCTAATTGGGTTTTATATAACATTCTCATAAGACTTCTTCAAAACCCTAAGTTACTTTTGGATAATTTATTCTATTTGGATAATTTATTCTAGACCTTGACTACTAATTAATATCCACACATTATTTCAGGCTCTAAAATTAACTCAAAGATATTACCCGTCACTACCCATAGGTTCATCCCTCCTCTATCATATAGTTTAGATCCTATTAAGTAAGCATCTAATAACCTAGTATTTGTGGTCAAACACATGCCTAGCCACGAGGTAGTTGTGGTCACCACACAATGTAGCATACCTCTTGATAACCCTCTTCGTAGTGGGGAAACACTACCAACACAAACCCTATTATTCCTCCACCACTTAGAGTTGATAACATTCACACATTTGTTCAAGGCATATTCAGGTTTACACATTCACATCATTATAAATATATTAACATCCTATAAAAATGACTATTAGTACGCTCAAAGTTATAGGTTGGCTACTAGTAGGATCAAATGCTATAAGTTGGATACTAGTGAGCTCAAATGCTACATGTTGGATAATATTAGGATCAACGTCAAAGTGTCATATATAGTACTCATGCACACCCTATACAATGTCAATGAAGATAATTAAGTATAAATGGTTCATGTTTTTAAATTTTAGTTTCTCATTTGCTGATTTTTTTATGCATCTATATGAAAGTATTAATATACACTTGGGCATGTGATTTGAAAATTTCAAATGTATGGCATGGAGACATATTTTATCATTCTTGTGTGCAATATACCCACTTATATGTTTTCATTTACTTGTTCCTTTAATGTTAATCTATCTATTTCATTACTAGATTAAAATGGGGAAATTGTAATACTCAAATTTTGGTTCTAAGGTGCTTGAGATAATCATTTGGAATTTATCTCATTAGTTTCCCATTTACAAATTTATTGAATTAATCCAAAGGCGTCTTGTTCAATCACACACCCTAATTCCATTTCATCATCTCAAAGCACTTGTGAAATCAATGCACCTTATACATAACACACCTTCAAACTCTTAGTTATCATTCTCATGGCTTAGATAAGATTGCATCCTAATCTTGGATAGGTTCTCCTTCAAGAACATAATCATATGATGCTTCTATTCTAGAATGAATGTATTGCCCATTATACTTGAGATGGTCGTGCTTTAAAATGAACAAGTTACCTTAGTAGGATTAGGGTTGGTTGAGCGAGAAGTAATTTGTATAAGTCACCTATATAAACACATGCACCCTAACTGATTAGAAACATCTAGGGATCACGCACTCGAGCACACTCTAAGAAGGATCATTATACCCTTAACATTGATGATCATTCCTTTAAGCACATTTTAGCAAGCTACAAATCTAATTAGATTATCATTTGTTTCCCTAAATCACTCTCATGCTCTAAGATTGAAGCGAAAGTTCATTTCCAAGTGTTGAAGGCCTTGTTAGGGATTTTCATTTACATTATTTATGCACATTTGCAAAAACATACTTGGAGAAATAACTATATAAGTTTGAGCTTTCTTTGAAGTAGTGTTATGTAGGTAGTGCTAATCACAAGGGGTGTTGATGTAGCCCGACTCGAATCCAAATACAAATCCTCTTTATGTACATTATGATCCATTGTAGTGTAAAAGGATGAGTAAAGACAACATGCATTTCTAAAAACTGAAGTTTCATATTCTTATAAGAATTAACGATACTACTCTCGAACTTCACAAGTACTTGTAGACACACAAATTTGGAAATATACTCTTTGACACTTGTTGGTTTTAACAAAGCACTCTTTCTAATATAAACACACCATATCTATTCTTGCTTAGTACATCTTGAGATCTCTTGTCTAGTTTGCTTAATCATACACATTGATATGCCAATAGATTTTGAGAGTTCAATGCATAAAATCCATAGATAATTCCCAACTGATAAGATGCAAACTACACTTTTCAGGTTTCTCATCCCCGGGAAAGGATGTACAACTTGGTCAGAAATTTATATATGGTCATGACCTATTTTACACTTGCATATCCTCCATCTTTGCTTCCAGTTTCACATTATTTAATGGGTCCTTTTCTCTCTCTAGGTTGGCATTTCTTCAATAATTTACCTTCACAACCATATATAAGCAAGTTAACACTACATTTTATAACCTATAAATCATATGTCACTAAATCGATACACTCACTTCCTACACTTGCAAAGCAACCATATGCTCCATAAATCTTGCATAATCACATGCACACTCATTAGGGAAACAATCACTAAAAGTATGAAGCTTCTTACTAGGGGAATATATGTATATTAGTATATCTCTTGTCTTGAGTTTGAACTCTCTAAGAAATGTTACAACCACAAATTCTTACTCAAATGATGTGTGATATAACTAAATTAGATATAGCCACTCTTGTCTCACCTAAAGATGCACCCTAGTACTAGACTCGTATATTTTTTCCTTATCACAAGACGCGCTATATTGAAATTCAACATATGGGTAGTTTCAACACATTCAAGTGTATCCTTTCATACCCCTTCATATTGCACTTTTCATAGTCTCATTTATTCCTAGTTTACCAGATTATACAATTATCACAAAAGATCATTTCAGAAAAAACTATCATATTATATAATTATCATAAAATATAATTTCTATGGAAAAAATTATGTATGTTTTGATGATCAAAATTTTAGATCACATATTTTGATCCATCAACAATAAAAGTGCCTCTTTGATATGTTTCCTAATTATTGATCACATGATGTGATATGAAATGACAATCATAAAAACATACACAATTTTGTTGCAAAAAAATATTTTTCTCATAATATGGACTATGGAAGCCTAAAATATTTAATATGAGATAATTGATTTACCCTTTGTTTACTTGTAATGAAATGAGTTTCCAAACACATGATCTTGGATACATGTGGATTTTACTATGTCCACTTTCTATCCACATGATTATTTTCTTTACTTTGATATGTATTCACACACACACACACACACACACACACACACACACACACACACACACACACACACACACACACACACCCCAACGTGGGGGATTATGTAGATACCTAATTTTGGTACATGGTTAGTTAATTAGTATAGTACTAGTGTATTTGTGTGCTTATATACCATTGGTTTAAATTAGAATCTTATTGGCATGTACTCTAGTACTTTGTTAATTTATCGATTTACTTTTCTTATGTTATTGACACATTTGACCTTGTTTCTCTTAATGTTATATCATTATTCTTTGTATTGGCCCCTTCCTACCTTATTTATTATATTTTCCAATATTCCTCTTATATCTTGTTTTCTCTCCCCTAGTTTTTTCCTCAATTTTTTTTTTTTCATTTTCATCAATTGATGACCTTTTGCATGATGTGGAAATGGTCAACTCTTGCATGAATGGAAATGTATGTTTTTATGGGCCCTTTTTCATATATTTGATTGTGTTTAGTTTTGTACTTTTATCACATGTTGTGTGTCATCTTGTGTTCTAATACATCTTAAAATTTGAATTCAAAGGTTGTTTGTAAATACAAGGTTGCACAAATGCATTATAAGACATGACATGGAGTTATTTTAGATATTTTCAATTTACATGAGAGCACGTTAAAGTTGTAATTAAGGAACATATTATTTATGAAGCATCCAAGTACCAAAATTTTGATTTTAAGTATATTAAAACACACAGAAGATCCTAATTGTTTTGCACACATTCAACAGAATATATTGGGACACATTTCACTACATATGATTTCTTCTTAATTTAGACTAATTGTTGATTTCTATCAAAAGATACATTAGGGTTTTGGAAAGGATACATGATCCCTTTGATTTGCAAGTGATCTAGACATTCTAAGATAGTATTGTGCACATTAATGCACATCACACACATTCACACTATCAAATATAGTTTTGCATGATCATGGCCATTTACGACAAAAGGAACCTTTTACAAGTTGCAAGTAAATGGTCAATCACCGATGTGAAGTGGTCACATGCGTTTTCACTAACTCTTTTTTTGGAATGTGTTTGAGATGATATTTATATTTGTTTTCTCAATATACTTATGATAGTTACATAACCGCATGGAATCATATATTATCCTTCACAACCCCAATTATTTTAGTACATTTAATATTTCTAGGATTTATTTTATTTCCAATGAACTAAATAGCCTCTATTTTGTAATTAGGTATATATTATTTATTCATATATGATGAAAACCTACTTACATATTAGGTGTGGTTTGTTATTGCATTTTTATGTAAAATTTTAAATTCACTTTCTATGTCTATAATAATACAAGGTTTTAAATTTGTAGTTCAAATAAAATTAAACTAGTCTAGAGGAGTTGTTTGATGTAAAGCTTTTTACAAACTTTATTGACGATGTGGATAATAGTGTTCATAGCTTCTTCCCACAAAAATGGGAATTTTAGCAGAATGAATCATAGTCCTAGCCATTTCTAATATACTTCAATTTTTCCTTTCTATAATTCCATTTTATTGTGGAGAATAGGGAGTAGTTAACTCTCTTTAGATTCCACAAGACATTAAGAAAGCATCACTCTTTACCTATGTATTCACCACCATTATCAATTTTTAACCTCTTAATTTCTTAGGTTAGACATGTCTTCAACTAAGGCTTAAACTTCTTTAAATTTGGGTAAAACATCATATTTCTTCTTTATATAATATATTCATATTATCCTAATATGGTCATCAATGGAAGTGACAACATAAAGATAACCATTAATAGAGACTACCTCAAGTGGTCCCCTTACTTCACTATGAACAAGTTCTATAGGATGAGATAAAATTTCATCATGATGTTTACGTCAAAAGGGTTGAAAGTGTTGTTTATCATGTAAGAAACATTCACAAGTTTCATAATTAGATTTGATTTTAGGTAGACCTACCACAATTTTTTGTTTAGACATATCAGAAAGACTCTTAAATTTGAGATGACCAAGTCTTTCGTGCTAAAGTTGAGTTTCATTTCTGATTTGGGAGGGAAAATGTGTCTCATTCGATAAGTCATTAAAGATATAAAGTCATTCTTTTGAATTCCTTCAGCAAGAATGAAATCAAGTTGATCTTTAATAAACCATTTTTATTTAAAAAGAGCTATAATGAAATTATATTTGGTAAGTTGAGAACAAGATAAAAGGTTGTTTTTTAGTTTAGGAACAAAGAGAACATTATTGACAAACCCATTTGAAATCTTAGTGAGTTACCTTGAATTATGGCTTTTATGACAAAGTTGTCTCCTAGATAGATTCTTTCACAACATTTTTTGACATATGTGAGAATGTTATATATGTAAGTTGTGCATCTCGGGCCACCAATTCAGGATCCATTCACTATCATTAGAGGTAGAAAGTGTATTATGCTATACAATGGTTTTTTTAGTCTTGATTTTAAATTTATTTATTTTTATTGTTATTAAAAAACTTTCTTCCCTTTATTATTTCTAATATTTTTGTTGTTAGAAATTTTTGTGTTGTGATAACAATCCTCTTTCTTGTGGCCAAGTTTTTCACATTTAGAGAATACCATTGAATTTGACTTTCTAATTATTGACCATGTTCTTCGTGTTCCCATTCTTATTATTATTATAGATAGACACAAATTTTGATTTGAAATTCTAAGTTCATTTTTTTGGGATTTAAGTTCTTCTTAATCTAGATTGAGAGGCATTCTCTTTTGAGTCAAAATTTGTCATGACTTGTTATTCTTGTATAAGAAGAGTAGATAGGGTATCTAAATTAGGAATATCACTTTCATTTTTATATTTAGAGCTTAGAATAGAAGTTAAATTCCTAAATTTGTCGTGAATGTCCATCTAAATGATAAAGTAAAGAAGTTGATCCTAGATCAAGTTGTAATTACAACCATCCAATTGAGGATTTATGTTAGTAAGGTAGTTTGTGACTTTTTCATCTCCCTTCATAGGAGTGGTCATTAATTCTAAGATTAGTATAATGACTTTTAATAGTTTGGTTCCTAAATGCATGGATTGTAATTGTTTTCATGCTTCACTAGACGATTCTTGATTTCCTATATGGAGTAAGAATGCTTCATTGACAATTCTACTATTGATAGACATGACCTCATAAGATCTTTGATGATAAGAATATGTATTTTCGAGTTTACTTCCCTACGCAATGGAGTTTTCTTAGTTTTGTTTATAATACCCCTTAGTTTTCTAGCCATGAATTTTGCTTTTAGCTTAATTTTCTAGATGTTGTAATTAGATCCATTTAGCATTTGGGTTTTATCAATACTAAAATGACTTAAAGAAGCCATTTTAGATTTCACAAAAAAATCAAGGATTTAAAAACAATTTTTAGGACTTAGAATAATTTTCAACAACTTCAAAAAAATGGACCTAAAAGTAATTTTGCAAGTATTAAAATTATTTTTAAGACTCAAAATAATTTCCTATGATTAAAATATATATTTTTGTTGGCTAGATTTTCTACACAAATGAAAACCTAGGTAGTTATTAGATAAATCTCCCTCATTTACCGGTGAGGCTCTAGTGTAATATTTTGTTAGTTATATATATTCTAATATCTATTTTTGGGTATTACTTTAACCATATAGCTCATGAACCATAGCTATACGATTCTAGCAAGTAAGCAACCGCTGTAAAAGAAAGGAAATATCTAAAGAAGGGGAAAATAATAGAAACATTGGAATGAAAGGGGGAAGATGTGCAACCCAATCAATAGATTACAGAGTTGATCGCATGCACATAGGTAAAATAGATAGATATTAACATACAAAATTATAAGAAAAGGAAACTTTCAGATCTAGATCTAGAATAACACAAAGTTTATGAATAGATCTAAGACAAAAAGTTAGAAACAAAGTGCACCGTTGACACAAAGTTCTCTCGAAAATATGCTCCTTTCTATTCCTCTGCTTCAAATAGCTATCATAGGTTTCAGCAAAAAGTTTGGAACACAAGAATGCTGCTTACAAATTCTGATGATTAACCCGAAGGTTCTTCCTCTACTTATAGAATGTAGAAGGGAAATTACAAATGGGAAACTTAACTGAACTAGAACATAAACAAGAAGTAAAGATAACATCTGGCAATCATCTTCCTTTAATTCCTCTCTAAGTGACATGCATCGGGATCTATAGTCAAAATTATACACATCTGTCACTTAACTTATAGAATCGTTCCACACAACTTAAAGTAATGGTTTTCAAACCAATAACTTTAAAGTTTTACAATTACATCCGGAACGTAGAAATAGAAGAAGAAAGAGTAGAAGAAGAAATATCTGCCAGTTGTAACATCTACATCTTCTTTTTGCTTTGATACTGAATATACTTGTTGAACATGTAATTCAGCAACTTCCCATTTGTTTTAGCCACAACTTCTTTTTCTATCCTGAATTGCAGCAAGCCTTTGTTCAAAACCTCGATGCACGCTTCTACATCCTTCAAGCTAGGCCCGAACTTCTTAATGTCTGACTACAGCGTTACCAGACTTACTAATGGAATCCATCGTGAAAGGCCTAACAACTCCATCAATCCTCTCTTGCACCATCAGAAGAGATCCTTCTAGGGAATCATACACTTTGTTAGGAATGGTCCTTTTGTATGAAGAAACGTTCTTCACCACTTTCTCATTGGTGAAAGAAATAACATTGTCTTATAGTGATGAAGCCATACTCTCAGCGTCCTGCATTCTTTTCAACATGATTTTGAAGATCTCCAAGCGGAAAGAAACTGCAAACTCAAGCTGCTTCCCCTTTTCAACCGATCCATCGGGCACAATTCGTTCTACGTCAAAACCTCCTTGATGGCTTATTTATCTCACCAAAGTACTCAGGTTACTTTCAACTACTGTGTTCATGTCTATCGTGTTTGTCACTAGTTGTTTCAGCTTGAACCGATGCATCCTTCATAACCTTTAGATGAGTCGGCACCTCCTTGAGTTGTATAGAAGCTTGGCAAAATGATTAGATTCTTCCATTCATCAATAGCCTTAACTTGGTTACCTACATCTTCCACTTCCTACATCAGATGATCACTCACCTGCTCATGTGCTGAAATTGGCTGAGTGGAAGATTTGGCAACTTTGGCAATAATCTCGCACAACTAAGACACCTGCCTTTTGAAGTTGAAATTTTTCCGCCTTTTCTTTGTCAAGCCTAAGGAATAAAGCATTTATCAATGTCTGTGTGTCTTGATTCAATCCTTCAATAGTGGCTTGACCTATGGGTACTTTGGCCACTGTTACATTTGTTATCATGTGCTCACCCTTCTTCTTTCCTTCTGTTGGAACCGATACCTCAGTGAACTTCTGCCCCGACTCTTCAATAATCAACCTCGAAGTCACCTTAGCAACTTTAGGTCTTCTTTCTTTTCTGCCCAAACTCAGGAGCAACTGCAAGTCATGTTCCTCCAAGTTGGTCTCCTCTCTAGCCTTTGAGACCGAATGTGAAGCCAACCACTTTGAGAAATTGCTTCTTAGAGAATGAGAAGTTACCGAATGTACCACCATCTCGTGCTCTAGTTCCTCTCCATCCGATATTGCTATAATGTTGTGGTTACCATCCTCTGTATTATCCAAAGACAAATCTCTTTCAAATTCTGTCATCTGAACCTTCAGCTGCTTCTGTAGGAAGAGGTGCTGATCAGAGAGGAAGAGGAGAAAACACAAATGTTTCTAGATTTAATGGAGGAATGGAAGTATCCTGTGAGGTGAAAATGTTAGTGAAGTACTTGATGCTGGAGAAGTCGGAACTAGCACCATAGCCGTAGAAGTGACCTTTTCCCTCGAATGAGACTTCTTGTGCACTTTAATCTTTTTAGGCCTTCTGCTGCTTTCTCCCTCATGCTTCCTTTTGAGGGAATCTCCTGTGCTGAGGTTTCCTGTGATCTGATTCATCAAAGCTTCATCAAGGCAATATCCCTTTGTCAGCAACCAGTTTGAAGTATTGACCAGAACAATGGCAGACCTCTCCTCGATCGTGTGGCAGCCACCAATGTTCTCCTGAAGTACAGCTCTATCCCCTCCCATCTGATGGTATGCATCAAGTAACACGGACTCCATTATGCAGTAAGATCTCTGAGTATCCATGCTAATCCATAATCAAACACTTGTCACGTTGATAACCTAGTTGAAGTCTTTCTTCCTAACTTTGTACTCGCTTTTGCACTTCATCCAAAAATCTTCTAACGAAGGCACATGCGTGTATTCCTGGGAGATTGTCTTCCTTGCCACCCCATATGGATCGAAGTTCAGATGTGTTTGGGAAGAACTCATGCTCATACTCAGAGAACATCTCCGCTTCAATTCCTCTGGCTTTGTGAATGCTCTAAAGCAAATTGTAATAACCCACCGTGATAGGAAGAAGCATGTAGATTTGTGCCGCTTTGTAGGTCATACATCTCCATGAGTACTGTCTCGCTCAATTCCATGATGATCAATCTATCACTTGGATATCTAGGCAACTTGACTGGCTATCCCGAAAAGCTGGTGACCCTGAGGTATGTAAAGTCTGAAAACTAGATGAAGATATTGTCAATCTGGGATATAGGTTCCCAAGCTTCCTTGCTTACCTTGTTGGTCTTTAGATCACTATTCAGCCTGCAAATGAATCCATCGTCGACCACCTTATAATTTTTATTGTATGTGGGCACAAAGAAGTTGCGGGTAGCACTCAAAAATAGGATCTTTGGAGAGCACACCATGTCTATCCAACTTGGAGAAGATACCTTGCGAGGCTGCTGCATATACCAAATATGAAGTCATCTTGAAGCTGTAAGTCCGCCTCACACTCTGGAGCTGCTCACCGATGTTGTCACTAATGATTTCTGACCAATTGATTATAGAATCTACTTTGTTGATCTCAATGGTCATGATGAAGACATACATCCATGAGTAGAAGTTGTGAGCATTAGCTTCACCATTTATCCTGTATAAAAATTTGGTAATGTCATCCACCTCCTGCACTGGGCTTGGATTGTGGAAGAGTCCTTAGGAACTTGGATGGAGATCTGGGCTTCTTCATATACTTGTTGTTCATTATGCCCACACAGATCGACTTTATGCTTCTCCCATATGTTGTCGGTGTCTAACATGCTTGATAGTAGTCACCAATTGTCGTGTTGGAATCTTCAGACAATAATTGATAAACTGTGCATCCAACCGGATTATTGTCTTCCCGCATGATCCCAGATTGATCTGGATAGTGGATGGTACAACCTTGCACACTCCATGATGAATTCTGGCAACTGAGCTATGAATGGGAATGTTGAAGCTCGAATGATTCCATTGTTTTTAACTTCCCACATGAGAGAAGTCTTTCCAAAATTTGAATCACAATCAATTCGGAAAGAGGTTCTGGGCCTAGATCTGTGTCTCCGATGTCAGCAAATCTGGAAGTAATGCATGATTCCGCTGAGATTTCTCTTTCATCCCACTTTGCCATGGCCAGATCTATCTTTGTTTGAGCAACTCTTTTTCTTTTTATTCGGCAAAATTCTTTACAATCAGATCTAGGAATTTCTTCAGATTCGGAGGATATATTTAATGTATCTGACATTGATTTAAGCTCCTTTTCAATTATATAAGCACCTGTAATGAATACCTATAATTAATTCGATAAAGATGACAACCAACCATGAACACTTGATTTTTATTATGAAAAATCTGCATATAAAGCCCACTGCCCTAAAATTTGAGGCTTTGCTTGCATGCAAAGCAAGCATAAATATTTTCAACTTCACCTGGGCACCTGTACTAATATGCAGATAATTACACAATCATAAAACAAGCTCCTCCAATCCTAGGTGCCAAACTTTGAAGCTTTCCGGCAATGAAAAACACTTCTTTGAGTAAAAATCCTCCTCCTTTGGGCGCTAAAACTATCCGGGCTGCACTCCTTTGCTAGAAGAATTAATTAATTCATCATTATGGAAGCCCATGCTTATATAACCTTCATCATTCTATAATTAATAATCGCTTCTCCTATTTTTGGCAATTAATTAATAAGCATGCTTTTCTCTCCAATTTGGACACCTATTTTATGCATGCTCATGGTTGCCATTAAATAAATAAATTTAATTTATTTTTAGCCCTCTACTTTCACTTAACATCATGTTTTGACCTTCTATTTCTCCATGTGCCAAAATTAGGAATAAAAAACCATTAATAAATACTTCAAAAGCATTATTTATCCTCCAAATGGGTCACACGTTCATCAATAACTCGCCTATCTTCCTCCGAAGGGATTCCTCCATCATACTTCTTTATCATTAAAGATCTTAAATACTAGCATGCTCTAGGGCTGCATTAAATGAATAAATTTAATTTATTTTTAGCATTCTACTTCCACTTCTTTGACTTCTCCTTATGCATTGACTTTTCCCCATCCCTAGGTGCCAAAATTGGAAGGGAGACTATTAATAAATGCCATTAAATTAATTAATTAATGCTCCAAAGGGGTCGCACTTTTTGGCAAAGGCTGATTTCTATATTTAAAAGTCAATTTTGATGGGATTATTCACCCTGCATGGCAGCTCCAAAAATCTCATTATCCACTTAAGTTGTTTGCCTTCCACAATGAGATTTTTTACCTTGCAAGGCAAGTAAGAAATTCCCATCAATGCCTTAAGTGATTTTTCTTTATTTCATAATGGGAATTTTCACCTCCGTATGGCAAAGGCGGTAAGAAATTCTCACCGCTCGCTTGCCTCTAATTTTCCTATCATAACTTAAGTGACTTTGCCTTCATGGGAAAAAGTACCCTGCAAGGTAGGTACAAAAATCTCACCTGCCTGCTGCGACCAAAAATCCCACTGTAGCTTAAATCCATCCATTCCCAAAAATGCGACTTGTTCAGAAGAAACTTTTTTGTGCATGACTTTGTCTTTTTAAAGAGAACTCCGACTTCCTAAGGCCAATTCCTTACGGCATGGCAGCCATATATGATCTCCGATACTCCAGAAAGAAAACAGATTGTAGTGGCGAAGGAATTGACCTAGGGAAATTTCACAGAGAAAAAAATGAGAAAATTAAAAAAAAACGTAAAACGTTGCTAGAAGTCACGAGATGAATCCCAGGATCCATTCCCCGGTGAAAACCCCACCGGTATATGTGAATATTGTCATACAAAACCTCAACAAGGCTAAACCGAGCACAATTTACTTCAAATGGGGCTCAAAATAATTAAATAAAATTTTCTCGCAGACAAAACTTGACGAAGGGATAAAACAATTTTCGGCATCTGGGTATTTGTCGAAATTGGCTCTTATGATTCACTGGGAATATCTAAACGCAATACATACATCTTCTAGCAATAAAAATACAAAATGACCCACTATTTAAAAGGACAATTTTTTTTACATGGGGTAGTCTCAAATTTCAGGGTGAAATTTGGGGACACCAATTTTTAACGACATAACAACAAAGATTATGGAATTAAAAACAAACAAAATAAACTTTAATGAGCAAAAAAATATTTTATTAGGATTGTTTAAGAAAAAATTTAAATTGAACTTTTAAAAAATAACTTTTTTTTCGGTATTTCTATAATTAATTTTCACTCTTTCAAAAACATAAATTTTAAATTCCTTTTCATACTTCAAAATAAATCTCAAACAAACTTTGTATATTTTTTGAATCCCTAACCCCCATTGGTTGAGGGCTTTAGTAAAGTAATGCTAGCCAAATGTATTACATGCTCAACCAAATATATATGTTACTAAAATTCTATTTAGAAGCTTAATTTAAATTTTCTAGGTTAAGGAGTGGAGTTGAATCCCTAACCTTTTTTTCTTTATCAAAAGTCTTCCCACCAATCGAATCATTGAGCTGACCATTTACGCGTTGGGAATAAATTTTTTTATAAACTTGTTTCTCAAGGCGAGAATGTTCGATATGTGAAATTAGGTTTTGATAGAATGGTTTAGAGAACAAGTGCTTTTGAATTTGTTTAGCTACGATTTGGGAAATATATCTTGGATTTAGGGAGAGACGTGTCACTTCCTTTCTTTATGTTGGTTTTTCTTTGGTTTAGATGGGTGATCGGGTATAGTGTGAATGGTCATATCAAATTAATTAGGGTGTAAAGTAGACAAGTAGGGGATTTGTTATTTTTAAAACTAGAAATCGCACGTGAAGTGTGCGATATGAACGTTGAAGGGGAAGTCTGCGATGAAGTTGATTTCGAGGGACCTAAACATAAAAGGAGGAAGAGGGTTGTAGAAGAGGGTTAGGGGGAGGACAATGAATTGGGAGAGGATAATGTTGGGGGGGACCATTTTGTGGAATCTATATTTTTCAAGGTGGAAGATATGTATCATGTGTATTTTTGTCAATTGTTTGACAGAGAAGTGGGGTACAGAGTGTAGGGTATTGTGGAAACACAATCTGGAGATATCATAGAAAGTGAGTTGTTGTCAACGAATAGTTTAAAGGAAAACTTACATTTTATGGTTAAATTTGGAAGTCAACAATTGTTAAAGAAACTGTAATTTTGCATTGTGGATCCATTATGTTGTCGTTTTCATGTTAATGTACGGTAATGGTTTCTATTTAGATTTCAAGAATGCGATCAATGTTCACACTCATAAAATTTTGTATTGAGTTGTGGAACAGTTGTGGGACACGATGAAAGAAGTAATGAGCAACATGGGACATAAAAATAGAAACCAATTATCGCTACAACAAAGCAAACCATTACCGGGACATATTTTATATTGTAATGAAATTTAAGTAACTTTCCCTGAGGTCCTTGTTCCGTGTTTTGTTCGAATGCATTTTTAAAACCTCTATGGACATTTTCAGGTACATATACTAAATTTCAATGATGATTGCAATGCAGTCCCATTTCATGTTTGTGGAATTTCTATCGTTGCAAGGGTTTTGTAGTGCCCCCACACTTCACGGAATCCAATTGCATGATAGTGGCCGACTTTGTCAGCTTTAGCAGAACCTTGAGGGTGACACATCATAAAAGCCTTTTCAGACTGTCATTTACTTGCATCATAATCAAAGCACTCTTTTCTGAATCCAGAGGCATATTCACGTGAATCCCAAGTTAACATTGAAAATTTCACAATTTTTTGATAATGCAACGCACTAGAGACATGATTATCCTCACGAGACAGTCTCACTCTCTTGTCTATGCAACATACAAGCCTCTAACCCGATCGTTTGCACTTTTCCACATACTCCCAAATTTCGCATCAAAAAGGGAAGCTCCAGAATAGGGTAAGGACGTCCATCAAAGCATAACAGATAGAGGATCTATCAAACGTTGCAATTGGAAGTGCTCTAACAGGTATCTATGCAAATGTGGAAGTAAGAACTTGGCATGTGCACTTTTCATTTTAGTGCCTGAAAACATGGTTCAGGAGACTACAAATACTGTAGGATATACACAAAATGGGTTTGTTGAAAAGGCTATAGAAACTTCTGAGCAAATGTAACTGGCAGATTTAAAGCCAGATTCCATAACCTTTCTAGAGTCTCCCGTCATGTGCCGAGATGAGAGTCATGTCGAACAAAGTATGGACATCCTTCAAAGCATAAAAAAATTAGAGGAACCTTGTCAAATGTTGTAGTTACAAATGGTCTTATAAATGTGTATGAAAGATCTTGGCTCTCTCACTCTTCCTTTACGTGAAGCCCTTTGTTATACATTCTCAAAGATCCTCCCGAGACTCGTGTCAAACGGGAGTTAGCAACAAGATATGGATATCAACAAAAGTATAAAGAGTAGAGGAATAGTTTCAGATGTTGTAGTTGCAAATGTTATGAAAGACGTGTATGCAAAATGGTGGATTTATGGATGCTCGTGAACTGTTTGACAAAATTTCCAAGTGAGATGTTGAACCAAATCCCATAGTTTTAATTGGATTTGTTCCTCCAGGCATGGTTCATATCCCCTCATCTCTCATAATTTCTATTATTTAGTTTTTCTTTTGCAACGGAATAAAATTTTAAACCAAAGGTTTTTTGTACATTTGATTGTATTAAATAAATTGGTTTTAAAACAATAAAATGTTATAATGTAACTTACAGGACCTATTATTCCTTGGTAAACAACAAACTTAAACCCTCTTTTCGAGATGATCTAGCAACGTCCCAACCAAAATAGGTAGATACAGTACCTCTTTTATTGAAGAGTTGAAGTTGAGTTCCTGGTAAATATGTTGACCATCTCCTTGTTTAAATAGATAAATTTGCAATTTCCAGACTCACAAAGTAACCTTCGTAACTTCGGAAAGGGGATGTTAATCTTCATTCATGTACCTTGTTATGTGAGGAGTCACCTCAGTCTTTAGATCAACCCTGAATGATCATTTGTGATCTTTTGACGCCCTTCTAGGAAAAATGTTTCCACTGTTTTGCAGTTGTAGGAAGCTACTAAAACTAAAAATTTGGCTTTCGTTTTGAACCGCCATTTGAACCCTGAGCACCAAAATGCTTATCCGCCTTCACAAACCTCTAGTGTTTTTACTAGAAAATTTCAAGGAACCTTCAGTTTGGGGAAAAACACTCTTCTTGTTAGTTTGGAAAAGGCTTTTTGTAGGCCTCCAGTCGCTAGTTTGACTAGGTCAAACTGGACCAATTATGACCGATGGCTCCAGAAAGCATGTCACCATTTGAAAACCACTTTCTAATACTCAATTTTGTCGACTCTGATGAATTCTCCATATATGGGGGAACTTGTAGGAAAATTATCGTGGCACGTTCCTCCATCAAACGTTAGTTTTGGACGTGATTTTCTGAGCCCTTATGCGAACTTTTAATCATTTGCAACTAGGTCGATTATGACTAATGGCCTCAGAGAACTAGCCGCCAATCGTAAACCATTCTCTAGTTCTGAATTCCGTTAGTTCCTGTGAATTCTTGTTGTATAGGAGGACACATATAAACTTACCTGTGGTGTTTTTGTTCATTAGAGGACAACATTTGAAAGTGGTTTCTTTTCCTCGAGCCTTTTTTGAACGTTTTTGCAACTAGTAGGGAAACACAAGAAGAAAGTTGTAGGACCCCTGTTGGGTTGCCAAATCATTGTGGAACTTGTTAAAATAATTGTTCGAAACTTTACTTGTGACTTGTTGTATGAAATTGAAGTTTTGGCGAAATAGTGTTCTTTCTCTTTCCTATCTCTTTCTCTCTCCTTGGTTACGAAATGAAGTGAAATGAAATAAAATGAATACATGTCTCTAAACCTTTTCTTTCAAATGCAAATTGTAATTATTATTATATGTAAATGGGAAACTAAAAACGTTAACTATATTAGATTAGGGTGAATGTCATGCTAGCGATTTATCACTGATTTCATGCTCACATGGTTTTGTAGGATGTAAGTAAGGTGGCGAAAATGGCGTGGTTGTAATTCACTATGTATTATTTTATTTTATATTTGAAATAATATAAATGTAGGGGCTGAACCATCTGTTTGTAATGTATTGAAAGACTTATTGATGAATTTGGTAGTATGTGTATGTTTCTAGTTTTAGAGGTGCTTGGGAAATATGTATCTAATCATGGATGTTATTTTGATCCCAAAATTTGTATGGTTAAAGTTGAATATATATGTTAAATGAAATTGAAATTAATACCTTGTAGTGCACTTCCATTGGGAAATTGTTGATTAAATAGTTGGTGTTGTGTTCCTCACCTTAAAAATGTAATAAAGAAATCTAAATAAAACAATCAACCTTAGTTTAAAACTTGTGCATATCTACCTTTCTTGCATGATATTTTTAGCCTAAAAGAAATTGAAACCATAAAATGAACTTAAACTTTTTTACTCGATGGAACCTCCTAGCTTAGGTAAATAAGATCCCTAGTTTTTTTTACCATCATGATCGGTATATGTTTATCCTTATCATTGTGAACCCGACGTTTAGAAACGACACTGAAAAATTTTATATGGAGTAAGTAGAGCTATTACTCCCTTAGTATCCTATTGGACTACCAAGTCTTACAAAGTTAGATCTATACAATTAAATTCACCATCAAATGAATTCCCTATGGGATCAAGATGACACAAATGGAGATAGTGAAATAGTTGTTCTATGACTTAAACTCTTGTTAATGAACTCTTTAGTCCCTCTCAGTTAAATGTGTCACCTTGGTTACTAACAACATATCACCTTGGTCTTTCATGAAGGTTGTCTACCTTAAACATGTCTTCTCACCTTAAACTCTTTTATAGTTGGGGCATAGATCCTTAGGTGCAATTGGAATTATACCAAAACCTCACTGATTAAAGGGGTTAACTTGCAGGGAAATTGTACATAACTCTTAGAAAATGCAATTGTATTTAAAATAAGTTGACTAAGAGAAGTGTAGAAAAAAGGGTCTCATTACCCCATGTGCCCAGCTTCCCTTTTATACCCTAGTGAGTGGACCAAAACCAAACAAAGGTAGTTTTCCTATGATATTCCTATGATTGATCTCTTGTGGGATTAAATTACACAAGTGGATGTCTTGGTTTCAGCATGTGTTAACACTGCAGTGTATAAGAGAAAAGAATTGGGTTGTCTCATGTTGGGTTACACTCCTTGTAGTAGTGAATCCATTAGTGAAAAGTATGTGTTATTTTATTTACAAATGTTATAAAATGATGCTAATAATGAGACCATAGTGCGATGTAAGAGTAAATAAAAGAGTAAAACAAGATTCGAGGTTAGGAATAATGTCACTCTTGGAGTCCTTATAACTCAATTAGACATTTACTTAAAAGAGAATATGAATTGACTTGGTGAGAGAAAACATCGGGAAAAAAAAAAGAAATAATTCTTCGAAATGTTAGACAGGTACTTTCGTAATTCTTCATGTCTTAAAGTGATGCCAAAAAAGAGACCCAAGAAACAATGTAAATGAAATGAGAAACAAGAGTATATGTGATAATGGTTTAGGAACAAATTTTCTCTTGAAGTCCTTATGGTAGATTTAAGCTTTGAATTTTTGTTAAGAATGGATACAAATTGTTCTTGGTGGGACTAGGCATTTGAGCCAATATAGAGTCCACTAAAAATAAAATAAAATAATGTCATGTAAATGCTTAATTGAATCAAACTAAATTTGGAACTAAAACAACCATAGTACGAGAACAATTGTGCTTCTAATGGAAGGAAGTTTATAGGAAAGGAAACTTGAACCTTCACCTCCTTTGATGTGTATTATTTTCCTCAACAACTTTTGGTTGGTCCCCTTACATAATGAGGGTAAAATTAAACGTCAACTAAACATATTTTGAGAAACAAACCTTTAGCATAAGAACAAGAGAATTAGGAACTTTTTATGTAATTGGAAATATGGAATTTAATTATGTAAGTTATGGAGATTGTCATAAGGGATAAAGAGAAAACTTAAATGGTCGAACAATAAGTTGAATGTGAAATGAATTTAAGAACCTGTAGGTGGAAAAAGGAAAAATTATCCTTACATAATAATGTTCCTGGAATGCTAATCGTAATTAAGATGTAATCATGGTAATGATGTGTGTGGGCTTGCCAATCCTTGGGTCCCTTTTCTTGTTGTTGGGTCATTGCTAGCATTCGTTCATTGGGGAAAGTGTGGCATCAACATGTATATGGTGTTGTCATGTGTCTATGTGAGTCGATGACTTATGTAAGTGTCATATGCGTTGTCGAGTTTCTGTATTTGGAGCCCTTATGGTGTTGTGTAGTGAGCAATGTAAGTCAAAAAAAATTTATCCTAGTATTTTACTGTTATATTTCTGTGTGTAAAATGTGGGCATTAAATTTGGTATCAGAGCGAGGTTCATGCTCTCGAACCTCTGGGAAAAATTAGAGTTGTGATGTTTTTGCATGGTGGTGGTAGAGATTGGAAGAGTAATGTGATATAAGCGTGATGTGAACTATGTCATAATTGTGATATTGTGAATGCACATGTTTTGTATGTCACTTAGTGCATATTTGTTATCATGTTGATGTGCTTGTGATGAGAGTATTCTCTCTCATTTTCATGGATTCTATGAAGAGTTCACGTGTGATGTACCACCTTATTGTGTGTGAAAAAGAATGTTATTGTGGATTGTGGAGTGTTGGAGCATTTTGGCATTATGTGATATGAAGGTGTATTGATGTATTACATGACAAAATTGGTGTAAAATGAATTAGATTGTATCGTGATGTCGTCACCGTATTGTGATGAATCATGTGCATCACCATGTTGTATTGCAATTGACTATATGTTGTAAGTTATACATTGTGTTCCTCATACGTATAATTCATGTAATATGTGATGGTTCATGTCGTGATTTAGGGGCATATGGTGAGTGTATGATCCCTAGTGTATAATGATTGCACTTTGGGTGCAAAATGTGGTAATGTGATGTATCGTAACCCGTGAAAGTAATGATTGTGTTATACCCTATATATATACCATGCATAAGATGCTATGGTTAATGTGCGTGAATCACCATTGTGTTAGTGATGTAGTTATATGTTATGTTGTGGACCCTACACTAACCGACCCTAAGGGAAATCAGTAAAATGTGTATGTTTGGAGTGAGGAAATGTGTATCGTTGACCAGTCACTCAAGATGAGTATGAGATAGGAAGTGGAGCCTTACATAGGCTGAAAACCCACTTTTGTTCGTTTGGTATATGTGGCACTTGCTCAATAGGTGTCATGCATATTATATTTAGTGGACACCTTAGGCTCAGTAGATGGCAACTTGTAATCCTTTCTTTCTCCCAATATGGTTATCGTATGGATTTAACCTATGTGATTTTGACTATGTTGAGCCTTGTTAAAGTGGTGGCAGGATGATTCAGACAGAGATGATGACAGTTACATTATTTGATATACTCATTTCTAGTTACATGTATATTTTACGAGCCGAGGCTCGATGTTCCGAGTGCCAACAAATCATTGAGTACCCCCCTGGTGGTCGTATAAGGCCACATAGTTATTGTAATGTGTTAATCCTATACATGTATTTTATTCGTAAATTGAACACTTTCCCTTTTCTTGTTAGAACCAATAGTTTTCTTGATTGACATGTTCTTATATTTTGGGCATTTATTTGGTTGTTGCATTAACATTTATATTTTTCACTAACCATGGCTAATTAGCCATTTGTTTTTCTTAGATTTAAAATTTATTTTCATGTTTAAAAGTTTTATAGCCGTGCCCAAGGCTTGGGGTTTTTTCCACTTGGCATTTTTGATGATTGTTATGTTGGTTCTAATGTCGTAATGTGTTGGAATAGGGTCATGGGATTCACCATGGAGTGGTTGAACCTATGGGCCCGCTTCATTGTATGGGGGTACGCCCCAAGGAGGTCATAACACTGTGTAGTTTTTGAACTACAGGCCACTACACCACTTAGGTGGGGGTGATGGGGCTCTATGTGCCTAGGGCCATAGGGTGACCCGGCCTCATTAAAAGGAGAAAGGAGATGGGGCTCTATGGTTGAGTGACCCGATATTCTTGATGGGGCTCTATGGTTGAGTGACCCGATATTTTTATGGAACTCTATGGTTGAGTGACCTGATATTCTCGATGACACTCTATGGTTGAGTGACCTGATATTCTTGATGGGGCTCTATGGTTGAGTGACCCAGCTTGG
Organism: Taxus wallichiana var. yunnanensis; assembly: GCA_018340775.1. Taxonomy (NCBI): domain Eukaryota; kingdom Viridiplantae; phylum Streptophyta; class Pinopsida; order Cupressales; family Taxaceae; genus Taxus; species Taxus wallichiana. Next base: position 318,499,154 of record CM031234.1, on the reverse strand, counting down.
TTTTGGCACTACGATTCTTTCTCTTTGGGAGATATATGGAGTTATTTTTTGTGATGCTTTGGGAGATAGATGGAGATTGTTTCATGATGTCTTGTGATGTGTGGAGTTGGTATAGTGAGTTATGTGTACTCTTGTGAGTCTTGTTACACATTGTTATGATTGAGGCTTGACTCTCCCCTTGGTTGGTATGGACTATTGGATATTGTCTTGGCACTGTGTTGGTACAGTCATGGATTTTTGGGTCATGTGATACCCATTGTATATGTATCAATGATGATTTTATTTGTTAGTCACATGTGTGTACTGGATCTATGTCTATGACATAATTGTTGGAAATTATTTGCTATGTGGACTACTTGTTGTCATTCCATGGAGGAATTAAAGGTCTTGTCATGTGATATAGTCGGAAAGTATGTAGCAAGATGTTTTTCTCGGTCATTTGTGATGTGTTACGTTTTTATATGGCATCTTGATGCCAATTACTGTTGGGAACCCACATACATAACACAATTGAAATTCTAAACAATCAATATTAAGAGCTTGAGATTAAAAATACTATAAAAGAAAGGACTTATAAAGTAGTAAAGTAAAATATAACTAACTACCAATCTTCACAGAACATTAAAGTTCAATATATTGCCTAAACGAGTTTTCTCCCTTGTGGTTGTGTTGTATTGAAAATTTGTTTGGTTAAATGAAATGCATCATTATTAAATTTCTTGTGTATGTATCCTTTGAACTTCAATGTTTTTTCGGATCAAGGACGATGCTCTTATAAGGGGAGGGAGATGTAGTGCCCCCAGACTTCACATAATCTAGTTGTAGGATAGTGGACAACTTTGTCGACTTTTGAGCGAGAACCTCGAGGGCGAAACATTATAAAATCCTTTTCAGACCTGTCATTTACTTGCATCATAATCGAAGCACTCTTTTCTAAATCCAAAGGCATATTCACGTGAATCCCAAGTTAACATTGAAAATTTAATAGTTTTTTGATAATGCAGCATACTAGAGACATGGTTATCCTCACAATAAATTCTCGCTCTCTTTTATATGCAACATACAGGCCTCTCCAACTGATCAATTCACCCTTTTCCATATATTCCCATCCCGCATCAAAAAAGGTAACATCCATCAAAGCATAACAAATAGAGGATCTATCAAATGTTGCAGTTGGAAGTGCTCTAGTAGGTATCTATGCAAACGTGGAAGCAAGAACTTGGCATGTGCATTGTTCGTTTTAGTGCTTGAAAACATGGTTCAAGAGACTACAACTACTGTAGGATATACACAAAATGGGTTTGTTGAAAAGGCTATAGAAACTTCTGAGAAAATGTAACTAACAGATTTAAATCCAAATTCCATAACCTTTGCTAGTGTCTCTCGTCCTATGCTAGATGCGAGTTGTGGAATAGAGTATGGACATCCTTCAAAGCATAAAAAATTAGAGGAACCTTGCAGATGTTGTAGTTGAAAATGGTCTTGTAAATGTGTATGAAAGATCTTGGCTCTCTCACTCTTCCTCTGCGTGAAGCCCTTTGTTGTACATTCTCAACATCCTCCTAGACTGTGTCAAATGGGATGTTAGGAGCAAGATATGGATATCAACAAAAGTATAAAGAATAGAGGAATAGTTTCAGATGTTGTAGTTGCAAATGTTATGATAGACGTGTATGCAAAATGGTGGAGTTGTGGATGCTCGTGAACTATTTGACGAAATGCCCAAGTGAGATGCTAAATCAATCCCACGGTTTCAACTAGATTTGTTCCTCCAGGCATGGTTCATCTCCCCTCATATCTCATAATTTCTATTATTTAGTTATTCTTTTGCAACAAAATAAAATTTTAAACAAAAGGTCTTTCATACAATTTGATTGTATTAAATAAATTGGTTTTAAAACAATAAAACGTTATAACGTAACTTACACGACCTATTATTCCTTGGTAAACAACGAACTTAAACCCTCACTTCGAGATGATCTAGTAATGTCCCAACCAAACTAGATAGCTACAATACCTCTTTTTATTGATGAGTTGAAGTTGACTTCCCAGTAAATATGTTGACCATCTCCTTGTTTAAATAGATAAATTTGTGATTTCCAGAGACTCGCAAAGTAACCTTCGTAACTTCGGAAAGGGGATGTTAATCTTCATTCGTACCTTGTTATGTGAGGAGTCACTCAATCTTTGGATTGACCCCGAATGATCATTTGTGATCTTTTTGACGCCCTTCTAGGAACAATGTTTCACCATTTTGCAGTTGTAGGAAGCTACTAAAACTAAAAATTTGGCTTTCATTTTGAACCGCCATTTGAACCCCGAAGCAAAAAATGCTTATTTGCCTTCACAAACCTCTAGTGTTTTACTAGAAAATTGCAAGGAACCTTCAGTTTGGGGAAAAACACTCTTCTTTTAGTTTGGAAAAGGCTTTTTGTAGGCCTCCAGTCACAGTTTGACTAGGTCAAAGTGGACTAATTACGACCAATGGCTCCAAAATTTATGTCGCCGTTTGAAAACCGCTTTCTAATACTCAATTTCGTTGACTCTGATGAATTCTCCATATATGGGGAACTTGTAGGAAAATTATCATGGCACATTCCTCCATCGAATGTTAGTTTTGGACATGGTTTTCTAAGCCCTCGAGCTAAATTTTAATCATTTGCAACTAGGTCGATTACGACTAATGGCCTTAGAAAACTAGCCGCCAATCGTAAACCATTCACCAGTTTTGAATTCCTTCAGTTCCTATGAATTTTTGGTGTATATAAGGACACATAGAAACTTACCCATGGTGTTTTTGTTCATCGAAAGACAACGTTTGAAAGTGGTTTCTTAGCCTCGAGCCATTTTTTTGAACGTTTTTGCAACTAGTAGGGAAACATAAGAAGAAAGTTGTAGGACCCTTGTCAGGTTGCCAAATCATTGTGGAACTTATTAACACTTGTAAATAATTGTTTTAAACTCTATCATGTGACTTGTTGTGTGAAATTGAACTTTTGGAAAAATAGTGTTCTTTCTCTTCCCTATCTCTTTCTCTCTCCTTGGTTACGAAATGAAGTGAAATGAAATGAAATGAATACATGTCTCTAAACCTTTTCTTTCGAATGCAAATTGTAATTATTATTATATGTAAATGGGAAACTGAAAAATGTTAATTATGCTAGATTATGGTGGATGCCATGCCAACGATTTATCGTTGATTTCATGCTCACATGGTTTTGCAGGATGCAAGTAAGGTGGTGAAAATGGCATGGTTGTAATTCACTATGTATTATTTTATTTTATATTTGAAATAATATAAATGTAGGGGCTGAACCATCTTTTTGTAATGTATTGAAAGACTTATTGATGAATTTGGTAGTATGTGTATGTTTCTAGTTTTAGAGGTGCTTGGGAAATATGTATCTAATCATGGATGTTATTTTGATCCCAAAATTTTTATGGTTAAAGTTGAATATATATGTTAAATGAAATTGAAATTAATACCTTGTAGTGCACTTTTGTTGGGAATTTTTGATTAAATAGTTGGTGTTGTGTTCCTCACCTTAAAAATGTAATAAAGAAATCTAAATAAAACAATCGACCTTAGTTTAAAACTTGCGCATATCTACCTTTCTTGCATGATCTTTCTTAGCCCAAAAGAAATTGAAACCGTAAAATGAACTTAAAATTTTGTGCTCGATGGAACCTCCTAGCTTAGGTAAATAAGACCCCTAGTTTTTGTTACCATCATGGTCGGTATGTTTAGCCTTATCGTCATGAACCCGATGGTTAGGAACGACCTGAAAAACTTTATATGGAGTAAGTAGAGCTATTACTCCCTTAGTATCCTAGTGGACTACCAAGTCTTATGAAGTTAGATCTATAAATTAACTTCATCATCGAATGAATTCCTGTGGGATCCAAACGACACAAATGGAGATAGTGAAATAGTTGTTCTATGACTTAAACTCTTGTTAATGAACTCTTTAGTCCCTCTCAGCTAAATGTGTTACCTTGGTTACTGACAACATATCGCCTTGGTCTTTCATGAAGGTTGTTTATCATAAACATGTCTTCTCACCTTAAACTCATATATAGTTGGGGCATAGATCCTTAGGTGTAATTGGAATTATACCAAAACCTCAACTGATTAAGGGGTTAACTTGCGGGTGGAAATTGTACATAACTCTTAGAAAATGCAATTGTATTTAAAATAAGTTGACTTAAGAGAAGTGTAGAAAAAAGGGGTCTCATTACCCCATGTGCCCAGTTTCCCTTTTGTACCCTAGTGAGTGGCCCAAAACCAAACAAAGGTAGTTTTCCTATGATATTCCTATGATTGATCTCTTGGTGGGATTAAATTACACAAGTGGATGTCTTGGTTGCAATGTGTTAACACTGTAGTGTATAAGAGCAAAGAATTGGGTTGTCTCATGTTGGGTTACACTCCTTGTAGTAGTGAATCCATTAGTGAAAATTATGTGTTATTTTGTTTACAAATGTTATAAAATGATGCTAATAATGAGACCATAGTGCGATGTAAGAGTAAATCATATAAGAGTAAAACAAGATTTGAGGTTAGGAATAATGTCACTCTTGGAGTCCTTATAACTCAATTAGACATTTACTTATGTTAAAGAGAATATGAATTTCCTTGGTGAGAGAAAACTTCGAGAAAACAAAAGAAATACTTCTTCGAAATGTTAGATAGGTACTTTCGTAACTCTTCATGTCTTAAAGTGACACCAAAAAAAGAGACCTAAGAAACAATGTAAATGAAATGAGAAACAAGAGTATATGTGATAATGGTTTAGGAACAAATTTTCTCTTGAAGTCCTTATGGTAGATTTAAGCTTTGAATTTTTGTTAAGAATGGATACAAATTGTTCTTGGTGGGACTAGGAATTTGAGCCAATATAGAGTCCACTAAAAATAAAATAAAATAAAATTATGTCATGTAAATGCTTAATTGAATCAAACTAAATTTGGAACTAAAACAACCATAGTACGAGAACAATTGTGCTTCTAATGGAAGGAAGTTTATAGGAAAGGGAAACTTGAACCTTCACCTCCTTTGATGTGTATTATTTTCCCTCGACAACTTCTAGTTGGTCCCCTTGCATAATGAGGGTAAAATTAAATGTCAACTAAACATATTTTGAGAAACAAACCTTTAGCATAAGAACGAGAGAATTAGGAACTTTGTATGTAATTTGAAATATGGAATTTAATTATGTAAGTTATGGAGATTGTCATAAGGGATAAAGAGCAAACTTAAATGGTCGAACAATAAGTTGAATGTGAAATGAATTTAAGAACTTAGTAGTGGAAAAAGAACAAAATTATCCTCGCATAATAATGTTCCTAGAATGCTAATCGTAATTAAGATGTAATCATGGTAATGATGTGTGTGGGCTTGCCAATCCTTGGGTCCCTTTTCTTTTGTTGGGTCATTGCTAGCATTCATTCATTGGGGAAAGTGTGGCATCGACATGTATATGGTGTTGTCATGTGTCTATGTGAGTCGATGACTTATGTAAGTGTCGTATGCGTTGTTGAGTTTTTGTATTTGGAGCCCTTGTGGTGTTGTGTAGTGAGCAATGTAAGTAAAAAAAAATTATCCTAGTATTTTACTTGTTATATTTATGTGTGTAAAATTAGGCGTTACAAGTTTCGATCAGCCATTTCTTCCCACCGGGTTTGTGTGATAACGTTCAAAGACAATAGTGAGACACTAAATACAATGGCAAAATATGGACATTTTAGTAGTGACAAGGAGAGTATTTTCCACTTACTTTAATGTTTTTAAAATCTTGTTTTTCTTAGCTTTATTATTTAAACAAAAATAATAATCCCTAATTTAAAGTACCTAGCACCTATGCCTATGGGGATTCAAATTGCCGACCACCTGCAATGCAACCAAGCATATCCTCCAAGGAATATTGTTGCAGGCATCCCTGTTAGTCGACGAAAAACCTTTCATTGGCACCCACTCCTCTAGTTCATGTTCATCCTTTCTAAAAGCGTCTGCAACTTCAAACACTCCCGAAAAAAAAAAAAAAGGACGCGAAGAGAACTACTTGGACACTTGCGGGGTTCATACATGGCGAATGCAAAAATGTGTTTCATGAAGGTCACGCTCAAGAGAGTGGGGGTAGTAAAATGGAAGGCCGAGATTATGTTGTGTGAAGTCCTAGTATAGAGAGTAACAACATAAGCTATCTCCACCATGAAAGGAGTGAACGTGCATTGTTGATTTCAAGAAACCCAGGATGTAACACATGCAGTCGTTGATCGCAGTGTTTCGTGGGAGGATGTCAAATTATGTTGAGCTCAGGGCCATTAATTCATTTGTCATACCACCCCCCCTTGACCAAACCCACCTCTAACATGCCTTTGGCGTAAATCTATATGTTTTTAACCTTTACATTTATGATCAAACAATAATAATTTCATCGTTGGCAGCAGACGACCAAAATATTTAAACAACAGCGAGAATTTCAAATAGTGATCACATGTGTCCGGCATCCAAAATGACCGCTCTGGGAGTGGATTTACGTTTACTAATTGGAAAATTAAATGGTATTAATTCAGCTATACATATTCAAATTCAATAAAACAACATTGGCATATATGAAAGACCTCAATATGGCATGGAAAAGTGCCAATAAAAGCTTACATTTGAAGGAAATGGTGAAGATGTGTGTTCAATAGATCACAAGAAATATGCTAACATTCACTTGGTCTCTTTGATTGGACGAAAGAGACTGTAAACATGTCGTTTACAATGGAGATACTGGTGACCAACTTAGCAACTTCCTACCAATGTTTTGTTCCAAAAAGAGGGGAGGCCCATTACAAGGTGTGTCATGCATTTGAAGTGAGACACATAGATGGCGGGGTGCTTATTTATTTGTGGCTTGGAACCCCGATCGGCCGAGAGGGTAACAATCTTTCTTCGATATGACAAGTACAACAATGAAAATTTAGGGTTTGTAGGGTATATGATTACAAATATGATTATGATGGTTACGTGGAGGATGTTGATGTACTTTGAATTGTGGGCCGATGAGTCACTTGTCAGACCACCCACCCACCCAAACCCACCGTCGACATGCCTTTGGAGCGCGCCGCGCGCGTGTTTAACGTTGATATTTATGATCAAACAATAATAATTTCATCATTGGCACCAAACGACCAAAATATTTAAACACCGGCGGGAATTTCAAATAGTGATTGCATGTGTCCCAGCATCCGGAATGACCGCTCTAGGAGTGGATTTACATCCGATAGTTCGAAAACTAAATGGTATTAATTCATCCTATACAACTTTAAATTCAATAAAACAACATCGACATATATGAAAAACCTAAATATGGCATGGAAAAGCACCAATAAAAACTTACATTTGAAGGAAATGGTGAAGATGCGTGTTCAATAGATCACAAGAAATATGCTAACATTCACTTGGTCTCTTTGATTAGAAGAAAGAGATTGTAAACATGTCATTTACAATGGAGATACTAACGACGAACTTAGCAACTTCCCACCAATGTTTTCTTCCGAAAAGAGGAGGCCCATTACAGCATGGTGTGCCATGCATTTGCAGGAAACACACATAACAACAAATGGTGCTTGTTTATTTGCGGCTTGGAAGCTCGGATGGCCGAGAGGGTAGCAATATTTCTTTGATATGACAAGTACAACAATGAAAATTTAGGGTTTGCAGGGTATATATATTTTAGATTTATCCTCATCATGTACGCATTATCAATATTTTCATAATAAGACAAGTTTAATGTAGGAAATTTAGGATTTATATATGATTACAAATTATAATATTGATTCATATTATAATATTGATGTATATATGATTACAAAGTACAATATTTTTTATATTTAAAAATATGATTACAAATTAGAATATTGATTTATATTGTTAAGTTGATAGACATTTTATTTATTTTTGACATGCAAAGATTTACCCACCCTTTTCTTACGAGTTTGACACTTTGGGAAGGGTTGTGATGGGCTCAATTTTGAACCCTAGAATCATTAATAAATATGAACTCAACACCAAAAATAATAATTTTTATAAAATCGAGAGAGAATCCAACCCAATAAATTAATAGGTCACTAGTTTTTACTACATTAATATCAATAATTCGTTGGGCGTTCACCTTTGAAGATACCCTTGCTGAAATGTGTCAAATTCCAATAAGCGCTCTTCACGAGATATTTCGGCACCTCTTCAATTTCTTTTAATAATCCACGGCCCCTAAAATTTTTCAAAGAAGCATAATTTCACAAAATTTAAAAATTCATCTAACCAATGCCTAAGAGATCCACTCAGATTATCTTAGCGAAGCCACTCAAAATTTTAGCGATGCACCCGCATAGAATTGGTTTCTTGACGCTGCTTTCGAATTTTTCTCAAGCTTTCGCATATCTCTGATTTTTTTCCTCGCTTAATGGAAGTGTGTAGGGGAGAGGGGCTAGTAGTGGTACACCCTAAGTTAAGGGGTCCACAAAATCAATTGTTTATGATATGGGATTGTGATTTTTTCACTAATATGTAGTTTAGATTTGTGTTAACTTATATTTTTTGTTTGGAATGTTCAATTGGAGGGAAAACCATATTTTGAATTGATTTAAAATAATATATGTGAAAATGCTACAACCATGGTGGAAACCAATACTTGAATATAGGTGAAATTGCTTGAACATTGACTTTTTTGTACTTGTACATGGGTGAAAGGTCTTACATGTCATGATGTGATTGGCTACTCTACATAATTATTATGTCAAAAATAAATTACTACTACATAGTACTATGACAACTATTGGGTATTGTGTGATCAATAGTCATATCAACTATTGGACCTTGTTCACCTATTGGCCCCTCTCCCCTATAACAATATTTTTCATAGTAGAGACTTCAAACCTACCACGCGTCGACATATTATTTGAAATATTTTTTAATTGTTTATAAAAATTTAAAATAATTGTTTTATTGAAGTGTTCATCTATTTGGCTGCCACATAAACAGTCTAACTTTTGTCTTTTGATTTTTTATTTCCCTCAAAAAGGGCTTTGAATTTTTATTTACAATATTATGTCAGTAATTCCGGTTTACTATTCCATGTTTGGTAGCATTTTGTATCAAGTACCTACACAACCAATTGTTTCAAAACCATTGGTTTGAAAACCAATAAAAGAATATCATTGAATATAATATTATTTATTAAGGAAAATTTGTAATTAATTATGGTATATCTCGTTTTGTAGTTATTTGAGGAGAGGGTATATTGGAAGGTGTCTAATGTTGTTATACATAGAAAGGAGAGTCTCATTTGAAAATAAATAATAATTCGTTGGAGGCGTCCATCTTTGAAGATGCCTTTGTTGGAATGTGTCAAATTCCAGTAGGTCTTTTCATGGGAATATTTTCGGCACTTCTATTTCCGAGATGAAAAATTATAGGTTTCAAATAAAATCAACTCAAATGTGATATAGTGTTTCCATTCTCCTTAAACCTTCCATTCCATCATTTTTTTATGCCCACCGATTATCATCAATGAAAAATTTGTTGATATCTCTATTACGTCTTGTTGTCGATGGGTTCGAACCCAAAAGTTGCAGAGAGCAAGGATACTACTCGAGAATCCGAATAATATGTTAATGTTTGTTTGCCCTAAAAATCCTCACTTGAGTGTGGTGGTGGCAGGTATAGACACCTGTGCCATTTTCAATGATGACCACAATGAAATTGGACTAGAATGCCAAGAGCTTCAGACGAAGAATGATGACAATTAGCCTTCAGGTTTCACGAAAAATGAGTCGGTGGCGTCACAAAGAAAGATGAGAGGTGGTGTACAACGTTTAACTCGAGGGGAGTGCAAGTCAAATGGGAAATGCCCTCATCAATGGCCAACAACTTTCCAAATCAAAACCCAATCTTGCAATGGGTCACATGAAGATCTTAAATCGTGCTAAATTGCCACAGCGAACAACGGTGGAGTGGGATATATTTGACAATAGTTTAGATGTTTGTTTGTGATTTTAGTCATAACATATTTTATGACTTGATGTCTTAATCTACTCTTCTTTATCTCTAGGCGATGGCAAGATAAGAGTTTTGGAGCAAGGTATGGACATCCCTTGGGGTAAAATGGGAGGTAGTTTTTGTCGAATGTTGTAGTTGTACTACATTGGTCTCTCCTCATCACAAAAAAATTAAAACAATTTAAAATAACATACATTTCACTGAAAATTACAACTCCAACAAACTTAACATTGTTATCCTCTCCGGCGTAATTTGCAACTCATGTGCAATTGTTAATATACACAATGTTTAAGAGGACTCGCGACTTCCATGAATAAGCCCGCGTCCACATGTGACACGTGGATATTATTAAAAACTATCAAACACTTTTTGAAATTCCAAAATCTTTTGGTACAGGTGTCAAATATCAATTATACGCGTCGTGCACCATTGGATGAAAAGGATAGGCCGAAGACACCCCAGACGGGAAAACATCTTTCCAATGCACAGGGCATAACATGGATTTCCAGCGCAGTTATCCGTTTGTAAAATTTAGCTATGGCGGAACGAGAGAGCGAAATATAACTCCACACTTATCAAATGCATACAGATATCCAAAAAGAACCACACACGAGCGAGGGCATCCCCTAACACTCCACATGCTTTCTAAACTAATCCAGGCCGCTGAACTCGATTCGAACACTTCTGTGCTCTGTTTAAATCGACCCTGCGACTGAGTATCATACCCACTCATAACGTAAAACTTCCCGTCAAGGAAGGCCCGGCAACTTGTCTTATGATACTTGTATGACCCTGCGACTGACTATCATACCCAGAGGCCGTGCAGGGCCAGGGGGTCATACAGAGTCGAGGCATAAATGGGCATTATGTGGCTCTTTTTATCAACACAAGGAACAACCTGAATCAAACATATGCATTGCTCTAAAGTGTAAATCTTTTTGCTGTGCATTGGGCATGGTGACTGTGGTCTTGGGATGATCTGGAGCGTCCGCTGATCAACAAAGTTGAGATATTTCGCCACGTTTTCCAAGCCAAAACCAATACAAAACAATGATCCTAACTCGTGCCATGTGGACGCTACGCGGGCAGCTGATCTCCCGGCAATGTCAGAATCCGCGAGGCCTTTCTCATTGTAAGAAACGTCTTCCGCGTAAAAATATGAAATATTTTAATAAATTAATAAAGTATTATTATATAATGTAAAAATGTCTGACTATTTTATAATATTTATTAATTGTTCATGGCTAGAATTTATTTGATTACCCTAAAGATCACGCACGTTTGCAGTCAATAATAAAACTAAGTTTTTGACTTTGATATACTAAATTTAGTTGTGGCGCATTGGTGGGTGGCAGGAGTTGTTTGGAGGAGGTCAGAGGTTCGATTTTGCTCCCCACCATCACGAACGTGCGTGATGGATAGGGCCAGCCGAATTTATTCACATAGATTTATTTTATTACTTCATAAATTTGTAATTGTGGAATGGAATGCTAAACTTAGCAGACACAAATATATAAGAATCAATTTTTATCCATCCAACCACACTAAAGTTTATGAGAATTCTTATATATTGATCATGTAACAAATAACACTTATTGACTACATGTTAGTGATATAGAGACCAAAAAAACAAGGTATCCTCCACCTTGTAATGGTAGTTAATTTTACTACGAAATAGATTTGTGATGACAAAACAATGTGGTTAATTTGATGTCATCCCCGTCACCTAATGTTTTGTAAGTAGTAACAAAATTATATACTTTATGTGCACATAGATAAATATAAGATGGCATGCTTTCCTTAACAAAAATATTTCAATAGTTACTTGGAAGCATGGTTAGAAAATTTAAATTTAGTCAAATAATTTGTTTAGTCTATAAACACTTAATATTGGTATTATACTTGTTAATTACTAAGATATTTGTAGATTTGTGTGTTTATTATACTACCGAAGGTAGTTATTATGTCTTCACCAAAAGCATTATTTGTTTTTCCTTGCTCAATAGCAATTTGCCATTTGTAATATTTCATGTTTTTAGTAAAGTTTTGTATCAAATTTCCTAAGAATATTCTTCTATCCCTTTATCCACGAATATTCCATTGTTTTTTCTTAAAAACTATAATTTGAATAGAGATAGACTATAATTTAGATAGAAATAAATTAAAACGATCTTTTACAGCCATTTCCATGATCTCCCTCATCTTCATTTACCGAATGTAAAGGTGTGTGTGTTTAGTTGTATCCATGTTCCACACATGCGGGAATAACTAATGTAAGACGCTAAAAATTAAGTGCATAAACTATTTCAAGCCTTATTACAAAGCGACGTGGAGAAGAATCAGGCCACTTATTGCTAAGGATGGCTGATGTGGCAGAACTTTCTATTAGGCATGATCACAAAACATTCATTTCCCTTCGATTTCTCCGGCCTGAAACGTGTAATGCTGAAACGAATCGATCGAAGGTAGTGCAATACTTGAATTCACTCATTTCTCCATTGGTGTCACTCTTTGCCAGTGATAAATCATCCGCACCAACTGAACAAAATGAATGCAGTGGCCAGACAGGCAGCGAATGCATCGTTCCCGCCATCATTACGCTCCAACATAAAGCCTGAAAGACATTTAGCATATCAGAAGACTGAAAAAATAAATTGAACTAAATGTTTTCGTGAAATAACTTTAGAATGATTATTATGATCATAATGGCGTATATCAAATAGGCTAGAGCGACGTTTATTTTGGGAGTCATGTTTCTGCCTGAGAAAATATTTCGGGAGACATGTTTAGAAAAATTGTCTAGGAATATCTCTTGGTAAAAGAAATCAATCTCTTGGTGGTTTTAGGCACGAATATTTTCTTCAAAACTCCAAAGGTAATGGCAGATGGTTTGTTTACATATAAAATTCAGTTTCCATAAGCTGGTATTATGGACAAAAGTGTAGAATGTTCTTTTAGCGGGTTTTGGGATTCAGGAGTTTTACAATGTATTAATGCCAATAATACATATTAACAGTTCTCGTTTTCAAGAACAGGCGACTAACTCTCAATTTCCATGGTGTTCATTTTCATGGTTTGATTGTAGAGGTTGTCGATTTTTTTTCATTTTATTGTGATTGGGCTTTATTTGTTTTTCATGGTGCTTGCAGGGGACAGATTTCTGAAACAGTTCCCGACTTTTGGACTGATCTTCAAATTTCTTTTGATTATATTTCAATGTTTTCTATAAACTATGATCAGGTGACTAAACAAGACTTGTTGGATACATACCAACCACCATTCAAGAGCTGTGTGGAGCAAGGGCGTGCGAGTGGTATCATGTGCTCCTATAACAGAGTTAATGGAGTCCCTGCTTGTGCTGATTATAACCTTCTCTCCAACACTGCAAGATATGACTGGGGATTTCAAGGGTAATCACTACTTCAATGTTGACCCGTTTTTCAGTGGGTGAAGATTGATGCATGGCTTGGACTTCCTTTTAGCACTTCTTAGCTATTGTAAATTGCTTTATTTTTGAGTCCCATTAACCTAATTTATCCTTTCATTGACATTAACACAAGTCCTTAAAATTTATATCCTTTCATTTTGTTTTCCACATACATCACTTCAGACTGTGATGCAGTTTCAATCATAAACACTGCTCATCATTATGCACCAACTACAGAAGATGTAGTAGCAGATGTTCTAAAAGCAGGTGAACACATTTTTTTGAAGTCATATACTCTTTAAAGACTATGTTCCACTTCTATATAACACTTTTATCAGCAACATTTTACCCTGCAATGAAGTACCATGTTTGCAGAGTTTTAGGCATGGTTACCTAATACTATCTTGCCTTGCAAATTGGTCAGGGCACCTACAACAATGTAACTGAGTTTGTCTCAATACTATCTCGCCTTGCAGAGTATTAATGAATGGTGACGCAATGGAACTATGTTTATTTCACATTTATATCCTATTTTTACATAATAAATTGACAACGGTAGCAATTTGGTGCCAGATTTTTCTTGTACGGTCTATCAAGATTCTTTGTGGGTCAGTCTTATTAGAAACATGTCCAATTTCGATATTGCAAACAAATATGTTACCTGATTTCTATACAAAATACTTCTACTTCGGTAGGATTTGTCATATCATGTCCTTCTTAATTATCAAGTATAAGTGTTATAATATTAGTGTATCAAGTGTATTTATAATTCCTATCAGTGGAAGTAGAATATTCTTTAAGTATTCTATTTCTATTATTATGTTTAACCATACACTCACAATTTTATAAAAAGACAAATAAAATAAAATTATAGTAATTATTTGCTCACATGTCAATATTTTTATTTTTATTATTATATACTGTGGCCTATGGCAATTAGCTAATTATGTACCAATGGTTATAGTTAATGAATACACAAACACATTACCGGTATAACAATTAATTAATCTCATATCAAGTTAACTAAACAAAACATTCGACCGAATTACTTCACACTTTACAAAAAAATTGCATCTCCTATTTAGACATATCTATTAATTCAATTAAATATAATAATATTTTATATTCAAAACAAATCCTTCTTTAATAAAAATACTTCATAATTTAAATTAAAGAAATCGCATTCCCTACAAGATTCTCCACACTTGTACACTTATTTAAATTAAAGAAATCGTCATAATTTAAATTAAAGAAATCACATTCCCTACAATATTTTCCATAACTATAGGAATCATTTTCCTATTACTTAAGCTTTCTTTCAACCAATCACAATCAACTATTTTTTTCTTATGGTCTTCGCAATAGTTTTAATCAATTTTCTCGTATGTGATTGGTTGATATATTTTTCTACTTATTCTCCTTATTCATGTAGTGCCCAAATCTCTGACACCGTAAACCACACCAAAATGTAACTAAAAATTTGGGTAATTTTTTTTTTTATTTTTTAAAGTGAACAATTAATACTAATGTTTTGCTTAACCAATTCCCGTTAATAAATTAATTTATATTAATTTGATTTACCCAATTTATTAATCACAAATCCAATTCCAACTTTAATTATTTATTCTACTATAGGTTTACTAAGTTCACAAGTACAAGTCTACACCCCCTTGTTATTTAATTTGTTTTTCCTCCTTTTTATTAATTTGCCCACACACACCCCCTTTATTTTATTTCCCATCCCCATTAAATTCCCTTTATTTTTTTATCAAATATAACAATCAACTCTTTTATTTGTAAAGAGAAATTACAACCTTAAAACAAGATCTTAACAAGAGTACTCACAACCAATCTCGTATTAAAGGAATCATCGATTTTACAAGATTTCTTTTCCAAGGAGCTTAAGCTCACAAATGTAAAATAATTCCAACATATTTCAACTACTCCAGAATCATATTACTAGCTTCTTTGCAATATAAAAGGGGATGCACGAACTAATACAACACTAAATTACAAGAAAACCCCAACTCACAAAAATGAAACTTTACAAGGAAAAGAGAACCTCTAAAAAGGCCAAATCTATAAAGTTACAATGAGAGTAATGTTCACCAAAATGGGAGGAAACAATGAAGAACCATGGTGACAAGAACCTCCAAACATCTTCCAAATTTGAGCTCCAACCTTGAATGTTTTTCCAAGAGACCAATACCAAGAGAAAGGTTTGTTTTACCACCCAACCTATAGGCATCATTACATGTCTTTCCGGATGTTGGAAGACATGCTATCCTCCCCCAAGCCCATGGGAGAGAGAGCTAGCTTCCAAAATTGTGCACAAGATATAGGGAGACATAACAACATTATTTTCACATACAAGACAAGTCCATGCACTAAGAAAAACATAACATTTTGTAAACAAGGAAAGGAGGAGAAAACCATATCCATCCTCCAAAAGGAGGAAGAGAAGATGAGATATCCAAAGGTGCCAAAAGTGTGGTCTAACCATATGATGCACACAACAAGATTCTTCACAACCTCCTTATTCCTCCAAAACAACAATCCCTCTTTATTGCTCCACCCATTCACCAAAATCCTTCTTGGGAGGATTTTCAAACCCATTGGGTTTCCTCAACAAGAATGGGGAAGGGGGTTCAAACCATATGAACCACCTTCCCCACCTCAAACCATATGAGGGGAGTAAGAATTACCTACATGGCTTGCCCATCAAGCCATGAGGTTTGAGAGGGAAAATCCCTCTCTTCCCCATAAAATTTAAAATTCATCAAGCCATATGATGGATGGAGAAAATAAAACATAAAAACATACTCAAGCAACAAACACACATGAAACAAAACACACATTTCAAATATAAGCAAGGCTAAGATCTAGCATAACATAAAACATAAAATGAGCTCAAAGAGCCTACCTCCAAAAGCTCTCCAACACTCTAAGATTTTCCAACTTCCTTATCCAAGCAAACTCTAGCTCCCAAAAGTCTCCAAGCACCAAGCAAAAGCTAAAAAAGTCCTCTTTCTCCCACATGAGGGAGTATTTGAAGAAAGAAATAAATTTCCTCACCAATGAGGGGGTGACATGTGTCACCCCTCTCTTCCCTCCAAGTCAAAGATTCCCAAAATAAAATGGAGAAAAGATAAACTCACTTTTAACACTCTTCTCCCAAATTGCCCAAAAAGAAAATAAAACAAGTTTGTGCAACTTTTTACAAAACACACATTCCAATCCATCTTACATGGATGGTGACAAAAGAGAGGCTAAATGAGAGGGAAACTCCTCTATGCCTTGAAATTAAGCCCCCCTACCTAATAGGTAGGGTCCAAGGGCTTATTTTCATGCTAAGTGAACTCCCAAAACTAAAGGGGTCACTTAAAATGCCATAAATAGCCCAATTTCGGGTTTGGCACATTTGGGCACAAGTGTAGAGGATGTGGGGCCCACTCAAGGGTACACATGTGACCCTAATCCTCTCTAATTAACACACACTTACCCAAATACAAAACTTAATGCAAGTGGGGACCATTAAGTCCCCAAACCTAGTTTACTTAACAAAATAAACAACCTAATCACAATTAATTTTACATACATTACAAATAAGGGTCACTCATGGTGCCCAAACAATGAAATAAAACACTAAGGCCTCATACAACTAACATGGTTAGGACTTAGCCCCGTGGGCCGCTTGTGCACAATTTGTGTAGTGAAACCCACGTTCTCCTGTGTCCTGTCACCTGCACACTCAATGCACACATTAAACACATCTATCCAATACAAGTGTAACTCAAACTACTAAATAAATGATCAAGTCTAAACATGAAATCTATGCCATCACAACATCAACATGGAATCGTAAATGAGAAACATGCACAATTTCACACAATTCACCTTGAGTTAGTCAACAAATAAATATAAATGACATACATCCATGTTATCATGTGTTCTCATCAATAATCGAATAATTCATATCATCAAAACGTGTGACTAAACTATGTATCCATCATATATCAATTAGGCCCAACTAACATAACAATATGTTAATATCCACAACATCAAATGAAATGTGTCAACATACAAATCCAAGCTAAATTGGCGCTACGTGCCCAAATCACCATACATGTCCATGAAGATCGACAACATAATATAATGTCTAAAATATGTCAAATCCCTGTCAAATCATAACTATGGGTTAAGAAGTCAATAGATAACTGAGGCTAGAAAATGTGGGCACTACAATTCATGTACAAGAAATTGATGTGCTAATTATTTATATTTTCATGAAACACATAGACCACATGTCAATTTTTTTCCATCCTAAATGACATGTCCTAAATTTAAAGAATTTTTTTAATTGAAATTTGGCAGTCCGTTGCAGACCGCCTTCCCCCACGGTGAAGTGGGTAGATTTCTTAGGCTATGGTGCATCTTCTAACTTATCTTGCATCGATAATTGAACCCTGGTGGGCTCTTTAAGAGCCAAGCATCTTCACCATTGAGTCAATAGTCATTCGATGAATTTTTTTGATGACTTGTCTCCCATAAGCATTAATTTATTCAGTTGTTGTCTACCTTTTATGTGTCTATAACTCAAAATTTTACAGTTTGTCTCAAATACGTGATTCTCCTTCATGAAGTCTCGTCATGAAAAATTTTAGGTTCTAAGACATCTATTATAATCTTCCCAGCTGCCCAAAATCCCGAACCACCGTAAGTGAAAGACCCGTAATCTTCATTGTGGCAGGTAAGGCCATGATTCCTGCTCCAACAATTGTTGTTGTTAAATTAAGCAATCCTCCCAAAAAGGTTACATTTAAATGTCCATATGCTTTTGTATCATGTTCTTTCTCTGGTAGTAGTGGCACTCTACTATTCTCCTCCTCCACTCCCGCAAGTGTCCCTAAAGTCATCCTAACAAGCCCTTGACATAGTCCAATTGCTTATTTCTCCTTTTTTCTCAAAGAGCACAACCTTTCCTTCTAGTCTTCTAGAACATATGTTGAACTACAATATATTGGCTATTTTGCATCAAATCAAAAGAAAATTACCAGAAGATATTGTTCAACCATTTTTTTATATTCTATAGCACAAAATGATTCTCATCTACTAGAAACTCTTTTGCATCGAAGCTTTGGTGAAAAATTGCAGGATCTAGTCGAAAGAATGGCATACATATCCAACAAATCACACAAAATAGGGAAAATATTCTTGACCGCTTCACAGAGGCTAGACTAATAGACTGTTACCAATCGCAGGATGGGGTGATTCCTCCTATGACTAGTTCTAATTCTCAACTAACCAAAATCACTAAGCCTCTTGCAACCAATGCATACCCTTGTTTGAGAACCTCTCGGAAACCATGCTTTGAAGTGGGGAATCCTAATAAGCCACGGTTTACATTTGATATCAGAGTCTCACCAACTCAAAATCAACCAGAGGCCTTTTCTAATTGAAAACAACAATTTTACAGCCAAACGCACCAAAATCACTGGGGTAATGTTCTGAGACAGCTGATATATGCCTTGTCTATCACTGTAAATCCTAGCCACATAGAGACGTGAGGTACGGGTATGTGGGTGGGGTCCCAATTTCAATCAGGGTATGATAGCGAAAATAAGGGTATGGCTATTTAGTCACAGAGATGTAGGTGTGGGGATAGGTCATCATCATTGCATTTTTGTTTCCAAGTGATTATGTTATAAATTCTTTGACATCAACTGTGGATGTGGCTGGCGGATTGTGTTGAGGAAATATTTCCTTTCTACTTTTTTCTATGTTCATTTATATGTGGATATTTTTATTCGTCTTCAAATCAACAACTATGTCAGTTGCAAATAGAATACCGTGTCAAATCTCTAATTTTGTGGGGGAAAATTTGTGCTTCATTGGTAGTTGAAGTGGTGATTGTTGTTGTGTGTATTACCTTTTTTTTTGCAAACTATGAACTGGAAACTATTTGTTTGAGTCAAATACAGATAAATGATTCTTTTCCCACATTATTGTACTCCTATAGATTCAGGTGTTTCATCTAAACCACTAATTCCATGGTTTCCATGTCTCACCTGTTGTTTGTTACTTGTCGCATTTTCTTTGTAAAGGAAACCTGGAGGCATCAAGATGTTTTTAAAGGAATTTTATACCATTATTGTAGTCTGTGTATGACACAGGACTAAGGGCACGACACTTCTAAGGTATAGTCTTGGACGCCACTAGCCTTGTCTCCGTCAAATGCTAATGGTCAGCAACTTCCATAATAACACATAGGTAGTACATCCGTTTAGGACCAATTGTAATGACTTCCACATGGTCGGTAGATTCTGCAGGAGTTAGCAGGTTTGAGACCAACCAAGGAGATCAATTCAAGGCATTGTCTAGATACATTAAGTTGATTATTTCAACCAGCCCCAGAGTGTTATCTGGTTTTATGAGTTCAACAGATTATCAAAATTGATGTAGTTGATTATTTAATTGCACCGACACTTACTTGACTCTTCCTCTAGCTTTAATTCATTATTACTTTGTAGCTTCAAACTTCCTCTAATACTTTTTTTGGGTGTTACAAAGATGAATCACATTCATTACATGTCACTTCTTGATGACACGACACCGTGCAATGTATTTTACAGATAATAATTATTTACATGGCATTACTTACTGTGCTTGATTAAGTTGTCCATTACTTTAAATCATTTCAATGACATTTACTTTAAAATAGTAAATAATTCACCATAAAGGTAGGGACTAGTCGCATTGTGACTTTTGTTTAAATTAAAGAAATCACATTACACGTGTTTGATTTCAAATACATTATCTTCATTGTAAATAAGTCACTACATAGAACTTGTTATATATTGGTATATGATTGATTAATTATTATTGAAATTTTTATTCACATTTTATTAATTATTTTTATATTAATTTATTTGTATTTTTATGCTATAAATTTTAAATATAATAAATAAAATATTTGTAATAAAGATAAATATGTTGGTTGATGTAATAATTGACATCGTTTCATGGTTGTTTCTTGACAAAGTCTTGGAGAAATTTGGCTTTACTGATCATTTTAGGAAGATTATTAGATCTTGCATCTCTACCCCTCATTCTCGATCATTGTCAATGGTTCTCCTGTGGGTTTTTTCTCTAGCAGTAGAGGTATTAGACAGGGAGATCCTCTATCTCCCCTCCTCTTCATCATTATGGTCAATAGCGCGCCGCTCCATTTCCATAGCCATCTCTTTGGGATATCTCAAAGGCTTTAAACCTACATCTCTGGATATTACTATATCACATCAAGAATTTGTTGATGATATTATCCTTCTTCTTCTATCTTCTCTTAGAAGTTAAGATGATGAAGCTCATTCTTGTGACTTATGAGGAGGCTTTGGGGTAACAAATCAACTTTGATAAAATTTCAATCTATTTCTTCAATACACCTCCCAAAAGACAACAAAAATTTGTGCAAATCTTGGGTTGTGAGATTAACTCCTCCCCACTACTTATCTTGGTTTTCCATTAGGTACTAACAAAGTTTCTATGGATGTTTGGAATTCTTTTGCTTGACAGGTTCCAAAATAATTTTTATGGGTAGAAGGGAGCCATCCTTTCTAATTCTTATAAATGTCTCGCTCATCAAAAGCATGCTCCAAAACCTTCCTATCTACATCATGTATATGTTCTTCATTCTGATCATTGTTATTGAGAGAATTGAAATAATTCAAAAGTACTTTTATAGAATGGCATCAAGAGAAAAAGATTCCATTTAATGGCTTGGAGCAAGGTCTATACTAACAAAAAGTGGAGGGCTTAGGCATAAAGAATCTTAAAACTATGACCACTACCCTCATTGCAAAAATTAGTTGGAGATTGAAGGAAGAACAACCTTGGACATATCTTATCTAGATCCAAATATTGAGATCAAGGTAATCCTCAAAGTTTTTTGAATCTTGAGACTCGCCTCATGGTTCTATATTTTGGAATAATCTGGTCAAGACTAGGAGGTCCTTGGAAAAAGGATGCAAATGGAATTTGGGAAATGGAAAAGACATTCTCTTTTGGGAAGATAATTGGGTTGATTTTCCCGGGAATAGCTTAAGAACAACTTCACAACATTTGTTGGATAGGTAGTCAAAGATTACATCTGCAACATCAATGGCAGAATGTAATGGAAGAACCTCAATTCTATTCTTCCTTGCTCTGATGATCTTCTTGCATACATACAAAGAATAATTAGCCACATCCCCATAAGTCACCTCAAGCCCCGCATTATTTCTTATGGATTCAATCTTTTGATGGTTAGTATACAGTCAAAACAAGGTATCAATTGTTCATGGAAAACATCTCTTGTAACTTTGAATAGAGAAAAATCTAGTATAAGGAGCTCACCCCCAAAATCAACCATTTCCTTTAGCTTGTTTTGAACAAGAGCATCCTTACCATTAATAATCTTACCAAGAGGGGATCTACCCTTCCTAATAGATGTTGTCAATGCATGTTGGAATCTGAGTCCATTCATCATCTATTTTTGTAATGCACTACTGCCACAACTCTTTGGAATCTTATTTTTGAGAGATTTGGCATAGTCTAGACCTTCCCGAATGACATTGTTCAAGCTTGGGAACATTGGCAACCTCCCTTTAAACATAGATTACTCAGAAGGCTCTGAGACTCATCTTCCTCATACCCTTTGGAGATTATGGAAGGCTAGAAATTCCATTATCTTCAAAAACATTAACAAACCCTGTAAGAGAATCCTCAATGAAATTACTGTTGATGTCAAGGAGAATATTCTGAAGTTCAAGACCCAAAAGAACTCCAAGTTCCTTAAGAGGAGGAGATATTTATGAGCAATTGGAATAGTGATATTGGTAGTTCTCATATTCATACTCATAGTGTTGAAAGGTCTCTTATCCAATAGGTCCCACCTCCTGAAGGGTGGTGCAAACTTAATTTTGATGGAGCCTCTAAGGGAAACCTAGGGAATGATGGAGGAGGAGGCTTAATTCACAACCATTTAGACAACCCCTTGGTGCCTTTACAGTCCAATGGGAGTTAAAACTAATCACTTTGTTGAGGCTCAAGCTACTATATGGGGGATTAGAATTGCTAAGGATTATAAAGTAAAAAATTTAATAATTGAGGGTGACTCTCTCAACATTATTAATAACCTCAAAGACACCCATCCTCCCAGCTGGACTATTAAAGACTTCATTAACAAATCCAAGGATATTTGTAAGGAGTTTAATCAAGTGATAATATTTCACATGTACCAGAAGGTAATGGTGTAGCGATTCCTTAGCTAATGAGGGTGTGTGCTATAATCAATACAAAGTATGGTATGATCACAATGAAATCCCTCACACAACTAAGACTGCCATTGCTAAAGATGTAAAAGCCACTTATCCCACAATAAAGATATATGATGACAGTTTAGGCATGTGTGGAACCTTATCTTGGGGTACGCCATACTTATGAGTTTTATCTCTATCAAACGGTCATCTTCCTTCAACCGGATGTGCTTTTATGAGGAGGGGATGAATGTTGAAAATCCATTACTTTTCTCGTAATCAATCTACAACAGCTCTGCCAAGCATTTTCTCTCAATAGTGGACAGTGGTGTCATGCAGGTGAAGCTTTTCTCCAACAGCCCTCGAGCTATTAATACCCTATATATTGCAATCCTCTCGACCATGGGTGGCCCTCCTTGCCGCATTGAGCCCATTTGTGAGCCATCTCGAAAGAGAACACTAACTTATGGATGGTTTCACGATTTTATACAGAGAATCAAAGATCATGAAATCCATATTTCTTTGAATTTTGCCCGAAAGTGGAAGGATAAGGTCATCACTTTCAGGGGGAAGGAATTCACCATATCATAGAGCCTAATCTCCTTCATCGCGGGTTTAGGCATGGAAGGCATTAAGTTTTATAGGAACAAGTTTGACAAGGATGTTGAAGAGAATAGGTTTGTGGAAGGAGATGAAGTCTTGAAAATTGGTAAATTAGGGCTACTCTACTCTTCTATTCCCCTCCCTATAATAGCATTGCCAAGATGGTTGTTAGGTATGTAACTTTGGAAGGCCGCTATACTACTCTGCCTCTTCACCACCTTGTGTTATTAAATCACTTTAGGTGCTCTACTAAGGTAAGTCTCTCTTACTACATCTTGCATTCCTTAGAGAAATTTGTATTGGATGTGTAAGCCCGTGTTAGAGCCCTTACCCTTCATCAAGGAGTCATATTCCTTTTACATCAATATTTCCTGGATGTTTCACTCAATGACCCCGCTCCCCCATTGCCCCCAAACAACCCGAGAAAATCCCGCTTCCCACTACACTCCTCCCCCTGCAAAAAGAGTGCTACGTAGTATGGACAAGGGCAAGAAGATTGTTGTTGAAGGCCTCCTGAACATGAGCCACTCTGTCCCTGACCCCCAACTTAGCATTGATATGCAATCCCAACTGCAACCATATTGAAATGCCATTAAAAGCATTGAAGATAATGTGGATTTTCTACTTAAAGATGGCAGCATGAATGACTTGAGCTCCACGACCACTGCCAAACTAGAGGAAAATATTGACAACCTTTCTAAGAGGCAACATGACATGGAGAATACAATGCAATAGATAATCAACAAACAAATCAATCAATTATCCATGCATAAAGCTTTCCTTGAATTCATCCAAATCCATGTTAAGCAGATTTGTGAAGTTAGTGATATTTGGAAAGAAGATAAGGCCAAGAAAAGAATAGAAAGGACCCGCATACAAGCAAGTGGCACTCAACTTGTTCGCTATTATATTATTAGCAAGTGATATAAATTATTTTGGCAAGCCACCTCAATATGATGTTAACTTGTAATTGGTTTTAAAAAATTATGTGAAAATTTCAAGAAGGCAAAGAACTATAAAAAGAGTTGACTTTGGCTTGACAACTATTAATACCACTTCCTTATTATTATTATTACTACACCAAGGCATTTACATAGGTATAAAATCGTAGGGGCATTTTTATAGTGTGTGAGTGACCCATTTGATCTCATTTGTCCACATCCTAGCCCATATCAATGACCTTGAATTGATCTTTTCCATCCACATATGCATTTTCAATTGATGGAGAAATGAAAGACTAATTGCCTCACATAATGTCATGTTATTGGCCCTATTGAAGCTGACAAAAGAAGACGCGAAAACATCATAATGGTGTTGCGCTCTAACCGAGCTACCCTCTAGAATAGTGTCCCTAACATTGTCTTTCCCAATGCCCCTACAATTCATTCTTATATCGCCATCGTTAAATGAGATCGTTCATCCTATTACATATTTTTTTGTTTTTGATTTAGTGGACACATGTTTTTTAGATAGTTAAATGCTTTTGACCGGAGCTATGAACCGGAGGGTTGAAGAGACCCCACCCAATGTAAAACAAAAGGCCATAAAAAGCCAACACCTTAAGATGCATAAAAACACCGATAAGAAGCCAACAAAAGGTAACGCCATGCTCGACGCACTACACTACTCCATTTAGGAAAGCCAACAACAAAGACCCCACACCTCTCACGCTTTACCACCCCGAATGGGGATCGAACTAGAGGGGCGAAAGGATCTCGAAAGAAGACTGTGAACCACCGATATACCCGGCAAAAAAAAAAATCATTCATAGGCCCAAAACCAACAAAGGCCAACCCCACATGAGTTAATCCATGAAACCAAGGGCCGAAGTCAAAACCATTGAAGCTACCAACAAACAACCCACCACTAACAAATATCCCACCACTACTCCAAAACCATGCTCTTACTAGTGAGAAAAATAGTCGACTCTCACCTTGGAAGATCAAACCATATGAAAATCACAAACTCAAGGACCATTTCCTTCGAACCTACAACACTCAATCTCCAAATGCTTTGAAGCTTCAAACCCTAAGAAATACCCCAATAGACACCGATTTCTTTCTCAATTTGTGCTTGGGGACCAAAATAGCCGGTCCCCGAACAAAAAGAAAAAGAAATTAGAATAAACCCCATCCGTATGGGGGATCATAACCGGCTTGAAAGCCTTCAACTCAACCACCTCTAGCCCTCTCCACGAAAAGAGGCCAACCGAAATCATTCCCTAAGACACAAAGGAAAACCCATAAATAACCACACTGCAGAGTAAGAAATCCTCCACCGTGTCAATCCACTACCCAAAAATGAACCTAGCTGCTCCATGGGATACCCGACTTGATCGGGGATATACATATCTATAGGTATATCTAAGTTCTAGAGCTCCTCCACCTTCACTACATTAGCCTCCTTCTCTCGGCAAAACTCCGTAACTCGTAGATCCCCTTCTCGGCCGAGGCTCAACCTCTAACGGCTCCTACACACAATGAAAACAAGAATAGAACTTAACAAAAGTGGACACTAGCTCCTCAACCGGAAAAGGAGCAATCAAAATCGAACCCGGACCACTCCCGAGAGCTGCTAAGAAAAATTTCACATCCTGGCTAAGCAAGAAACTAGCATTCGATTAGCTTCCTTAAGAAGCCTAGTGGTTAAAATCTCCTTGAGCTGACTCGAGTAAAACACCAATCCTTCCATGCAAAGACTCCACCGCACAAGAGCAGAGCAAATCCAGGTTCTCCAACTTGTCGAAGCCTTCACTTGCCCCCACCGCTCAACTCCATTACCACCGCAAGCCCACAAGGCTTGGTTGATCCGAACCCTAGTGCCATCATCATGTTGTCCATCATTCCCCCAAAAGCATCTCATAAATTTAATCGAAGAGGTTGGGTTTGAACTTGGGTTGTTGGCTCTACAGGCTAAGTGCCCCACCAGTTCACCACAGGGTCATCCCCAACCCCCAAGGTGACATGTAAATGCCCCACTCCACATGCCACGGGTAAATCAGGATATGAAATCTGGGGGCTAGGTTTGAACCTGGGTTGTTGGTTTTACAGGCTAAGTGCCCACCAATTCATCACAGGTCATCCCTTTTAGTGGACACATGTTACTCAATACTTATTTAATCATATCTTCCCGAAAAATATTCTCTCCTTGATATAAAATACATTCTAATAAGTCACATGTACATGTCAAAATATCTTCCCAAATTTGTCCCCTCTCACTTTTTAAAATCAAAGTAAAGCAATCCATCACATTTATTATATTAAATTCCGTATTAAAAAGTGTAGGTTTCAACCCTCAAACATATTGGATTTTTGGCATTTTTATTTTAGCCACTTCAAGCGTAAATTGCACTCATGTGGATAATGCAAATGAAATTGAGACAATATAGTGGAGCACATATAGAAAATGTTATTTGGATGGGAACAATATGGGCCATGGAATAGGTGCAGGGACATGCATGGTTTTAATTCCCACCTTTTTATTTCGGCTTTTTATTCATGTCTTCACCTTATCTAGCAAATTAAATGTCATACACTTAAAAACTTGATGTCATAAAACTAAAAATAACAAAATAGAAAATCTCAATTGATAGATAAAATATTCTTTTCATTCATATGTCTATTCCTTACAATGGCTCAATTATCGATGAGTGTTATTATATCGCTTGTTTTTTCTACAATTAAGTTCGAGCTTGAAACTAAAAAGTGAGCATGTAAAGTGCTACAAGAAGCAATAATTGTAGTTGTGTTTCGAGCTTAGCCCCTATTGAATTCTCACCATTATTTTGTCACCTTTAAGCTCGTAGTTTACTCATGTGAATAATGTACACGAGTTTGAGATGATTAAGTGGAGCACAAATAACATATATTATTTGGGTAGGAACAATTTGCTCCATGGAATAAGTGTGAGACATGCAAGTATTGAATTCCCACCTTTTAATTTCCAACATTCCATTCATGTCTACATCTTACTTATCAAATTAAACACCCTCTAATCAAAAGCCTCGGTGTAATGAAATAAAAAAGCATGCTTGATTGACAGATAGAATCTACCTTTCCTCAAACATATTGGATTTTTGGCATTTTTATTTTGGCCACTTTAAGCATAAATTGCACTCATGTGGATAATGCGATCAAGATTGAGGTGCTTGTTAGGAAATAATTGTTCATAGTGTGAACATATAGTTTGAATAATTGTATTATTTAATATTTAAATAAATCATGAGTGTGCACAATTAGTTGTCATGCACAACTCATAGATAGGGGTGTGGGAGTATGACTAGGGATTAGTGGAGATATTGTGGGGATAGAGATAGTTATCTTTGATAAGACTTGACTCCTGATTAATAGGATCAAGCATTTGTATATAAACTCCATCTCTACATGAATAATATATTCTTGACAGAATAGAAGAAATATTTTAATATCTTTTTCCGGTGTTATTTGATTGAATTTGTGTGTTCATTTTGAATGCAATCTGAACCAAAATAATATTTGCATCGAGTAGGCCGCATTACTAAGTTTTGTGATGGTATTTGGCCATGATGTCGTGTATGGTGTGTTCTTCATTCGTTGTCGGTAAAAAAGAATATGTCAATTTTTGATGTGTCATGAGACGTGCATAAAAGTATCAAAGTTGCGTGCAAAAACATGGTGGTTTATGTTTGAGCTTGAAGCCTAAAAATCAATGATCCATTCACTCTGCATTTATGTACCTGTGATTTGAAAAAATATTGGTGTTTTATATTGAAGTGTTGAATCTTTATTCCATCCATTCTCTCATGACAGCATGACATACTTGACATTTGAATCTGCATTGGGTTAAAATTCTCTCACATACTTGAGATTTGAATTTGCATTGGGTTAATATTGAGATCTGTGTGGATTTTCTACTGCTTTTCGACACTTTATTACATATGCATATTCCTATCACCGGTTACATACGCACGCCTAAAAGGCAAGTTTGGTATTGTTCGGTACTTTGTCAAGTCAATATTTTAGTAAGGTTGTCTATTTTTTTGTTTTATTTCCAAACCCATTTCCTTTGTGTTAAAATCGGTCAGAGCCAAATTAAAGGTCGAGAGTGCCCTAGGCAATGGTTTGAGTGGACGCCCTCCTCACAATTTTAGTTAATATTTTTCCACCAAGTAAATAAATAAAATATGCCTATATTCTTGTATTTTTAAATTTACATTATAGTCATAATAAAATAATAATAAAAATATCTTATTAAATTATCGAGAGAAGGATGCAAAATATTCCATGGATGGAAAAAATTAATGGTAGGAGATGCTCAGAATGCAAAAATATTATATTTTATACAAGGCTTCTTAGAAGTCTTATTTAGCTATATCAAGTAGGTGACAAGAACTCCATCCTAAAATAAAGCACCATTTTTTACAAAGAAACAAGAACGTTTATGTATCTCCCATGGTTTTGTGAAGAGTTGTATTTGGACTGGGCCTACCAGTTCCTCCATAAAAAATAATAGACATTTCTCGCTAAAAATACTAATAGAGAATTAAATACTTTTTCCTTTCAATTATACTCACCTCTACTAGATACACCAATGACGTTATAAATAATACATTAACCTTTTTGTAGAACAAATTATACACCTACATAATCTGGAGCTACATCAGAGAATGGGTAATAATACCAAAAAAATCATATGTGCTTATAAATATGTGATATTTCCTTTTACTTGCAAAAATATTACAAAACCTTTTTATTTGTATGCGTGAAATTTATGTTACTATATAATAATATCTATAAATGGGTTGATCAATATTAAATCTTCAAATAAATTATTTTAAAGATAAGTTCTAAAATTAACCGATAAAAAGGAAATTTCTAAATTCAGCATCCCCTGACTACGAGCACCCTAGGCAACTGCCTAGTTTGCCTAGGGCTTAATCCCCCTTGAAATCAGTTATAATTTTATATTTTTGTGTTAGGTTTGGAACATCCCCACGCAAAAGAAAAGATTTAAAAACAAAAAGGTGGGTTATAAAATTGAAGTTACATGTTTGATTTATAACATGTTATTCATTAGTCCCTTTTTATTATGTGTATAAAATTGTGTCATATTCCTTTTTAATTTATATGTGATTAAAGGAATATTTAAAGTTTATAGTGTGGTCTTTAAATTATAGTGGGATTTTATTAGTTTTAATAGTGTTAATTAATATTTAGTAATTGTGAAGTGTGTTATGTAGTCTTGTAATTAAAGGAGTTGAATTATTAGTTTTTCTTGGTGTTATCGAGTGTTTTATTTTTTGTCTTCAAGTTAAAAAGTAATTAAATATTACTTTTTCGTTATAATTGTTCAAGTCTAAAAGTGTCATTTAGGTGATTATTAGGAAAATTGTAAAAAAATTGCTCGCATTTCTCCTGGTCACATTTTCACTTGTACGCGATGACCAAGTTCAAATTGAGGGGGGGCATTTCATATTGTTCATTTTAGGAAAATTTCAAAGGCAAATTTTTCGGAGCGGTCAATAGCTTGTTCGCCTAAAATTTACAATATATTTTTTTAGGGGTCGGCTTTACCTACATTTGAAAGCATCTCCTATAAAAACCTAGGTGATTCGTCGGGTAGTATACTACCACCAGTACCTTACTACTAGTTGAGCTATCGGCATATCAAATATCATGAACTTGCATACTCTAAGCACCAATGCACAATGCAGATTTGTTTATTGTTTAGTAGTTTGCAATCGGGCGACAGGTGTTATTTGTTGATGCACGACTAATAATATTTTTGACATGTGACAAAGGTTTTTCTATGGACAGATGACAAGGAGATATATTGCTGACGCTGTGAGACAAGAGTTTGGTTGTTGACACCCGACATTACTTTTGATGCACGACTATGACACACAATGTATTTTTATTCGACGCGCAACAACAATATATTTTTGACATGAGAATTATTGTATTTTCTTGATGCACAAAGGTTTTTGTGGATGGGCAACAAGGAGATATTGTTGATGCACGACAAGAGTTTGGTTGTTGATGCCTGACACTACTTCTATTGACGCACGACTATATTGTTGTTGACGCATGAGTTTTTCTCTGACGCATGACAACAATATTTATTGACACACGTGACTTATTGTATTTCTTTGACACACGACAACGGTTTTCTCGTGATGCGCGAAAATGAGACTCAACTCGACGCGACCCAGGGTTATGTTGTTGACACCCAACACAACTATTGTTGATGCACAATAGTTACCTTATTAAAACATGACACAAACCTTCTCGAACGAGTGAAAAGGATATTTTTTGACGCACAACGCTCTTGTTGTTGACACAAAACTCAAAGCTTCTGATGTGTGACATAATTTCAACTTATCCGTTCAGAAACAATGGAAGGTGTAAGCGTTTAGAATGAGAAGACCCAAAATTAACTAAGAAATCTCAAAAGTCCATGTTCAAGTATTTTGGAAACTTTGTTGCTACAGATACCACAAACACCAACACCCATATAGCTACCACTGGAATGAATCAAAGTACAAACTATGTGGAAGGTAATATTGAGGTGGACATACATTCTTGCATAAGTATCAACCAAATGACACCTATGATGATACCATGCCATATCTTGAAGATATACCTGTTGGGATGCCCGAGCTTGAAGATATTCCTATGTTGAGGTGCAAGCAGAGTGCATCAAGATATCACACATACAAATACTCAAAAAATGGAACTCAAAAATCAAATGCAAATTCTGGTTCACGAAAGAGGAAAGTAGGTGATTGTGGTAATGCTCAAAATTCTACTCATAAAAGTAAAACATTGAAAATGAACAAAAATATGTGGACACTTGGGAGGACATACAAGTTTGATTGGGCTGCCAAATTTACATTTATCGAACCTATACAACCAGCTAATTCAGAAGAGATCCCATCTAAATGTACATGTACAATATGTACGTGGAAATTGGGAAAGCAACAAAAATGCAACTGAAGTTGGACACTATAGAAAAACACTGTGGAAAACAATATTTGACTATAATGGGGAGGATGGTCAGAAAATCAAAACACACAGGTGGAAAACTAAAAAGAATGCATGCATGTTAAATACATAACAGAGTATGAAGCAGAGATAAAAAAAATGTAGACATCTTGTGGAAAAGGGAGGAATGATCACATCACAAATTGGTAAGATGAATCAATCAAATCTACATGCAAAACTCATATAGTTCTCTACTTTATTTCACATACTTAAGAAAGGAAGACCGATTTTGGATTTCCTCAATTTCAAATTTTTGTATCAATATAATGGAATGCACAACGTTCCTCAGTCTCATTGGTCTTGACAATAGTGCATGGGAAATGGAAAATTCCTTTCAATGATAGAGAAGGAAGATTTGAAAGAGAATGTAAAAAAGCAAAATTTATCTCTCTTTCAATTGATGAAGTGACAATAGTCGACAACACTGCATGGGTATGTATCCATGTTTATACTTTAGAAAATCATATGAGGACACCTCATCTATGGGTGTTATGAAAATGGTTGAAAACTATAATGCCGAAAACCTACATAAAATAGTTGTTTCTCATTTGAAAGATATTGTTGGAATGACTAATTATGAAATTGCTACGAAGTTGGTATGCATTGGAGCAAATGGTGCATTAGTCATGCAGGGTCACCGAATAGGGTTGTGTGTTAGATTGCAAACAATAAAGGGCCCCTTATATGCTAGCAATTCACTTGTATGGCTCACAAAATGAATTTAGCGTATAAAATGGTAAGCAACTACGAAAAATGTTGCTAAAGTAGAAGACCTTATAAGAGAACTTCATGCCTATATGGCAAAGCAACCCAAAGTGATTTCTTGAGTTCTAAAATTCACAATTGGAATTATAGATGGCAAAAAAACTTTTAAGGATGTTGAGACAAGATGGATTTCTTTATATGAACCTACATGCAGAGTTCGTGAGGAGTATCCTTCGTTGGTTGGTTTCATGCACAAATATCGTCATGAAGTTGACAGGGTGAGGGACTTGTTGTTCCATTTAACTGATTTGGAGACATTTCTTACATTGGTTGGTATTCTTCCAATGTTGCAGGAGATCAATACACTGATGAAGCATGCACATGGGAGATTAATCTATATTGTGGATTTTATACGGATGAGAAAAATGGTATGTCAAAATCTTGATATCTTGTACACTTCCCAAGATAGTTTTGATACACCTATTTTTGAGAATTGGAAAGCTTTATTAGATCTTAAGAATCCCAATAACTATTTGAGATTTAATATCCACAATCACCTCTACATCAATGTTAATGGGAGGGACATACCACTACACATTTTGTAAAAACATCAAGATATTATAGATCGAAAGAGAAGAAGTTCCTATGACACATAATCTCTTTGATTCTGTTATAGTTGAAACAAGAATAAAGCTTAGAAAATTTTCAGAATCCTTATCATCAAAAATTAGAGAACGTTTCTCCAAAGATAAAATTCTTGAAGCAATGGGTGTGATGAATCCTAATTTTTGGAATACTGAAGGTGCTCATGCAGACTTTGTAAGAAAGCATTTCCATAAATCCATGGGTACAATAATGGAACATTTCACAAAGACTTCAGAGGTCAAGGGTATGGAAATCAAAGGTATATTGAATGTTGATTTATTAAAGTCTCAATCAACAAATTTTGTAACAACAATGAGGAACCAATATAAAAATTTAGATGAACCTTCTGAGAGTGGTGTTATTACAAGGCTCTAACGAGGAATCTATCAAAGTATTGTCTTACAAGAAGACATCAGTGAATATTTCAGATTATATGAGTTATGCCAAACAATGATTTTGGGTTCTGTGGAGGATGAAAGGGTTTTCAGTGCTTTATCATTTATAAAATCAAAACTAAGAAACAAGTTGGATAAAAATCTAGAAAGTTGCATGAGGTGTTATGTTTCTCACTACTCCTTGGAAACCTTTCCTTTTGATAGAGAAATTGCGCATTGGAATTCCCTTTCCAATAGAAGAGGTGTAAATAATACAGCTACAAGTACAACTGTTCCCAACGATGAGACTGGAATTGGTGTGTCGTCACACTCTACAAAGAGAACATCAACTTTGAAGAAGCTATTGATAATGGATTGTTTCAGCTTTAAATAGGTATCTCCTTGACCTTACTTTTATTGTTTGTCACCTTACATTTTAATTGTGTTTATTTATTCAATTTCATATTAACATATTCAAATATAATAGTTTGTAGTTAGACGTAACAATGAACACAATTGTAACTCTACAAATGCAAATATTGATTGAGGAGGATTTTTAACATATTTTGTTTCATCTCTTGTTATCATTAAAGATGTTTACATGTATATATATTTACATTTATATAATTACTATTTTGGATTTTTTGAATACCAATTTCCGTTTTAAAAATTTGTTTGTTACATGCATTTTTCGAATACTAATTTGCAAGGCCTTCATAGTTCAGATCTGCATATTCTTCCACTGTTATACTCTTCCAGACTTCCACTGTCCAGACATGCACAGGTTCTCATTTGCATTTTTTTAATCTTTCTGTTTTAAAAATCTGTTACATGCATTTTTCGAATACTAATTTGCAATGCCTTCAGAGTTCAAATCTACATATTCTTCCATTGTTATACTCTTCCGACTTCCAGACTTGCACTTTCCAGACATGTATAGGTTATCATTTGCATTTTCTTTAATCTTTTTGTTTCTTCCTTAATCCACTCAATCATTATTTCATCTTTTTTCTTGAAAACGTGGGTTGACATCCATCCGAGGAAGCTCTCACTTCTCGGGATTGACAATGTCAGGAAACTCACCCATCTATATACTAATCCATTTTTCATGTTGAGTTTTCTTGAATCAAAGGTCATCTAACGCATGCTACTGAAGGATGATTTCTCATTTTCCTTCCATATGCTTTATCACAGCCATCTAAAAGACAAGAGGTAGCCTAAACCCTATCATATGACATTGCTTGAGTTTTTACAATTATGTTTAATTTATTTTTGTATTTGCAAAATGCTTTGATGAAGTGTTTGAACTTTGTGGGATGAATATCAAATTACATGTAAAAATCACACATTCCAAATTTTCTTAAAACAATTATCCATTATCATCATCCATGATCATGCTTGAAGCTAAATCTAAATCTACACAGGTGCATCCATTTTTTTAAAACAATTATCAATCATCATCATCCATATATATTTTAATGTCATCATCCACATCTAATGTCATCATATCATTGATTCATTACAAGTAGAGAGAAGAATATTTTGAGAAGGTTTAAATGCAAAGAAACCTGATACAAAGTTCAAATTTTACAAGTAGAGAGAAGAAGATTTTACTGTATTAAGATGTTTGTCCTAACACATTCCAATTTTTCTTAAAAAAATTATCCATTATAATCATTCATCATCATCTATATCCATTCTAATGTCATCATATCATTACAAGTAGAGAGAAGAAGATTTTGAGAAGGTTTAAATGTTTCTATAACACATTCCAAATTTTCTTAAAACAATTATCCATTATCATCATCCATGATCATGCTTGAAGCTAAATCTACGTCCACACACAATTCATCATCATCCATATCTATTTTAATGTCATCATCCACATCTAATTTCATCATATCATTTATTCATTACAAGTAGAGAGAAGAATATTTTGAGAAGGTTTAAATGCAAGAAACCTGATACAGAGTTCAAATTTTACAAGTAGAGAGAAGAAGATTTTACTGTATTAAGATGTTTGTCCTAACACATTCTAATTTTTCTTAAAACAATTATCCATTATAATCATTCATCATCATCTATATCCATTCTAATGTCATCATATCATTACAAGTAGAGAGAAAGAATATTTTGAGAAGGTTTAAATGTCTCTATCGTACCACATTCCAAATTTTCTTAAAACAATTATCCATTATCATCATCCATGATCGTGCTTGAAGCTAAATCTATGTCCACACACATAATTCATCATCATCCATATCTATTTTAATGTCATCATCCACATCTAATGTCATCATATCATTGATTCATTACAAGTAGAGAGAAGAAGATTTTTAGAAGGTTTAAATGTGAAGAAACTTGATACAGAGTTTGAAATTTTACAAGTAGAGAGAAGAAGATTTTACTGTATTAAGATGTATGTCCTAACACATTCCAATTTTTCTTAAAACAATTATCCATTATAATCATTCATCATCATCTATATCCATTCTAATGTCATCATATCATTACAAGTAGAGAGAAGAAGATTTTGAGAAGGTTTAAATGTCTCTGTCATACCACATTCCAAATTTTCTTAAAATAATTATCCATTATCATCATCCATATTCCATGATCTATGTCCACATACAATTCATCATCATCCATATCTATTCTAATGTCATCATCCACATCCAATGCAATCATCATTACAAGTAGAGAGAAGATTCTGAGAAAATTTAAATGTGAAGAAACTTAATACAGAGTTTGAATTTTACAAGTAGAGAGAAGAAGATTTAACTCTATTAAGATGTCTTTATCATACCACATTCCAAATTTTCTTAAAATAAATAATTAACCATTATCATAATGCCATCACATTCATATCAAACATAAACACCATATACAATCTATAAATTCTATATATAATATATAACAAGATATAAAAAATCCAGATTATAAAGTATTTCAAATTTTCAAATGCCATCACATTCAAGTTTCATACTTCAATATATAAAGTATTTCAAATTTTCAAATTTAAAGTTTCAATTTTTCAACCCTCAATCATGAAATTTTTCCCCAAAAAAACTGGCATCTTCTTGTACCCCTTTCCCCAATGGCTTTCCCTCCTGTACTCTTTGCTTGAATAATCCTAGAACTAATCAGATCTTCCAAACACTATTTAGATTCTTTAAGATTGTTTTTTCTTCCTTTTTCGCATCTCCATGGGATACCAAACTAGCATCTACAGCTGCCTTTGTTTTGAACAAAATTTCAGGTCAAAGCCATTCTCTTTAATTATCCACTTTAGTGTATTGTTTTGTTTGTTAACTAAAACAATATTTTCTTTCATCTTCATTGTTGCGGATAAATTGTTCTTCGCGGTTTCCAAGTGAACTTGGAACACCTTTTCTTGACTCTTCAAATTTTCATATTTCAACTGCAAAAAAATAGTGAGCTCAATTAAACATATTACTAAAATAAGAAAATTTCAAATTAACAAAAAATATTGTTTCAAAGTGATAATACTTACGACCGCTCTATCTCTTTTGGCATTTGCAATTACCACCAGATCCTTGTCCTTAGACCATTTGTTAAAATATGCATGGGCTTCAAGCACTAATATTTTCCAATTTGTTTAATGCTTTATCTAAAATATTGTCTTTATAATTGTTGTTATACGTGATAGTCCCACCTCTTGCTTGGGTAAGTAAGGCATCCATCTTCGCAGGTTGATTCTGGACTACAACGTATATAAATTGTCCCTTTGCCAATAATTTTCATAATGACTTATTATCTCATTGATTAGTACTTTTTCCCTTCTCTCCCATTCTATGAGCTGACTGATATGAGGTACAATAAACTCTTGGACATGGGATTGACAATCATAACCAATCAAGTTCTCTAAAGGAAATGATGGAAATTGTTCACCATCTATATCCAAGAAGATGATGTCATGGAGAGGTATGGGGCTTTCGGGTTGATCATCATCTACTACCTCTTTTTTCCTTTGGGTGGCCTGATCCTATTTGTGATAAAATAAATCAATATTCAAATATTGAAATCGAAAGTGAAATGTAAAAAAGTTGAATAAATTACATTGAAATAGAAATATACCTATGTTGGCCTTGAATCATCTCACGTGTATTGAAAAATCATTGTTGGGTCATTGCTATCAATGCCCAAGTAATCTTCATCTAAAGTTATATTATTTAAAATTGATACGCGTTGCGCTTGGGCAAGCCACCGAGAGAGAGGGTTGAATTCAAAATGAGGAGGCAATGTTTAGTGTCCCACTAGGGGCCGGAGGAATTGGCATGTGTTTACCAATGTTATTTTTCCTAACCTCTGGTTGGCATTTTGAATCATAATGGTGGAGGATGTGGTGGTGTCCATTGTTTGTATAGATGGTGAAGGACTGCAATGTATTGAAAAGTCCAAGAAAAATCAAAAAATCATTACTAAATCATATGAAAAACTGTTAAACTATGTAAAAACTATGAAATTATATGAAAAACTATTCAAAACTTGTACTAAAGCAATAAAATCATACCTTGTTGTTGAGGGGTAACCTGTCATTGTACTTGAGGTGGCCATGTTGGAGTAGTAATTGGTTGTGTTTGAGTTGTGTGTGGCTGGGATTGTTAAGCAGGTCTTGAGAATCGACAATTACATGTGATTGAACTAAGTGAGTTGGCGAAGATGGTTGAGAAGCACGCGTATAGTCCAAAGTCCCTGTAAGTGCAACAATAATAATCATTGCATGTCAATTCAATATGGTAAATGGTAAATTGTAAATAGAAAATGGTAATTTGTAAATAGTAAATGTTAGGGTATTACGTCTCTTTTTGTTTAACTAATGCAAATGCTTGGGGTTCTGGATGAGTGAACTTCCATTTCAGATTGTGAATCTGCCGACGCCTCAATGTGTTGTTGGCCTCTTCCTCTTGATGTCCACTTTTTTTCATGGAAGGGCCTCCAAAAATCTTCTCTGCATACGGTCAAGATTTAATCGATTCAAAAGTACATAATGTTAGTACTTGCATAAAGATTCAATCACAAGTACATAATCAAGACAATAACCATACTAAAGTCTAATGTCAAAATATAAACTATATACATGTTGTTCTTGAAATGGAATTGACAAATTCTTCATTGTCTCATCCATGCAAGTAGGAATTGGTTTGTCTTTTAAATTAAAAAGAGCCTCATAATAAAGGCCAAGGAGATAGTTTGTGGATTGAATAACTGGTTTTTCAAAATGATGCATTTGTAATGTCATATTTTATTTTATTGATAAAAAGGTGCACCAATCAAATTTTTGCTTTCTATCGATCGTTGCAAGAATGTATGCAATAGCCCAGTTTGGTATATCCATTTTCCGACCCTGCAAAACAATTCTAGCTTGAAAGAAAGAAATCATGGCAACAAGAAAGTGGTGTGTAATTCCTTGCGTATCCACACCTCATCTTGATTTATTGACGTGAGATACAAAAATTCATTAGAATTAATATCAATTTGAATTGTATCAAAACAAAAAAAAATTTCAAATGAAAATTGAAAATAGATTACACATACAATCAACATGGAAACCGAAAGTAGATTTGAGGTACTTCTTATCATTTTTGATGAGGGTTGCTTTCATTGTTACTATGGGGAATTTTTAAACAGAAGGCCTATCAACCGATGGATATCAATTGGATCAACACTGAATTGAATATATGACCATCATCCACAATAATAATAAAATTATCGTCTTCTATATTGTATGAGGAGAGAAGGTAGTTTAGAATGTCATGATCAATTTCAACTACGGGGCATCTTAATGAGCCCATCAAAATCACATGCATCTAGAAAATCCTTGTATTCTATATTCATTTACAAAATTGTCTAAATGTGGGGGCACAACAAGTTCTTGTATTGTATCTTGCCCTTGGGTAGGGCTTGTGGGTTGACCAATGCCTCGTTAACCTGATTTTCATTGGATCTTGGTCTTGAGCTTGGGTTGCACTTGTAGTAGCCATTGTACTTGAGTTTGATTGGAGTATCTTGATTTGGTACTTTGGAGTGGCATATGATTCCTGTAGCAGTAAGTGCTAGGAGAACAGAGAAAAATTTGGGAGCGGGAAGTGTAAACATGAAAATGATGGGTTATGGGGTATTTATAGGAAAAATTAGGGTTTCTTGAGACTTAGGCATACGTTACAAAAAAGTTTGTTGATGCACGACAACAAGGGTTGTTGTCATACGTTAGCAAATTTTATTACAAGAAAACAAGGGTTGTTGTCATGCGTTAACAAAAATTTCGCTGTACGCGACAACAACAAAACTTGTTTCAGCGCGCATCAACAAAATTTCTTTGATGCGCGCAATAGCAACACTTATTGGCATGCATCAAAAAAATTTGATGACACATGATAGTAACACTTATTATCACGCGTCAACAAACTTTGTTGACGCACGACAACAACCTTTCTTTTTTTGTGTCAAAAAAAAACTTTGTTGATGCATGAGAGCAAGGATTGTTATCGATCGACAACGAGTGTTTTTTGTCACACATCAAAATCTTGCGAGTTACTTTCGTGTAGCAATAGTCATACAACACTAGCTAGCATTGGGAAATAACTATGTGTCAATAGTGAACAATACTTGTTTTCTACATCTGCATCATTTTTTTCCTCAAGGTGCTCACTCTCACTCAAATAATATCAGGGAAAATTTCATTCTCAAAAATTAGAAAATTCACCTTTACGCAAAAGTGGTTCTAGGTATATTCGTTGGGGATTTTCCACCTCCATTTTACCAAAGGCTTCTTAAAATGAACGGGTTGATACGAATCAATATGGAATTGCTACCTAATGCTCATTCTCTGTTTTCACCATGGTTGATAATAATAGGAGCGGTGCAAATTATCTATGCAGCTTTAACTTCTATGGGTCAACGCAATTTGAAAAGGAGGATAGCTTATTCATCAATATCTCATATGGGTTTTGTAGTTATAGGAATTGGTTCCATGACAGATACAGGTCTTAATGGAGCCATTTTGCAAATGATTTCTCATGGATTAATTGGTGCTGCACTTTTTTTCTTGGCAGGAACAAGTTACGATAGGATACGTACTCTTTTCCTTGACGAAATGGGAGGAATCGCTATACCAATACCTAAAATCTTTACTATGTTCAGTAGCTTTTCAATGGCTTCTTTTGCATTGCCAGGAATGAGTGGTTTTGTAGCAGAATCTATTATATTATTGGGAATAATTACTCCCTACAACAGGTAATGTTATTGGTTTTAACATGTGTACAGCATGGGAGACATACTTCTATATATAGGCGCACTTCTTAGGGTATATTAGTTTCCTGTGAAGCTTGAGGTAGTCTTAATCCATTGCACTTAGATCGAATATGAGTTTCTTCGCCTCTTTGAAATGATTGACCCCAGCCTGGAAGTACTGGGTTGTGAAGGAGAAAGGAAATTTACACCAAGGACTATTGGTGTCATCTACCAAAGTAAATATGTTGATGCGACAATGTCAGTATATGGTGAACTTAGCTTCTCCTTGCACTAGTGAAGGCAGTTGTTTGGGTATTCTCCATTCAACCCCGAATGCATTCCGCATCCACTTATACCACTTTTCCAGTGCACCTTATGAGCGGCCATCATGGTGTCATAGGTTTATTGTTCAAACCTCTTGGCAAGGGAGCGGTTCTCATCCGGTATTCCCAAACAAACTTATCTCGGCCCATTTGGCACTCCAATCTTTGAAAATACAATTATGAGGAGGACATTACCAAACATAATCTTTTCTCCATCACACACAAACGTTTATGATCTCTTCTCTAATGAAACCTAAGAGGTTATAGATGGTTCCCTCGAGATCTTCGACACACATTTAACCAAGCCTTGTTTATCTATGTCCATCTTGCCCATTCAGCTTTGTAACTAAATGTGTGGCCATCCTCATCACCAGGTCGAAGAATTGCATAAATGTCGAAGTAGCGTGAACCCTTCTTATAGTCATAAGCCTTAATGGTCTTCTTAATGGATTCTTTTTCTTCTAAGTCATCATCCAATGAATCTCCTTCACAGATAAGGTCGGTGAACTTAGAAATAAGCTAGGGGTTATGCATATCCTTCAACCTAGTGAAATAGAAGTGGTATTCATGCATATGTGACATCAACCATTGGTATAGTCACTCGGGTTTGCGAAATAGGGAAACTCATAGAGTTACAACAACCCAACCTTATTCATTTTTACCTTTACCTCATCATCATAGATGGGCATTCCATCTGGTGTCCTCTTCTTTAGTAGGGCAAACTAGTTCTAGTGTCATTTCATTCTCTATGGTTCTCGTTCGATGGTTATAATCACTAACGGCCATCTTCTTGACATGAGACACCCATTCTTTACCAAGCAATACATCGTCTGGGTACTGCATTTTTGTGTACCATTCTTCATTGAAATTGGTGGAGATAGCTTGTTTCCCCTTGCCCTTTCCCTTCTTCGGTGAAACATTTTCTACTTTCCTTGGTGTCATTTCTTCGTCAGTCCTTAAAACTTCTTCCTTTCTCTTGATCCTAGCTCTGCTCAACTTTGCAGCTCCACTCCTTTGCAAAAATTCCTTCAAACCCCGTGCCCTATCTTACGCAACCCTAACCTGGAAAACCCTTTTTCCACAAAACAGCGTAATCACATGTGGGATTCTTCCACACAACCTTCTCCACTTACGCCTGTGTACTTCTTTCCACTCTGGTTTGTTGATCAAACTAGTTATGCACACAAATCTTCACAACTCTTCTCAAACTTTCTTCGCAAGGATTCCCTAGTTCGCGAGAGCTCTTTTTAAAATGCAAGGTAGAAAATAATGTACCCCGATCTTCTATTTATAAATTTTTCTTTTCTGCACAATAAATTCCATGTCATCTACCAACGTACTTTTGTAATAAAGGCGGCTAAATTTTATCTTTCCAATGGCAACCTTTAGCGCTTTTTCTTCTCGTTCAATCCTACGTGAACACTTCCGCAACCTTCTAGCACACAACTTCCTCAACCATAGAGTTCTTCACGCTTTCTCCCACGTAGAAGTCAATTCTTCTTCTATGTCTTGGACCAAGTTATTTTCGCTACCTATCTCATGTTGCTCCTACACTTTTTACCCTTGTACATGGTTTCTCAAAGACTTTTAACACCATCCTTCCTTTATGTTCACCTTTTCTACATGCAATCTTCCAATCCACGTGTTTTTTTTTTTTTCAACCCAGGCCATCCACAACCATAGCTTCCAAAGACTTGTCACATCACTCCACCCCACACAAAAATGGATGTGTGGTCCTCTGCGCATAGAATTTTTTTGAAAATAATAAGTGGCTACCAGCGCACAAATGCACACAACACAAAGTAATGAGAAAGGGAAACACAAAGAAAGGAAACTACAACAAAGCAAAACCTAGGCTAACTGGAAATACTGCCTTATTTACAAACACAAGGAAGACTTATTTATAGTAGGGCTTCAACCTACTCCCATTAAAATGGCCTGGTAACCATGTTCCATCTAGCGCTTATAACTGGCAAGTACTTGAATCAAGTATATAGGATATAATGTATGGGCCCATCCAATGGAATTTGAATTTCCTAGGATGGCACGAAACTTGGAATCATACAATAGAACCATCTTCCCAACCTCAAACTATTTGTTCTTGATGTTTCTATCATGTCATGCCTTATGCCTAGATTTTTTTGTTTTCTAGACTCCAACGAGCAATAGCTTGCCTCTCATCTAACTGCATTAACTTATCAATCCTCTCCTCAAGTGCTTGTTCATCATCTAATCCTCCGCACGCACTATATGTAGCGATGGTAACATGAATTCAATAGGTAACACCGCTTCCACGCCAAACACCAATTGAAAAGGTGTGGCCTTGTTCAATATTTTATAAGTAGTCCGGTATGACCATAACACAATAGAAACTTTATCATCCCAATCCTTTCTTCCCACATCACAAATCTTGGTTAACGTGTGATTCGAATTTTTTTAAATGCCTCAGTAGTCCCATTAGCTTGTGGGTGATAAGGGGTAGTCTTGTGGTGGGCTACCATGAATTCTTGCCAACAAGATCCTAACTGTCTCATTCAATAAATGAGTACCCCTATCACTTGTTAAGCTCAATGACATCCATATCTATTGATTATGTTTTCCCACAAGAACCTAGCTATTGTTACCGTTGTGCAATCCCTTGTAGGCGCCACTTCTACCCACCTTGTAAGATAATATATGCATGTAATGATATAGCGTGAACTTGTCCTTTGTGTGGCTAGGGAAATAGGGCCTACGAAGTCAATTTCCCACTTCTCGAATAGTTTTACACTGGCAATCGGTCTTAATGACATTTCATCTTTTTCTTGAGTTTACCAAGGCGTTGGCAGTGGTCACAAGCCTTGCAATACTCGATATAATCCTTGTAAACCATTTCCCATAAAAACATACTAGAAGGATCTTGCACGCGGCGCATTCCCTGTATAGTGTCCTCCTGTAATTCCACCATGTGCTTCCTCCATGATTGCAACATGTTCATTCTCTCACACACCGACGTAAAACCTCATTGCGGCCTATCTTGTATAAGTCTCCACTAATTAACATGTAGGGTGTGATGCGTATGGCTAACTACTTCCTTTCCAAAGTCTTCATTCCCTCTAGTGCCACACCCGTCTTGAGAAACACAACAATATCTTCCAAGTCATAGGGTACGTGCCATAATCTAAACAATTGTGCATCTGGCATTATATCCTCAATGCTCTGTGTGTCCTCCCTGGGTCAATCCTTGAT
This sequence comes from Taxus wallichiana var. yunnanensis, assembly GCA_018340775.1. Classification (NCBI taxonomy): domain Eukaryota; kingdom Viridiplantae; phylum Streptophyta; class Pinopsida; order Cupressales; family Taxaceae; genus Taxus; species Taxus wallichiana. The sequence continues at coordinate 318,455,233 of CM031234.1, read as the reverse complement.
AAATGGTTAGGTCCCAAATTACTCTTACCTAGTTTCACAACAACTGTAAACTCAAACTCTTGAAACAACAAGACCCACCTGCATATGTGCCCTTATAAAATGAGCTTGTTTACCAAGTAATTCAATGTCATGTGGTCCGTGTAGAATATAAAGGGTGTTGCCAATAGATATTGCCTAAATTTGTGCATCGTGTAGATCATTGACAATGCTTCATGCTCAGTAGTAGTATAGTTATGTTCTTTGGGGTTAGCTTCCTACTAGCAAATCACAAAGGGTGGTTAACAATTCCCTCTCCAAGTTGTGCTAAGATTGCTCTAATCATCATCCTTGAAGCATCAAAATGTACATGGAATGGCTTATCCCAAGAAGGAAATCATAATATGGGCACAATGATAAGCCTATTCTTCAATGTATCAAACACCATTTGTTGCGCCTCTCCCAATGAAATGTACTTTTGTGTTTTAGCAAATTTTCCAATGGCACGGTGATCTTGGCATACCCCTTAATAAATTTCTAGTAATACCCTGTATGCCCAAGGAATCCACACACCGCGCTCTGGCTAGTAGGTTCCCCCAATCCCACAATAACGACAACTTTGGCAGGATCCACTAACAAACCTTCCTTCAAATGATATTCCCCAAAAGGGTTCCAAATGGAGTAGTGAAAACACATTTCTTAATGTTGAGGGATATCCTCAACTGCCGACATCTTTCAAACATCACCTCGATTTTCACAATGATCCCTCACTAATCCATATATTGTCCAATCATCAAGGTAGACTTGAAGAAACTTATGGATGAAGTCTTGAAATGTTTGCACCATAATGCATGAAAACACAACAAGCACGTTCTTCAGTCCAAAAGGCATGACCATGTAGGAAAATCTTCCCCATTTAGTGGTGAAATTTATATTTTTTTGTCCTCCTTTGCAATTATAACCTAATGATATCCTGAGAATCCATCTGTGAAAGAATAGATCTCGCACCTAGCTACTCCTTCCAAGATCTCCTCAATGAAGGGGGTTAGAAAAGGGTCAATAACACATACCACATTCAGATCCCTATAATCAACACAAATCCTTATCCTCTCATCCTTCTTAATGTTGATGACCATCGACTTATCCATTTTGATTCTTCAACAACCTCAATGATGCCTGATGTAATCATCTTTTCAATCTCCTCCTTGACTTTGACATGTAGATTCAGATTCATTTGATAAGGTATCTTCTGAATTGGGGCGCACCTTCCTTTAACTTGATCTTCATTTCTCCCAAGGAGTGATGAACCCCTTTAAGCTCGTGGTACCCAAGCAGAAACAAATCTTGAAATTCACACAACTAATCGATGATCTTCAAAAGCTCCTTTTCTATCCAGTAGTCTCCAATAATAGCCTCCTAAGGTTTTGCCTCCAAACCAATATTAACCTTCTTATTTTTAGGGGTTTGTAGTAGGTGCACACTTGCTCATTAGCACTATCTCTAATCTCACGCATACCCATAGTATGGTTAACATCCAAATTTTCCACTTCTTCACCATCAATCACATAGACCAATTTTACTTTCTCTTTTTCCATACATGCATGCTCAAGCTATATCTCCTCTGATTCTTCCTCATCAAAGTGTGCTTCTAATCTAGGTTCACCCAATAATTCCAGTATTCTATCCTCCACCATGACACTATCTCCCATAGTTAGGCATTTAACAACCTGTAATGCCTCATCCATTGATGGCTTAGTACTCTGGAATTTGAAATCTTGAAAGAGGTCAATCGTCAACTCATGCCAGCTTCGTGTCTAACGGCACATCTCTGAGTGAATGTACCATACATGTGTGTAGCCTTATAAGGTGGAGTATAGCTTATGCACCCATAAAGAAGGTGGTAAGGCTTCGCGCCTTCCATCTAGGCCTTCTCACATGCTTGGACATGAAACAAGGTGGGTTCCTTCCCATGATAATCTTGTATGATAGTAGGTGCATTGCTTTGGAAAAACCTAACAAAGAACATGATTCTCACTTCACACCACTCTAGAAGGTTATCGCAATGGGTCTCCCACCAATGTGTTGTGGTCCTAAGAAAGGTATAGCTAAGCATCCTTCTCCTTTCAATCTCACATCTCCATTGGGTCTCCATTTCTCATAGGAAAACATCAGGGTCGGCTCCTCCAGAATAACTTGGCAACTTCTTTCCTCCTAGGCACTTGACTGAGTGCACCTTTTTACTCTCATCATAGAGCCTCTTAACTTCCTTCCGACTAACTCATATGTCTCGTGTGCCTAATTTTCACATGCCACACTAGTTGTATAACTTATATTTTGAGTGTCTTCCCAGTGAATAATGCCCTCTTTTGTTAGTTGCACAACCCCATGGTCTTGAATAGTGCACACGTACATTCTGTCTAGGTCTTCTTCTCCTAAAGTCTCAATATAGGGCGTTGACTTCCCATCCATCAAAGGAATGATAACACGTTCCTCTTTGTTCTAAAAAATTATATACCCCTTATTGAAATGTAAGTCAACATTGTTCTTATAGCACCAAGGGCGCCCAAGTAACACTAGAAAGTTTTCCGCCTCAGCAAGCTCTAAGACTTCGAAGTCCCCAATGAATTTCACCCCTTAGATAGTGATAGCAACATCTTTTAAAACACCAATGGGCATTGCCTTTTTCTTATTAGCCATATACAACACATTTGAAGATGGTTGTGATGGGGGCCTTCCCAATTGATTCCGGGTGTCCAGGTGAGAACATTAACTTCCACACTCATGTTAATCAAAATATTACTTAGGAGCCATCCATCAACAACTACATTCAAGGTAATCTCCTTATCATAGTCAAGGCTATGGGGAGGAAGGTTAGCATGCAAAACCTACCTCTTGTGCTCGCTCCAACACTTGGTATCTTATCCCTCAACCATTCTCATAACAGAGGAATGATATTCTCTTGGTGCATCATCTTACACACCTCTCTAACATCATCTACATCTAAATGAGGGACCTCAATGCACATTTATTCTGCTCCAACTTCCTAGATTGCTCCTTTAGACATTGAATTTCCCCTTAAAGACTCTTGATTACGTCCATGGTCTCTTGATAGACTTCCTTCTAATGGGTAGGGTCCGAATACTTCCCATACACCACCTCTTCTCTTGTAATCAATGGTCTCTGCTTTGGTATTTCCCTGGTGTGTGCAGCCTCATCTTGCGTCGTCACCAGTACAGGTTCTAACTCTAACTCACGTGCCACCCTTGGCATCCACTGCGAGTCTACTTTCTTAACGCTTACCATCCCGACACCCTTGTCTTTCCATTGTTGTTGGCTCATGTGTTCAAATAACTCTAGGAACTCCTCATACTTGTGCTTCTTCCCACACCATGAGCATTGTAGAATGTTAGGAAATTCACACTTGTAATGCTCTATGGACCCACAGTTATAACAAGTTCCACAAGGGAATTCACCTCTTCTACCTCCACAATTTCCACGGCCTCTGAATCCTCTATGAAAGCCTCTTCAACGAGCTCCTCCATCCGCACGTCCTAGGGTAGAAATGTGTGTGTAGTTGTTGATGTGTATATTGTACCTACATGGTTATTATGGTGTGTGCTGCCACGAAGTGCTTTGTTGTTGATTATTTTGTTGTTATTGCCCCCATTTGACTGCTTGTTTCTCATATGGCTAGACCTGCAAGGATAAAATGATCAAGTAGTCAAATATGTATGTATATGTAAAACTAAAATGTAAAAGATGCATGTAAAATTATGTAAATGTAAAATATGCAAATGAAAAAGATAAATGGAACATGTGCACCTGATCCATGTCGAGAAAGAGAGTGTAGAAGGATATCCTGTACTGCAATTTTTTTAGGCGATCTCATACCACCTTGGCTAAAGAAGTGTAGGGAGAAAGCTACATTATTCTCCTTCTTGTAACTACTTCCCTGAATGTGTGTGAAGAGATCTTTGTACGTCCTAGTTTTTTGGGTGATCCGACGCCACTGACCGAAGTAGTGTAGGGAGGCACACCCACTGTAACCTCCTATCCTGTAACTACTTCCCATAATTCTAAGAACACCATGTCATATAAATTCCGTTATGTATGGGGTTCGTAGACTGATTTGAACCCACTCATTTTATGTAACCCACAATGCTAAGGACAGAAAGTGCACTGAACTAAACCAGTGTAGAAGTGTTGTGTAGAATGTAAAAATCCCAAATGATGCCCCCCTCTTTGGGGGTGCATGTGACGTCATTGATAGGATAATGTGGCCCTAAAAGAGGACCAATCACATGTACTCAAACTCTACCCGTAGGGGGAGGGAATGTGCTTGTTAGAAACCAAGGCGTGCACAAACAAGAAGGATAGCCAAAGAAAAGTGTTAGTATGAATAAGCATGCATATAGAAAACAATGTATAAGCTACCAAGAAAAGTAATGTAAACACACAAGAAGACAAAGTAAGCCGCACAAAGTGGGTTGCAAACATGGGACATCACTCACGATGTCGCAAGACATGCAAGGCCATCATATCCACATACAAACAAACAAGTGTGCACACCAAACATAAGGCAAGGCCCACATACAAAAACAAACAATAGCAGAGACAATGTAACAAACAAGTATGGAAGAAAATATCCCTACATAAAAATACTACACATGAAGCACCCGTTAGCATGTTAGAAAGATAAATAGTATGTCAAAAGTGTGTATTGCCAAGGAATGTGAAGTGTTACGTAAGAAATGAAACAATAACACCTATGAGAGACAAAATGTGGAAGCCCCAAGGACCAAAGGCAGAAAGGGTAAAAGGTGAGCATCCATGTTGAGTGTAAGATACTTGTATCTATGATCATAGCTAGAAAAAGGCGTGAATGCACATGTGTGGATGATATAGATAAATGACATACAAGTAATCTAACTAGCATGTGTAATAAAGCAACCATGAACAAACAAAAGTAAGCAAGAGTAAAAGCAACCATAATATGTAGTATGTTGTTGATGGATGGAATGGAATGCAAAATGGAGTGATAGGGGTCATGTGCCCCAGTGAATGGAAATGTATGCAGTGAGGTTCATTTGGTTTTTCCCCTCAATAGTCAAGAATGAACCGTAAATGACAGTTCATCATCGGGAAATATTCAAAGTGTTTGTTGTTTCTAGCATGTTGTGACGAATGTGTATGTATTGGTGAAATACGACCTAGTAACAATATGTGCATGATCCTTATAGTTGAGGCATATATCACGACAAGATGATCAAAAGAGTGAAGATGTAGCCTAAAGCATACATCACTATAGGACGAATGAAGGGAGTGGTGATGTAGCCTAAAGCATATACCACTATAAGATGATGGAATAGGTGACCATTTAGCCTATAGCGTATGTCACTAACCTAGGAATGTCGTATGATGAAAGGTCAAATGATGAGCTTTGTAAGTATGATAAGGTCTATTTGATTTGTAAACCCTTGGTAGTCGAGTATGGACCGAGGAACTAAAGTGCGTCATAGGGTAGTGAGTGTAGCGCATAGAAGATGATGTAGTATGTGTGATGATAATAGACGACCATATGATGAATAGAATATGTAATGTACGATGTATAAGATGCAATGTATGTAGAAAATTAGTATGCATGATTAGTAGTGTGGAATGTTAGATGCAAGTGTGACACATGTATGATAAAGACTAATATGATGTATAGAGTATGTATGATATGTAAATGCACTGATGCAAAATAATGTATTCTAAATGTAGGATGTATGATGTAAGATGTATAGCGCGAGATGTGTGGTGAAACACAATGTGTAATGCCTATAGTGCAGTGTGTGGGGTTCATGTGTAGTAATCCCTCAACAAGTTAAGCATGAATCAAGCACAAGAGTGTGTCATCGGGTAATGATCGAAACTAAAACATGTGATGAGTATGCATATGTGAGGAGATTGATGTATGATAATGCAAAGATGCTATATTCTAATATGTTTATGGGGGAGTATGTATTAAATGTGATTCCTCCCAAGTGGTGAATGAAATGAACTAACCAATGAGAGTGAAGGAAAAAGGTCCTTCAATCGAGGCATGTGATGATGAAAACATACGAACGTGGTTGAATAATAGTGGTATGGTAGAAAAATGTTATGTTGGTGAATGAAGTCTATGTCCATGCGATAAATGAATGAATGATGAATTTTGTGGCACAAAAAAATGTTTTGGTGATAGAGATATACATGATGTAGAGTGTAAATGTGAGGAACATTCATGTGGAATAAACCAAAGTGGTGATCATCATCGAGATGTCGTAACTTTCATAGGGATGGGCCTATGCCGGTTTGTAGGACTAGTAGAGTAGTGAGGTCATGTAGATAATGCGCAAGTAGGTGAACTAGGAGTAGATAGTGCTTTCAGTAACATAGAGTGTGATGTGGTAGATGAAGTAGATGATGTACTAGCTATTGTATGAGTAGATGGCGAACATGGAGTAGAAGGGACACCATCAATGGAAGTGACTTGATTTTTGTGAATAAATTTGAGTCGCAAATGATTCATAGAAATGATTTATTGAGAGTGACGAATCCAATTGAGACCAAGAATCATGTCGCATCCATCAACTGTGTTTCCAATGAGGAAAGGCACAAGTAGTGTAAGAGGACCAACTATAACATGTAGCTTAACAACACCAAAGGGTTTGTTGAAAGGGTACTCAATTTGTGATGGAGGATAACCGATAGCCTTGAGAAGTAAAATAGAGCATTCACTAACGTGTCATGATGGCTCAATCTTAGTGTTGTTAATGGAGGTCGATCCAATAAATGAATTGATATGTAAATGATTGGATGAGAAATTCACATGATAATCGTGGGTAGAAAAATAAATGACTAGTGGCGAAGCGTTAGTGTTGGCAACTAAGAAATCTAGAGTAGGATACATTACATGCGAGACATAATTAGCAGATGAATCAGTCATTTTTTTGTTATGTTTCAGTAATGGGTTATTAAAGATCTTGAGTTTATGATTTTCATTAATAGGTGTAGATGTTGTGGATTCCGAAAGCTCAATTTGACCATTGTCAAGAAAATCCTAAATGAGATGTTGTAGTCTAAAACAACAATCAGTGGTGTGTTTGATGCATTGATGATAATCGTAATAAGAGTGTTCATTGAAATTGTGACCTTTTGGCCAAGATGGATCTATTTGAAGAGGAGATGGTAATGTAATAATATTATGTCAATTAGTTGTGGTAGCAGAACACCCAAATGTAGTTTAATCTTAGTAAAAGGACATCGGTATGGTTGTAATTGAAAGTCCTTATGAGTAGATATTATGTTTATAATAGTTTTTCTGTCTATGGGTTTAGTTGTGGCAAGCTTAAATGTTGGCTTACCCTAAAAACATGTGGATGATGATGCTTTCTCTTGATACTTAAGTTTTCCTATTTCCAGGAGTTTAGTCATGCGAAGCTTGAGAGTTTGAAAAAGTTGATCAAATGAAGGAGAGGTATCAAAGAGAACACTCTCCTGAAGAGGTGGCAAGAGACTCTGAATGAATAATTCCTGAAGCTTGGAATCCTCAAGTACATTAGAAATATTAGCTAAATTGTTTTTGTATCACAAGACATAATCGGATAAGTGTTTGTTAGACCCTTGCTTGAGCTATGCAAGTTGAGTGTAGGAGATCTTAGAGCTAATGTTGATAGAGAAATGTGTGAGAAAGGCATTAGCCAAATGCGTGAAAGAGACTATTGAATGTACGGGTAGGTCATAGAACCAACGCATCGCATAGTCTTGCAAACTACGAGGGAAAAGCTTAGCTAGTATAGTGTGATTGTCCACATAGTCAAGGCATGCTACATGAAATGCTCGGAGATGTTCTTGTGGGTCCCCATGGCCTTTAAAGATAGGTATCTTAAGAGAGATGAAATTAGGTGGCAATGGATAGGTTGATATGGTAGGCGTGAAAGGAGTATGCAACAATACTATAGAGTCTAAATATGGTGTTGTGCGTGAGGTAGCTAAATTGGGACGAATTTGGGTTTGTAATTCCTGATATAAAGAGGTCAAATCTAGAGAATTTGAAGAATAACTAAGGTGCAGATGAGGAGTACCAAGGTGAATGGTGGGAGTGGTGGTTGTAGTAATGGGATCAGAAACATAAGTAGGTGGAGTAGAGACCATAGGAGAAGAATAAGCAACTACAAAAGTTGAAGCATCACGAGCTCTCTTAGCAGCGATTAAAGCATGCAAGACATGAGGGAGATGAGTAGGGTTTTCACGCAATGCTTGGAAAAAGTTAGTAATAGCATTAAGTTGATCTTGGTCAACATTGGTGTCTTCATCGTAGGACTTCTCACTATCAGTTACTTTTATCTCATGGAGAGGGACGTGATGGGAATGATCTAGAGGGTTATCAACCATAGATGTAGTTGTATCAGCCATTGACCTAGAAGTACGATGTTTAGATGAAGGGAGATCACAATATTGGAGGGATCCAAAATGACCGCTATGGGTAACAAACATAAAATGAAAGAAAGATGAAGTAAGCCCTAGAATGATAAGAAATGAATGAAGAACCTAGAAGCGTGAATGATCGAGTTGGGTTCACCAAAATGATTAACCAAAACTAGGGATATAGTGTGTAGTTAATATGATCTAGAATGACATGTAAATATGGTAAAGAAATGCAGTAAATGACTATGGAAAATGACCCAAGCAAAGAAATCTAATAAATGCCAAAAACCTAATATGTAAGAAGGGTGAGGAAGTGACTCACTAATTATAGGAATTCGTTGGACTATGTCACGAATAAAAATAATAATATGGAAGTAGGAATGACTATTCGTATGTCCCGAAAAGGATGGATCTAAGCTATCTAGTTAGACTAGAGCGGCTATAGAGGAACCGGGTTGCCTACAGGTGCTCGGTCTATAGAATGGGTGATCCATAAGGATCCTAAATGACTCTACTTCATCGATCAGTCCAACACAAAGAAGAAAAACAAATACACGAAAGTTCTATCTTTATAGTAACATGGCCACCGCTCTATGCAAAGCGGTAGTTATAGATCCGCCACCCAACTAGGGCAGCGGTCCCGGCTCTTTCATACATAAAATTAAAAAAAAATGAAACGAACAGCCTCATAATTTGAAAGGTTGTTCATGTCTCTTCTCCTCCATTACCTTTCCCATTCTCTAGTGCACGAGAGGACATGAGAAAGGCTATAAATACATGTTTTTAGAAGAGAACAAGGTCATCAAAGCATGAAATCAAGTGAGAAAGAAGTTATTAGTGCTGGAATTGTGTTTTGTAGAAGAAAGGAGTGTTGAGATAGAGCAAACAAGTAATTGGGAGGAAGTGTGAGATATTATCTACTTCTCTTTCATACTTATTGTAATTTCTGTACTTATTGTTTGAATTGGCCAATAAAAAGTGGGGAGAAAGAGTAATTGCCCTTCCCAACTGGTTTTTCTTCCTCTGTAGGTTTCCAAGATAAAACTTTTTGGTGTTTGTGAGTTTATATTCTTTCCTTTCCTACAATTATTGATTCTAAGCACAATAAAAATTCATTCACTAGCTATCTTTGTCATTTTCTAATAGAAAGTAGAACAACAACGTTTAATTTGTGATTATGTGGATAATTCCAAAGTTGAAGAGTTTACAGATCAATTAGTTCCCTGGTCTATGCAACATGCCCGGAACTGAGTTTCACAGGTTTAGAAGGTGGTCTGAAACCCTTGTTGTGTGTCACATCGATTTGTGGCACTACGCCTGTGTTTCACTAATAATCCAAGATGTATAGAAGACTTGTAAAAGACCAAAAAAGAGTATCAAAACCCTAAAAATATAAGATGGCAAATGAATGGGTTAGACTAACCTTAACTACCACAATAATGGGCTTACTAACTGATCATTGCACTACATTTTAGACCCAAATGTAGTTTTGGTGTGTGTGTGCATCATGTGACCTAGGTTCTCTTATGTCACCAATTTTTTAAGTAGCGAGCAATAACTAGATGTAGAAAATGTAATAGAATGTGTGCATGGAATATAATAGAATCCCTCCCCTATGCTTGTGTGATGTAGATGAACCAAGGCTTTTCCTTGTGATGGAGCTAATGGATGCAAATGATCTCCAAATAGATGCATCTCTAGGTGGGTAATAGTAGTGACTAGTGCTTGGTCCCTCATTATGGTCTCATAACTTTATATTTATAGGGTTCTCTTATTCTAATGTCATAATTAACCCCAAAATGGATGACCGCCAAAAATATAAAGATCTCAAATGGCTATAAAGATCCCAAACAAGCATTCACAGGAAAGTTAGAAAAAGGATCGGGGTAACCTTGGTGAGACCACGGTGCCCATGGGTGCCCCAAGATTAATGTGGGTGCCCTAGTCAAGGCTAAAATAACATGAAATGCCGAAGATGACTGGGATTGTGGGTGTAAGAGGTTAGGAATGGCAAAATAAAATAAAATAAGATGGCCAAAAGATGGGGGTTAATTTGTTCTTTCTTCACTCAAAACCTTCTAAATAGTAGTATGAGATTGGGACTAAATTATGTCTAAAGTGCATGATTGTTTTTCTATAAAAACTTAGAATCATGTCTACAAAGTGCTACAAGAAACAACCATGTGGTTGGGTATTGAACTTGGCCCCTATTGAATTCTTGCCAAAGTTTTATTTTGGCCCCTTTAAGCTCACATTTTACTCACGTGTATAATGTACACACGCTTGAGATGATTAAGTGGAGCACAAATAGAGAATATATTATTTGGCTAGGAACAATCTACTCCATGGAACAAATGTGGGTCATGTGAATATTTAATTCCCACCTTTTAATTCCCATTATTTTATTCATGTCTACATCTTAAGTATGAAATTAATTGTGGTCCAATTTAAATCATTGGTGGCACACAAGATTGAGATGATTAAGTGGAGCAAAAATAACATATATTATTTGAGTATAAAAAAATTACTTCGTGGAATAGTTGTGGGGAATGTAGGTGTTTAATTCCCACCATTTAATTTCTAAAAGTCCATTCATGTCTACATATTACATATCAAATTGACCTCTCTCCAATCGAAATCCTTGGTTCAATGAAATAAAAAATTAGCAAGCTTGATTAACGATAAAATATACCTTTTGTTGATATGTCCGATGACTTTAGGGCTACAATTAATGATAGTTGTTTGCACACCACCTATTTTCCTACAATTACTTTGACTTACAGCTAGAAATCAAGACCACTAATTTCTATAAGATGCAAGCATTCCATATGGGTTTTCAACCCTAAACCTTTCGAGTTTCCCCATTTTTTCATATACGAAATATTTTTGGGGAGGAATAATATCAACTATGGAATAGGTGTGGGGTTTTCAAGTAGTTAATTTCCCCATCCAAATAGAATCCTCAACACCCTACAAAAATATAGAGAGAGATAATACCCCTTTGTTTTCTGTTCATCATTGAATGACAATGCCATCATGGTTGTTGATAAGGAAACCCTATTCCATTTTCCACAATAATAGATTGCTAACTTTCATTCTCTCCACCATTCTCCATTCCTCCACCCCTTCCCTTTCAACATTCACAAAGTATATGGGAACCATTTCTTCCTTAGTTGTAGAAAGGAATAACATATGTTGCATTCATATTTACAAGAATGTTTCCATAATAATTTTTATAACATTGGTGGTAATGTTTGTTGAAGAATGACACCATCATGATTATCACTAAGGAACAACCTTTTCATTGTCCTAATAGCTAGAGAGAAACCCTTATCCAAAATACACGTGTAATATTTACTTTTCAATTATGGGTCCACTCCACATCTCTCTCTCTATTTTGTGTCCCATGGAATGTGCATTTTAATTCCCCTAATATTTATGTGTCTTCTAACTATGCGATAAATAAAAGAGATGAAACTGCAAATAATTTTTCACTTCATTAGTATTGTTTGACAACTCCTTACTTCTAAGATATATGTGTATATAATTGCATCAATGTCTTACACAACCCACCCTTTTACTTCAAATGATTAACAAAATTTTCATGTGGTTGTTTAAGGGTGGATTTTTGGATTGTGTATACACCTAATTTTTCAATTTTCATCTTTCATACATGTTACTAACAATTTCCTTTGTGTAGATAAGGGTCAATGATGCATCTATTTCTAAAGTGGGTGCCTTAAGTGGCCTGTCAGGAATGGGGAATGGTTATTCATGTGACCATTATGGGTTATAGACGATACAGAGAGAGTGTCTTTGTTTGGTCTTGGCCTTACTTGTTCTTGCACTAGTCATCCTTATCCTCTTAGGTCACATATACATTGCATTCACAAATTCTTTCTTGCATCTCACCACTTTCCACCTTATTTTTTACTTTTCACAACACATTACCTCATTTTAACACCCTTGGTTGAAGCCATTTCCCATAGGAAATGGTTTCAATGTTGTATTTTCCTTAGCGGAAACCATCGCCCACAAGCGATGGTGTCCTATATATAATTTCCACACATCTCACATTCCCATAGAAAGGAATCTAGAATCATTCAAATTATCATCTGCTCTATTCTTTTGTGCCATCTTTGCATCTACTCGCCTAGCTCTTGGTTCATCTTGCATCTTTCTTGGATTGGATTTACTCTTATTCTTGGATGGTTGCTTGTACTATTAGGTCACCTATAGTGAGTCTAGGACAAGAACAATGTTCCCCTTCTCCACCTAATAGTGATTCTCTCTCGGTGTGTTTCTTCTCTAGAGAGATAGATGCATTAATGACCACCTACATGTACAAGGTGAGTTCTCTAACCATATCTTGTCATTTTACATAGATAAGTTCATCTCCTTCCCTCATTGTGCTATGTTAGCTTAGTATTACATATGTTTGGATGTTAGTTAGCATAGTGCTCTTATTCATTATCAACTCCTTATCTATCATTACTTTCATTTCAGTTATATTATGCATTTTTGTTTCATCTATTGTTGATCCATACCTCTCCACATCCAACTACCGATATCTTGGAAACCCTAGGTTGACCTTGTGTAGAGATTATTTCCCTCTAGATATGAAACCATAGCGCTCTTTGTAGCCCCTTTAATTTTATCCCTTGTGTGTCGTTACATGTGTGTCTCATGTACGATGGAAAAGTGACATGCGAGCATGGGAATCTACAAGTACCTCTTCCTCATACCTGACCTCCCGAGGTCGTGTCGAGACAACCGGTGAATGTTGAATGTGAATGGATATGGACAAGCTAATCGGGTAATCTTAAATCCTCAATACGCAATAATGGAATCTGTGAATCTAAGGCGAAGAAGGCCCTCCTAACCTGAATTGGTGTAATGGCTCGTTCGGATATAATGGTTGTTCAAGGATTCAATCAATGTCAAGCTCTGTCGAGATCCTGTTTCTTGGTTGTTGGATACGTGGGAAGTGACTTGTGGGAGCTTCATATATATCTCCAGACAAGGTCATAAAATGGTGATGGGTGATTTAGTGGATTTATAGTTAAATATGGGTGGTTTTCTGGTCTAGCCGAGAAAATATTAGATTGATTGGCCTCTATGTTTAATACGAGAACTGTATATAATATCCGGCGGGAGTGGTGAAGATCTAAATACTAGCGTTCATGCAGTGGTGTTAATACTTAGCTGATTTGTAGGCCTATTGGTTTGTGGGACTTGGGGATCACAACCGTGATTTCGTGGTTGTTGTGGACTGTTATGGTAATGTGAAGAATCAATCCCTTCTCCCAACTATCCAAAGAATTATATGCCTTTTCAGCCTCTATGTTTAGAACTAGAAGTTGTATGATTTTCTCGGAATACCTAACAAGTGTTCTAGCAACTTGAATACATAAGCTAGTGTCTATGTCGATGAGGAGGTCTCCCACGTCAGGCTATGGAACCAAAGGATCACAACCAAATGTTTTCTCTCATTCAAATCCTTGCATAGTCATTCAGATGTTTTATCAAGGAAATCTATAGTTTGGATGGTTTGACCAGAATGTGTAAGCTTTGTCATCTTCGATATTTAACCCTCTCGGTTGTTCACTAATCGCTTGTAAGTTTGTTGTTGCTCGAAAGACCTGTATCCTAAGGTCCTTATCTATATCAGCTAATGTCATGGGTAGATTTGGTTGAGGCATTATGGGTTCAAATATATACTCTCTAGGCTCTCTAGGTCCCATGATTGTGATAAAAATGATTCAACTTTTAACTAACTTTAATAAATTGATTATGAAAGGAGTATTTACAATATGGAAGCATTCTTTTATTTTTGTATTTTTTTAATGACGTATTTCAATGAAATTGAAGAGCAAAATTTACTCTAGTATATTTATAAAATGGACAACTAATCTAGAAACAGAATAAAAACAAGCAAAGTAGCCTGGTATGGCTATTTGCCTATGTAATTTTGATTTTATCTTAAATATCTAAGCAACTAAACATATTAAATTGAAAGGCTCTCGATCCTACCTCAAAAGTGAGAAATGAATCACGCTTTCTCGAAACTATCAATCCCCATAGCTTCCTAGTGATATCGAGAGAAATTTTAACTAAATGAAATAATTCACTACTCTATTTGATATGTTGTAACTAGAACTTAGCTCAAACCTGGCATTTACAGAATAGTGGTAAATCCAGTTGTGTGTGATTTCATCCCCTCAGTGTGATCTCCTCGTTCCTTCATGTCCTCGTGAATCCAAAAAGTGTGTATATGATAGTATCAATAGAAGATAGCATTCGAACAATGGCAGCTTTGGATATAGACCGAATACAATGCGAGTAGGAGAGAGATAGTGCAAGTGAATAGAGCTTGACTATGCAATTCCTAGCGGGATTTATTGCGGGAATATAACACAAGTGTACTGAGAGTTTTAGAATCTATCCTTGTGACAAAACAAAACCTACAACTTTAGTGGATTCTAGTCTAGAAATGAAGCTATTCTATGTTAAACTGATTGTATGGAGCAGTAATGGATCAAAACTGAAACAAGAAGATTATATGACCTCTAAAAGACCAAAAATAGAAGCAAAACATGAAATTGATAGAATTTTAAGTAATAAATTGAAACACTGAATGAGAGAACTAAGAAGATGAGGGCCATTTTCTTGAAAACAAGTCAGCTATTTATAACCAATGCATTTACTAGAGGGTAATTCCCATTTGATCTTTTTACTATAAACAAAGGAAAAACACTATTTAGAGGGAGCAGAAAACATTAATGCAAGCCAAAGTGGTTGAAGAAAGCGTGTAAAACTCAAGATTTATGTTTGATGTGATTGTCGGAGGAATCTGGAAATCACGAAAAAAAACCGCCACCTTGTGTAGGGCGGCGGTTACAGGCCACCACCCCGTCCTAGGCGGTGGTCACGAGATCGCCGCCCGAGGCGGGCGCGGCGGCTCTATCACTAAAGACAAAATACAAGAAGAATGAGGAAAAGGGGAAAACAAAGCATGCAAAGGTTGAGCGGGGCATGCGGGATACAAGCGTATACTTGGTGAACCTTTTTGGATTCTGAACACCTTGCAAGGAGACATGTATCATCATTGGGGCATGTGTAACATTGTTCGCGGTGCAGTACCCTATAATTTCAGGTACGTACATATTTCCCCCTTAGAGAAGCGTCTTAGCCATGAAGAGGTGTAAAATGGTGGATCCGAGTATGGCAGTCCTGAAATGGGGAGTTAGGAGTTATACCTGACATGCCCGTGTGTTAGAAAGTCGCCATCCAAGATCCCGCTATCTGTAAAATAAAAACAAGGGACTCAAGTGCAGCTAGATAAAACAATTGGAGAGATAAGGCTAAATTGATATGAAAAGAGGACTTACCATCCACATGGGGTTTAGAATTTACCTCCGTCGACACTCTGACCCTACGAAAGACATTCAAAATCAATTTTAGAAAGCTATATATATAAAATGAAGTCATTTTACTATTCATTTGTGCGGATTGATTTGATAGTTTTTGAGCTCTGGGAGCCACGGTGACGGTTTTCGATGAAAGTATAGTCAAAAAATTCGTGGTGAGATAGCGATAATGCCTCCGAGAGCGTAAACATTTGAAAGTATTAGTTTTAAACGTGTCTCTAGGGGGACACCCATAGGGTAGAATTCTTTTTTGCTAAAATGGTGTTTTTGATTGTTTTTAAGCATTTTTTAGGGTATACAACCCGTTCGACTTTGCGGGACAGATCGTCGCTCATGCAAGATAGCGGTTCTGGGACTGCCACCTTAGAAGGTGGCGAACAAAAATCGCCGCTCTACATAGGGCGGCAGTCCGTGACAGAGGACCAAAACAATACAAAACTTAGCTTATTTTTGCATGTTCAGAATTTTTACGTGTTTTTAATAGCTTTTCCAACTAGATTTTAGTACTTACTCCTTTTTTTTGTTTTTGGGTGTATGCAGAAGAAAGAGGAGTATATTAGATGGAGCCAGAGAGAGGGAGTGTGATTGGCTCTCAACAGTGTTAGAGGCACTCTCCCAGGCAGAGCGGGATACTCTCAAGAGGGCTGGTATTTGGAGGATTGCATAGGTCCCTCACGTTGCACCTGCTAATCACATTCTATGTGACCTATTTTCATACTGGGATGTGGATCGGAATACCTTCCGATTGCCAGGAGTTAGGGGTGAGTGGTCTATCACCATGGAGGATGTTTACCGTATATTGGGGGTTCCGATTCTTGGGCGGGGGCTCTCTTAAGACAGCAGATATGAGATCACAAGTGGTTCACTTTGGGCCACCTACATGGAAGATACGGCTGTATCGATGGGATTGAAGAAGGGCGTGAGGATCCGCTCTATCATTGAGTCAGAAATTCTGTGCTCTGCAAGGCCATCATGGGCATCCTTGCATCCAGACTGATTGGGGATAAGGGAGGGGACACCCTCTTATATTGTTGGGCTCCCATTATTGCACAGATTGAGGGCCATGGACATGTCTACGCTTGGGGAGAAAATATCCTTGGGACTACCTACCATGACTTATACATGGTAGTCCGATTATAGGGACAGTCACTGAGCCACCCGAATCTTGTCATGAGTTGGGTGTATGAGCATATTATCCCATATGGTAGAGGTGTAGAGGTAGAGGATCCACGGGCTATCAGGGTAATGAGGTGGACGGGGATGATAGTTCTTAGAGCACCTCACCAGCCAGTGGCCTCCTTGATCACTGCGAAATGGAGGCCACTCCTTATCAAGCCATGGCGAGGGTTATGGGGAGAGGAGACTATTACCTTGATTTTCTATCAAACCACCAACCAGTTGATAGACATGGCAAGGAAGTTGGAGATCCACCCCTTTGATAGAGTACCACAGCAGTTTGGCCTCCCTTATAACGACATGCTTCCTCCGACGGTGCCAGTGTATAGATCTATCCGTGAGGCTCGAGGAGGTCCTAGAGGTCAGGGGTTGGACTATTGTTACTCCCGGTGTTCCTATTGTGGCTAGGAGGGTGGTACGTGCATAAGGGAGAGCCGGTGCTCCTTAGGCACCCTTACTTCAGATTACCGCCGGTCCCGCCCATAGCAGTGATGAGCCCATTGATGTGGAATCTGAGTCTGAGGAGTTCACCAGGGGAGAGACAGAGGAGGAGACAGAGGAGATGAAGATCAGTGAGATGGGTGGGGGAGATGAGAGTGATCCCAAGTGGCATAACACTCAAGAGATCCTACGGGCCGAGAGGGAAAAGTGGAGCGCAGAGAGGGTGACTCTGGTTTTAGAGGAGTTGCTCTCTCAGGACCCAGGTGGAGATGGTGAGTCTCACATTGCAGTAGCCGTCACATTTCCCTAGATGTGGGAGAGGGGAACTAGTCAATGGTGGTGTCAGTGGCAAGCGCGGATCCTAGAGATCCTTCTTGGAGGCCCTGGAGATCCGAGTGAGTTGTCTCTCTTCCTATTTGTTTTAGTTAGAATTGTCTTAGTTTGTTATTCCCTTTTATTTTGTTTACTATTGGTTTTATCTTTTGATTGTTTTCTAACTAGTTTCTCTTTTGTTTTCAATGACTGCTGATGAGTGGTGAGACTTGATTCAAGTATACACGGATACCTTGTTTCTCCCCTCGGAGAAGACTCGTGTTGAGCTTTCTGTGGATGTGGGGGAGCCTTTAGCAACCAGTAGGCATACTGATGTTTTTGCCTCTGTTTGGTATGTGGCAAAGATCATGACTTCTCTTCATGCTTTGAGGTATCTGGATACAAGATGGTCGAGCACTTAATGAGGAGGAGTCATTCTCATAGCGAGATGGTAGCCACTGGTCATGACTGCGAGCCCTCGGTGCATTCGGAGCGCCGACGTAGCCGGAGTCCTAGGCGTGGTCGCGCACCCTCTGAGGGATCCCATAGGGATTGAGAGACCATTTTTGTAGTATTTTTTCAAATATTTCTATGGGTGTTTTTGTACTTTTCGGGCTCATTGAGCGTTTGACCATGCTTAGTGCATGATGGCATTGTACATGAAACTCAATATATATATATATATATATGTATGTATGTATGTATCTTTTTTTGGATCTAGACTCTTGGTGTCTAGAACTTTTTGACTCATTTCCACATGTGTACTTAGATGCTTTTAGAATATTTGTTTTTCATGTTTTTAGAATGTATGCAACGCATAACAAATGATAGTAAATAGAATGTTTTACTTTGTATGTTTGTTGTAATGTTGATATGAGATGATACTAACATATGGTAGTGCTGAAATTTTGAACTCTTTGGGCAACGTTTGTAATTTCTTCTTATGTTGGCAACGCATGATGAATACATAGTGATTAAGAGATGAACTTTCCCCAATCCCAATTCCACGCAACTAGTAAGATGCGAGGGCTCAACACCAAGAGTTAGGAAGGGCACAAGTTGTATGAGTTTGACTGAATGGAATGATGAGAGATAGACAAACCAGTAACAAAAACCAAATTTGGACCCACACACCTACCCTACTCAGAACTACTACCACGCTTAGGAAGCCACTTACTTTCCAGTTTATCTAGACTTAGATTCATAAATGGCAACTTGGTTGACAAAATCTGGTTTTGAGGATTTGATCTCTTTGGAATTTGGATATTTGTTTTCTCTTAAGAGAAGTAGATTTATGTTTTTAGCATACCAAGATTTGTTAATTTGTGTGACGGGACCCCCCACACCTTGCCTCATGCCACTAGTAAGAAGCATGGGTTTGTCACCAAAGGTAGGGTATAGGCAAGTAAGGGCACTTCTTTCCTTTCCCAACCTCACACCACCAGTAAGAGATGTGGGCTTATCACCGAAGGTTGATGGGGCAAAGAAGTGTGTAAAATAAAATATTTTGTTTGCTTGGTGTTTTTGATTTCATTTGATCTTGACATTTCTGATCTATGACTTTGGGATATCCTTTCATTCAAAGAGATTTAAGAGGGATAGATGTGACACCAAGAAGCTTCTAGAACAGACCATAGGCAAGGACAACTTTACCTAGTAGAAAGAAAAAGTAGAGCCAAGTATGCAGGCCTTGGTATGGTTTTCATCAATATTTGTCAGTCAAACTTGATGAGAAGGTTTGAAAATAGTTGATGATGTTTGAAGAGATGTGATTTCAATGCTTGTGCCAATATTTTTAGAAAATTTTAATAGATTGTTTTAAGAGTAGGTACTGGACTACCATTTTTATGAAATGAATGGACATAATGAAACAGACTAAATGACTAATGCAATGTAGGTAGCTATAATGTACAAGTGGTGATTCGATGTTTTATGCGTAAAACCATTTGAGATGCAAGGAATTGACAGCTTCATGGAATTCCTTATCTTCTAGTGTGGAAGAGAGTTACGCACCATTTTTGTAGGCTTTCATGACTCGGTATGGGCCCAACCACTTGGGCTGGAACTTCCTTCCTTCGTTGGTTTTCTTATCGATCTGGTTGTCTAGTCTTAGAACTAGATCTCCCTCATATATTTCTCGCTCATAGACCTTTTTCTTATATTGCTGGCACATCCGGTCAGCATAGGCTTTGTGCCATTGTTCGGTGTTTAACTTGGCCTTGTCAAGGCTTTCTAGTTGAGAGAGGCGTGCCTCCCTGTAAGCTTCTTCGTCTAAAATCCCTTGTAATGAGATACGGAGATTGGGTATTTCAACCTCAAGCGGGAGAACTGCTTCTACTCCGAATACTAGCGAGAAAGGAGTTACTCCTGTTGGTGTTCTTATTGAGGTTCAATGGGCCCACAAGGCCGGATATAGTTTTAAATGCCAATCTCACTTGTTCTCCTTGACCATTTTGAGGAGAATAGCTTTTAACATTTTGTTTGTCACTTCAGCCTACCCATTGGCTTGAGGGTAGTAAAGAGAGACCTTGTGATGGTTTATCTTGAATTTGTTACATAATTCACGGACTTCGTTGTTTTTAAAGGACGTCCCATTATCTAAGATAATGACTTGTGGGATACCATACCTGCAAATGATTTGATTTAGAATGAATTTGGAAATTATCGAACTGGTACGATGGTGAGAGGCATGGCCTCCACCCATTTGGAAAAATATTCCATGGCTGTAATTATAAAATTATGGACATCGGTTAATGAGGGAGAGAATTTCCCTATCAAGTCCAAGCCCCACGTGGAGAAGGGCCATGGGGTCGCTATTGGTTGCAAGGATTGTGCTGGCATGTGAATCTCGTGAGAGAATTCTTGGCATTTGTGGCACTTACGTATAAATTCCACTACATCATGCTCAAGAGTGGGCCAAAAATAGCCCATCCGATGTATTTTGCGAGCAGTGGCATGACCGCCGAAGTGGCCTCCACATATCCCACTGTGAGATTCATGAAGAATCTTCTTGGATTCTTCTATGTCGATGCATCTTAGAAGCATGCCATCAAAGGCTTTACGATAGAGTACCTAGTCTAAAACAACATATTTAGTGGTAATAATGTGTAACCGCCTTCTTTGTTGTGATGTGGCACCTTCCAGGTATGTATGGTCCATGATAAAATTGATGATATCAGTATACCAGGGACATGTAGAAATGGGGGCCTGGTTTTGACAAAGTATACACACTCATCGGGAAAGTCTAAATTTACCAGCTCGGCTCCATCTAGTGGATTGTCAACTAACCAATCTGCAATGATTTTTCCCTTAACATATTTTTGGTTTATGAATGTTAACTCAAATTCTCCCATTAAGGTTATGAAACACCCAGCCTTTTTAGATAAAGATCCTTGTGTGAGAAATGTTCATAAATGGTTTGTCTTTACAATGACCCTTGTTTCCTGGTTTAACATGTAATGTCTTAAATGTTTTATTACAAAAATTATGGCAAGGCATTCTCTCTCTGCCTATGTGTAGTGTGTTTCATAATTAAGCAATGTTCAGCTAATGAAATAGACCGTGTGTTCTCATTTATCATTGTCTTCTTAAGCCAACATGTAGGCTAGTGAGACATGAGTGGCTCATGAGTATAGGATCAAAGGGCGGTCTAGCTTGGGAGGCATTAGCGTGGGTGGAGACAACAAGAAGTTTTTAACTACTTCAAAGGCCTTATTGCATTCTTCACCAATCAATGTTATACTATTTCTTTAATAGATTGTTGATTGGATGAATGGAAAAACATAGATTAGGGATGAACTTACGGATTGCACCAAGTTTCCCAAGAAATGACCTGATTCCAGACTCGTCTCATGGTGGGATCATTTTGAGAACAGCCCGTATTTTGGTTAGATCAACATCAATCCCTCATGAAGATATAATGTAACCCGAAGTTTACCTCTCCCGTCACGCCAAACATGGACTTCTCTGGATTTAATGTGACGCCATATTCGATTAGTCATGAGAGGATGATATGGAGCACTTCCAGGATGATCACAAGTGTTTCTTGGCCTTGGCCAACAAGTGATCCACATATGATTCCAAAATTTTATGGATAAGATCGTGGAATATGTAAGTCATTACCCGCTGATACGTAGCATTGGCGTTCTTAAGACCAAATGGCATAACAACGTAGCAATATGTTCCCTAGGGAGTTATGAATGTAGTTTTGGCTTGATCTTGTTTAGATATTTTAATCTGATTATACCCTGAGAACCCATCCATGAGGGACAACAGTTCAAATCCAGCTATTGCGTCAATGATAACGTCAATGGATGGTAATGGGAAGTCATCCTTGGGACAAGCTTTGTTAATATCCCGAAAATCTATGCAAATGTGTATCTTCCCATTCTTTTTTAGGACGAGAACGATATTAGATACCCATTGTGAATAGTCAACGGGCTTGATGAATCCCACTTGGAGAAGTTTTATTACTTCTTCTTTTACCATGAGAGCCACTTTTGGCTTCATTGGTCTTGACTTCTGTTTAATTGGTTTCGCATCTGGTTTAGTGACAAGATTATGTACCACGACTTGTGGTGAAATGTTGTTAGTGTGAGTTATCCTGTGTCCTCCTCTTATGTTGGAGGGTCATCTCACATGGGTTAGGTTTAGGGTTAGGTTTAGGATTTCATATGTGTCATGCTTTAGGGTTATTCAAAGACCCTATATGTACCCCTTTTCTATTCATTTATGAGTATGTCAAGACACTCCACTGTCTTTCCTCTATGCAAGCTTTGTTTCTGTTGAGCAAGTTCTTCCATTACTGATCATTTTTTCCTTGCTATCGCTGGAGCTTTCACAATTCCGTTGGAGTGCAACTACTTCGTGGTGCCTCGTTTCCGATTCAATTCTCGCAAACTCTTTTCATGGTATCAGAGTTGAGATCGGGTAAACGTGCACTCAATTTTTTTATGTTATGATTACTCTTGGTTTCGTTATTTTACTCGCATGCAAGTTTTTGATCATCTTTTTCTAGAAATTATCTTGCTAATATCTCTAACAAGCTTTCTCAAAAAGTTTTTTTTTTTTTTTCTTGTGCATGTGCAAGATTTTTCAAAATACCTTGAGAAATCAAGGGTTTTTCTGCTCTTTTTAGTTGGATGTATCAAAATCCAAAATAGAGATTCTTTTCATTTATTAAAATGGAAGTGATATTTTTTTAAGATCTCTGGTTTTTGCAGGATATTTGTCTATGCATGTTGTCTGTGGTTGCAGGATCTTTGAGTTCTTTAGTCGTGGTTGCTCATCAACAAACTGCTGTCCCTCTGACCATTTTTGGACTGTTCAACCTCGCTTAAACTGTTCAAAATACAATACAATACGTCCTTTTTTCACTTGGGCGGCACGCCTGCATTTTTTTTTCATTCACATGCGTTTTTTAACCTCTGCCACGTTTTTTTGCTTGAAGGGGTTGTAAACTCTTATGTATAGGTTGTTAACTCTCTTGCAAAGGACTTTTACTAGACTCCTCCCCTTGGCGCACCCACACACCAACAAACTATTTTTTTTGTCCACGCGGCCTACACTTTTCTCTCGCACACGGCCTTCTCTTTTCTGTGTTTTTCTCCTCTAAACACGGACTCGTAACATTTCTCGGTGTTTATTAATCCTTGGCATGGCCTCGGTAAAATTTCCCTACGCTTTTTTTTCTCAAAGACGCTGCTTCTTTCTTCCTACTTTTGGCACAGCAACGTAAAAAGCGCAAATTTTCAATTTTCCTTTGTGCTTTTTTGGCGCGGCACTGCGTAAGATTTGGTAAGTTTTTTAATTTCTTTCCTTTTTAAATCTTACTCTATAAAATCCTCGCTTTTAAAACAAACAACCGTGTTTTCTTGGTTTTTGATTAAAAGCTTTCCTTTTAAAACACAAAATCAACAAATCCTTCTTTATTTAAAAGATACTTTCTAAAAATGCATTCAATCTTTATTTGTTTAAAAATCTTCATCTAAAAATCTTCATTAGATTAGATCTAATTAGATTTAATTAAATTAGATCTAATTTTATTTCATTCACATTATTTAAACACTATTTTTTTGGCATTATAAAATTTGGTCTTTTGGCTTGTTGTATTTTTAACCTTCCGTCGAGTGCCGAAGACGAAGGGTGAGGTCCGGGATTGGCAGGTGGCTAATCCCCCCTCATAATACAAACAAACCCTATCTCAAATTCTATGCCATTTCCAACGGGCATACATATGACACCTTTTGCATGCGTTTAGGGCACTTTTTTAATCCGTTTGCAGGCTTATTGGCTTTTTCTCATCAATTATGGGAATTGGTTTTTGCTATAACTTTTGACTCGTTGCTCGGTTTTGAGCACTTCTTTAGTCAAAGTTGCATGTTTTTTTGCACTCTAGATGATGGGATCATTATCTTTATAAATGCACTAATTTTATAAAGTGCCGCATTCTGGGGGTGTCTTTGTATTGCTTAATTCAGCTCATTTTTTTGAGCTTTGTTCTATTCCTTTTTTTCGTGGACTTGTGAGCACGTCCACCATAGTCTTACAACAAAGGGATTCTTTTGTGTGACATGAGACATTTTTTCTCACCACCAGGGTTGGCTTTTGCCTCCTTTCTATTTTTGCTTGTGCTTGTTTACGGTGTTCCTTTTTTTTGTTGCGCTCCATGAAACATTGTTGTGGTCTCCTCTCTTACGCATTATTATGCTAATTGCAAGACGAGTTACCAAGTGTTTCAAAACTGCACGCACAGACCCGATTGTAATCAACGCACTAAACTATAAAGTGTCGAAAGCAGGGGTTGTTATTGTCCTGGGTGGTTGTGTTTCTTTTCTGCATTTCTTTCTCTCTCTCTCACTATGGATGCACTTTCAATTCCTTTTCTTACATCGTTCAACTTTTTCGAATGGAGATCAAAAATAATAATGAAACTAAGGGGTAAAGGGTTATTCCGCATCACCATGGGAACTGAGACTGAACCAGATGACGAACCTGAAAAATCTAAGTGGTTAAACCATAGTGATGAAGCTTTAGGTCTTCTTTGCATGTCCGTTTCTCCTGACTTGCTCTTCCACATTGAGGCATCTAAAACACCTACATCTGCGTGGAAAACACTGGATGCGATGTTTGGACAACTAGATGACATGAGAGCACATGAGTTGGAAAACGAACTACTAGGGTTAAATCCTAGTGACTTTGAAAACCTACAAGCCTTCTTTCTCTCAAATTTGTCCACATTAGATTATTGTTAAAAGGATGTCAAGCGAGAAAAGAAATATTCTCAACTGATCTTGTCGATTCTCTCTAAGCTAGGTCCCGAATATTCTGTCTTCGTGTCAACTTTCTACGCTACAAAAGTTGTTTTGGGCGATACTTGGACGATGCCCTCCTTTGACTGTTTTTCATCCCAACTCATTCGAGAATAGAACAAACTCATTAAAATGGGGTCTCTCAAGTCTAAGTCACATGCCCTTGTAGCAAGTACTAGAAAAGGAAAGAAGACTGAAAAGAAGAAATAAACAAAGGATCAACCTAAGAAAGAAACCAAGATCAAACCTAAAAATGACACAAACACTTCAACTTCGAGCTTAAGGCACGTAAAAGCAAGTATTTGTGTTCCTATTGCAAGAAGACTGATCACGACGAGCAACACTATTTTAAGAAATAGATTGATCACTTATCTCATTTACTTGAGAAAATAAAATAAGTGTTCCTGAATCCATAAAACAAAGTGCTCCGAAGGCCGAGTCTTCTGCTACAAAAGGTGCTAAAAATGATAAGAAGAAAGTAAAGGCCCTTGTAGCCAAATTTGCTCCTTCATCGACATGGATTATAGATTCCGGTGCCTCACACCACATGGGTTCTTTGCATGTTGAGTTTTCCAACATCGAACCTTGTGGAATGTCCCAAATCACGATGGGTAATGACACGACAGTGTCAGTTTTCAGTAGTGGATCGGTAGAGATGGATGGGGGAACATTTAACCAAGTGTTGAGTGTTCCTGATCTCTCTACCAATCTCCTATCAGTTTACCAAATTACTCACCTTGGTGAATGAATGTGAGTGGAATTTGGTCCTAACTCGGTGATCATTCATGAGCTTAACAATGACACTACAGTGGCTGAGGGAAAGGCAGATCACCGTTCATGGTTGTACACCTTCTCCCACTTTACTTCTGATTCTACACCCACTGCCTTGCTCACTCATGCAAATGAGGTTAGTAAGCTATGGCATGAGCGTTTCAGACATCTAAATTATCACTACCTTGAACAATTGAGTCAAAATGAAATGGTCAATGGGTTGCCTCGCGTCAAGTTTTCTAAGGGTCTTTGTGAGGGTTGTACCCTTGGAAAGCATCCTGAAAAGAACTTTGACAAAGGAAAATCCTGGAGAGCCACTCGTCCTTTGGATCTTGTTCACAACAATGTTTCTGGTCCATTTCCTTCTCCTTCGTTTACTAGAGCTCTTTATGTGCTAACCTTCATTGATGACTATTTGTGATATACTTGGGTATATTTTCTTAAGCTTAAGTCTGAAGTCTTTGAACATTTTCAGGACTTTAAGGCTCTTGCTAAGAAACAAGCAGAATGGTCTATCAAGGTTCTTCGAACTAACAATGGAGGTGAATATGTAAACAATAGGTTCATGGATTTTTGTACTTCTGAAGGGATCTCTTTGCAACATACAGTTGCTTATAGCCCTTCACATAATGGAGTCACAGAAAGAAAGAACCATACTCTGAAGGATATGGCCACTTGTATGATTCACTCAAAGTCTCTTCCTCCGCAGTATTGGGCTGAAGCAATGAATTGTGCAAATTACATTCAGAACCATGTTCCACACAAGGCAGTAAGAGGGATGACACCCTTTGAAGCTTGGTTTGGATGCAAGCATGATGTTGAGCACTTTCGAGTCTTCGGATCCAAGGCTATGGCTCGGATTCCCAAGAAGAAATGCAAGGCCTTGGAACCACAATCCAAACCTTGTATCTTTGTAGGGTATCCTGATGGCATGAAGGGATATCGATTGATGAATTCTACTTCTCATGAGCTATATATTGAGAGAAGTGTTAAGTTCGATGAGTCTTCTTCGACTTCTACTTCTCCACCTATTGAGGTTCTTTAGCTCACTGATTCGGATTCTGACTCATCAGATGATGATATTGTTGAGCGTGCTCCTCTTCCGATCCTCCCAACCATCAGACCTTTGAGTCTTCTGATTCTGACAATAGTGATGATGAGGACTATGTCCCTTCTCACTCAAGTGAAGAATCTTCCGACTCTGAGCCTGATCCTCCTAGTCCCCTTTGGGCCAGGAAAACTTTGTAAAGTGCTAGAGATTTAGTTGGAGATACTTCGGATATGAGACGTACTCACTCATATTTTGTTAGACCCCACTCTTTCTTTGCCTTTGCTTCTGATCCACAGTATTTTTGGGAGGCTTCTGGTATTCCTGAGTGGGATTCTGCCATGGATGAGGAGTATTCCTCTCTCATGAAGAACGATACTTGGGATCTCACCACTCTTCCGAAAGGAAGAAAATCGTCGGTGTAAGTGGGTGTTCAACAAAGTATGGAGAAGATGGAGACGTCGAAAAGTTTAAAGCACAATTAGTAGCTAAGGGTTTCTCCCGGATAGCCGGGGTTTATTATACGTAAAACCTTTGCTCGGTTGCAAGATGACTTCTATTCGACCGACCTAGCCATTGCCACAAAAAGATGGAAAGTCCATCAAATGGACGTTAAGAGTGCCTTCCTTCATGGTGACCTAGAGGAAGAGATCTATATGGAACAACCTCTGGGTTATGTCCAAGATTCCTCCCTCATTTTTAAGTTAAAGAAGTCTCTTTATGACCTTAAACAAGCCCCTCGGGCTTGGTATGCCAAGATGGACTCCTTCTTACTTACATCAGGGTTTACTAGGTGTCACTCGATCCAAATGTTTATATTCTACGGCAAGATGAATCGATACTCATTCTTGTTCTATATGTTGATGACTTGTTGATCACAGGTAGCTCTTCCTCTATTATTGATTCTGTAAAGATCACCTTAGCCAACAAGTTCTCCATGACTGACTTAGGTCTGCTTCATTACTTCTTTGGGATCCAGATTTCACAATCTGACTCGGGAATCTTGATTTCGCAACCTAAGTATGATCTTGATTTGCTAGCTTAGTTTCAGATGTCCGATTGTAAGTCTTCTCCTACTCCTTTTCTTTTTGGGGTTAAGTTGGTTTTAGATTGCTCTACTCCCTTGGTTGATGGTACTCTTTACCGACAGTTAGTGAGGAGCTTGATCTACTTGACTCACACTCGACCGGATTTATCATATGCTTTGTTGGGATCGTGTCTAGATTCATGCAGGAGCCACATGAGCTGCATTAGAAAGCAGCTAAATGGATCCTTCATTATGTTTGTGGCACTTATGCTGATGGCATACACTATCATGGAGGGGTTGATATTGACTTGATTGGATTCACATATTTTGATTGGGCCGGTGACTTAGATCATCGAAATCTACTTCTGGCTACAGTTTCTCTCTTGGTTCGGGTCCTATTAGTTGGTCTAGCAAGAAGCAAAATGTAATTGCGATATCATCTACAGAGGTAGAATACAAAGGAGTAGTTAACACTGCCACATAAGCTATTTGGCTACAGGGTATTCTGACAGAGTTTGGCATCCACTTTTGGTGGCCTACCATTATCTATTGTGATAACACGAGCACAATCTCTATTTGTAAAAATCTAGTTCAGCATCAGCGGACGAAGCACATTGAGATCCATATGCACTTCATACAGGAGCTTATTCATGATGGTATCATCAACATGGTATCAGTACATTCAGACAACTGATCAGATTGTAAACTTATTCACCAAGCCTTTCACTGAGATGAAGTTTCTTCACTTACGGTCTCTTCTTAGGGTGAGGTCTTCTGCAACTGCCCATCTTCTTAGGGCTATTTAGTCCTTCTTTTCTTCTTCTTCTTCTAGGAAGATTGTGTTTGTATATGGGCACCTTATCAAGCCTTTAGTTTCCGAGCCCCATTGACACATCTTTCTTAGTTGTTTAGGAGTTTCTTCCTCTTCCGTCTGACTCATCACAGCCACTACCCCAGCTTTGATGAAGGGGGTGTTAGTGTGAGTTATCATATCTGTCCTCCTCTCATGTTGGAGGGTCATCTCACATGGGTTAGGTTTAGGGTTAGGTTTAGGGTTTCATAGGTGTCATGCACTAGGGTTACTCAGACCCTATATGTACCACTTTTCTATTCATTTATGAGTATGCCAAGACACTCTGTTGTCTTTCCTCTATGCAAGCTTTGTTTCTGTTGAGCAATTTCTTCCATTACTGATCATTTTTTCCTTGTTATCGCTGGAGCTTTCACAATTCCGTTGGAGTGTAACTACTTCATGGTGCCTCATTTCCGATTCTATTCTCACAAACTCTTTTCAAATGCCCATCATTTCTTTATAATTAAATGTGAAAGCTTTTTGATGTTTTTTGAGGATTTGGATATGTAATTCTATCTCCTCCGGAGTTAACGAGGATCCCAACTTCAAAATATTTGGTTCTTCCTCCATTCCAATGTTTATGTCAATGGTTTCTTCTATTAAAGAAGTGTTACCTTCTTCAAATTTAGGTGGAGCCGGAGGTAGCTCCAAACTTTCTGCATTTTCTATCTCGTAGATATCGAGATCCTTCTATGGAGGAGACTCTAGCATGGGATTTCCAAAATAGGAAGAGGAATGTGGTATCAGGGAATGATCAACTATACGGTGAGCAAGATGTAGCTCTACATAGGTGTTTAGATATTCGAGATTGATTCTATCATCTTCAAAGTGAGAATCATCCCACTTCTCCATGAGTCAGGAGTGAGTTTGTTGGTATTTTACGTACTAATGGTTCAGTACGAAGTGATACCGTGAAATTTGTATCCTCCAACTCGCTGTTTGGGGTGAAATGGGAAGCTGAGGTTGCTATTGAGTCTGTGAGAAGGTTCTACTCTCGTGGGATTGCTTCAATTGATATGAAGTTAAACCCCTTACTTAGATCTAAGACTATTATTTTATAGAGTTGTAAGTGCTCAGCTCTAGTTTCGTATACCTCAGAGACTTGGTTTATAACCAATTGCGAGTCTCCTAGCACTCTAATGTTATTGACACCCATTCTTTTGGCTAGGATGAGGCTAAGGAGGAGAGCTTCGTACTCAGCCCGTTGTTTGTACATTCAAAGTTTAATTTAAAGGTGAAAGGTAGGATCTTTCCCTCGGGTGAAGTAAAGATCACTCCCGCCCCAACTCCAAAGCGACATCTAGCTCCATTGAAATGAAGATTCTAATACTTGCTTGGAAGAATGGATGTTGGGATATTTTTCATATCTATTTCTTTTGCTTGGTTACCTCTACCATAAAAACTTTGTTTGATGGAAGAGAAGCAATTCACGGGTGTGTCCCATACCCATGGAATCAAATGGTAGAAGAATAGGTAATTCTTTCTCCAACAACTCGAAAATTTTGCGATAGTCCCTAACGACACCGTTTTAATAACGTTGGTCTCACTTTTGAGTAATCTTGGAACGTCCTCGGCTAGATTTGTAATTTCCAACTCAGTGGTGGGTATCAGCTTTTCTTTCGGTTTTGAATTAGTTGGTTTAACAAGCTAATTTTTTGGAAGTTCAAACTTGGAGTGAACACCTAGTCTTTTCTTCAAATAAGCTAGGTGTATATCGAAGGGTTTTGGGTCACCTTGTGCCATGAATATTTTCCCTAAGTGTAGAAATCTTATTTCTTGGAATAGCATGGAAGGGATTGCCTTCATGCAGTGTATCCATGGCCAACCAAGGATCATATTATAATTGGTTTCCCGATCTATAATATAAAACTTAGTGAGGACCGTCTTGGGTCCTAAAGTGACTGGTAAAACTATGGTTCCAATCAAAGTGGCTTTGAGGCTATCATAACCTCTTAGCGTATTTCGTGTCGTGGAACAGTTTGTCTCTCCATATCCTAACTTTTGAAGAAAAGTAAAGGGGACTATATTAACTGCTGCCCCATCATCAACCATTACATGTTTAACATAATTATTGTAGACCCAAACTTGTAAATGTAAATTTGGGTCGCCTCTTCGTGCAATTTCAACGTTTGTTGGCATTTTGCTTATATCGAATATAAATTTTGTATCCCTATCTAGCTGCCTCGGAGGATAAACGTCAAAGTCTACATGGTTTACTTATGTTTCGGAGGAGAAGTGATGTTAATTAAATGGCCAAGGCCTAATGCTTCTAAGAGGGCAGCTCTATGGGTGGGAGAGTTCTTTAACAAATCCAAAAAGGAGATGTGAGAGAAGGTTTTGGTCAAATCATTAATTAAATCATAGGCACCTATGGGTTTTACCAACGTTTGTTGACTGTTGTCTAGCTCCAATGGATAGCTTGGAGTAGATTGGGATGAATAATCATGTGTTCTTGTTATGGTTTCTATGGGTAGTTTGGTGTCTAACTCTACTAAACCAACTATCTTAGTTTGGGGTCGAGTTCCTAATTAAGGTGCGACTGGTGGATTTAATGAAGTTGAAGTTTCATGGTCATTGTTTCCTGTCATGACACCCTTATTTGTTCCATTAGGATCTAACCTGTTATTAGAATGGTTTGGGAGTGGATCATTAAAGATTTTGAGGGGTGCATTTTGAGGGGAAACGGCCCATGTATAAATGTTTGGCGTGGGTACTATAGAATTTGCTAAAAACATATCTATAAAGAGTTGCTTCAGATCTTCTGGCAAGCGTTGCATGAATTTATTGTATTCACAACAAGTCCTAAAATCGTGGCCTTGAATCTTATGGAAGCCACAATACAAATTGGGATTATAATTTCGAGGTTGTTGATTTATAATCTGTTGTGGCCTGAAATTCTATTAAGGTTGCTGGTTGTTAGAGTTAAAATTTTGAGGTCATTACCTTTGGTTTTGACTCGATATCCAACCGGGTTTCGATTTGGACTTTGTGTTTGGATTTGTTGTCGTCATTGTTGTTGTTGTCGTGGTGGACGATTAAAATCCATTGTTTTGATTGTTGGAGTAAAATTGTTATTTCTTTGATTATTAACAGTGGCAAAATGTTTACAACGTTTGCCCTTTTAACTTGGTCCGGGCTTTACTCCATCTGTTGTAACTCCGCGGTTTTTGTTAAGGATCTTAGGTCCTTGATTAGTGTTCCCAACATTGGGATAGGCTGCGGTGTTTTGATATGGAGTAGTTAATTTCCCATTTTTCCCATATGTCTTACAACCACTATCAATAGCTACTTGGTCGATTCGGAGAGCACTCTCAAGTACTTCATCGAAAGTTCTTAGCGGGAACTTCTGGACTTCCTCCTTTATCTCTCTATTGAGAGAATTAAGGAATAAATCGCATAGTTCCATTTGATCCATGTTTGGAGCACTTTCTGATGAGAAGAGAACCATATGCCATCTTTGAATAAAATGAGCAGCGGACTCATTATGTTCATGTTTGATATGCAAGAACTCCCGATTCTCACTTAACAATTTGTTCATGTCGAAAGCTTTGATGAATTCTGATACGAGTTGTTTAAATGAGTGTATCGAGGCTTCGGTATTCTCAGTAATACTAATAAAGGGTGATACCTTCTAAGGTCTTAGGGAATATTTTAGTGATAACCATGTCCCAAGGAGTAACTCACGTATGGTTGTGGCATAGGCTTTAATGTGTGCGTTCGGTCTCCTTCCCCTTTGTATTTGGGTAAATCGCAAAGAGTTCTTAGAAGCATAATGCTTCGTATGGTGAAGTCTCGGGGTTCTTTCAAATATTCGAATAAGTCCCTAATGCGTAGGGCTCAACCATCGACTTCGGGCTTCTTGAGGGGGTTGAGGTGGAATGGGTTGTTGATATGGCATAGCATATGCATTTGTAGGAACATAAGGGAATCCTGTGGTTGAACGAACATCTCGGAAGAAGAGAACATGTATCCTTGTGGTGACTGTGAATAAATGTTTAAGGAGGAGTATTATTCTCGTATGGGTTGTTTGGTGCTAAGTCGGGTGGTGTCATGTTTTCAACTGGAACGGCATTTGGAAACGTGGTCCTAGTTGGTGTTTGTTATGGGTAATCTGTAAGGATTTTGAGGAGGCATGCCTAACGTTCTCTTTCCCGTAAGGAGGTCAAACTGACCGGGGTGATGTGGAGGGTTGGGGATTCCTATTTTCCCAAAATATGAATTTTGTTTTGCTTGAGCAAGTTCCAGCCCTCTAACCTTTTCAGCTAAGGCTGAAATGACGTCCATTGGTGAAGACGTGGTGCTTTTCCTTAAGGGTGTTTGTTGTATAGTATGAGGTTATAAAGGGGTATGATACCCTGCTATGAATTGATTGTTACCCTGCCAAGCTTCACCAAGGGTATTTCACATAGGTGGCGGAATGGGGGTGTTCTCCTGGAATAGGGTATCAGACTGTATTTGTAAATTCCCTATAGGTGGATACATATTTTGGAAGCGTTGTTCACTTTTAGCGAAGCGTGCTAAGTACTCCTCATCCAAAAAGGGGAGTGGGTCTGATTGTCTATTGATCTGTGGTCTGAACAAGACTCGAGGAGATGAAATGGATTCTCCAGTAAATGTCATATTGTTAGATCCTAATGGCTCTGGCTGTTGTGTTTGTGCGAGTTGATCGAACTCCTCGATTCGGAATAAAGAACTAGAGCTAGTCCTATGAGGAGGAGTTTGAGATGACAAGTAATTACTTGAATAGTTATCAGCCCATGCAGAAAGTGAGGGAAATGTTTTTCTATTTGTTTGACTATAGTTTACTTCGAGACCTGAGAGAGGTCTGCCATATGCATCGTATCCTGACATATTCGAGGGGTATATGAATACCCGTAGAATAATGGGAAAGAGTGAAGGTGGATGAGAGAAATGGAAAATAATAAAAGGAATAATTGTTTGTTCACGTCGGGTTCACCAATTTTGTATGATGGAAAAGTGACATGCGAGCATGGGAATCTACAAGTACCTCTTCCTCGTACTGACCTCCCGAGGTCGTGTTGAGACAACCGTTGAATTTTGAATGTGAATGGATACAGACAAGCTAATCGGGGGATCTTAAATCCTCAATACGCAATAATGGAATCTGTGAATCTAGGGCAAAGAATACCCTCCTAACCTGAATTGGTGTAATGGATCATTCAGATATAATGGCTGCTCGGAGGCTCCAATCAATGTCGAGCTCTGCCAACATCCTATTTCTTGGTTGTTGGATACGTGGGAAGTGACCTGTGGGAGCTTCATATATATCTCCAGAAAAGGTCATAAAATGGTGATGGGCGATTTAGTGGATTTATAGTTAACTATGGGTGGTTTTCTGGTCTAGCCCAAAAAATATTAGATTGATTGGCCTCTATGTTTAATACAGAGAACTATACTATAATATCCAGTGGGAGTGGTGAAGATCTAAATACCAACGTTTCGTAAGTCGGTGTCAATACTTAACTGATTTGTAGGCCCGTTGGGTTGTGGGACTTGGGGATCACAACCATGAGTTCATGGTTGTTGTGGACCTGTTATGGTCATGTGAAGAATCAATCCCTTCTCCCAACTATCCAATAATCGTATGCCTTTTCAGCCTCTATGTTTAGAACTAGAAGTTGTATGATTTTCTTAGAATACCTAACAGGTGTTCTGGCAACTTGAATACGTAAGCTAGTGTCTATGTCGACGAGGAGGTCTCCCGCGTTAGGCTGTGGAACCAAAGGATCGCAACCAAATGTTTGCTCTCGTTTGAATCCTTGCACAGTCATTCAGATGTTTTATCAAGGTAATCTATAGTTTGGATGGTTTGACCAGAATGTGTAAGCTTTGTCGTCTTCGATATTTAACCCTCTCAGTTGTTCACTAATCACTTGTAAGTTTGTTGTTGCTCGAAAGACCTGTATCCTAAGGTCCTAATCTATATCAGCTAATGTCATGGGTAGATTTGGTTGAGGCACTATGGGTTCAAATATATACTCTCTAGGCTCTCTAGGTCCCATGATTGTCATACAAAATGATTCAACTTTTAACTAACTTTAATAAACTGATTATGAAAGGAGTATTTACACTATGCAAGCATTCTTCTATTTTTATATTTTTTTAATGACGTATTTCAATGAAATTGAAGAGTAGCTACTCTAGTATATTTATAAAATGGACAACTAATCTAGAAACAGAATAAAAACAAGCAAAGTAACCTGGTATGGCTATTCGCCTGTGCAGTTGTGATTTTATCCTAAATATCTAAGCAACTAAAAATATTAAATTGAAAGGCTCTCGATCCTACCTCAGAAGAGAGGAATGAATCATAGTTTCTCAGAAACTATCAATCCCCATAGCTTCCTAGTGATATCGAGAGTGAATTTTTAACCGAAATGAAATAATTCACTACTCTATTCGATATGTTATAACTAGAACTTTGATAGCTCAAACTCACAGCGTTTACGGAACAATGGTAAAGCCAATTGTGTGTGATTTCATCCCCTTAGTGTGATCTCCTCATTCCTTCATGTCCTCGTGAATCCAGAAAGTGTGTATATGATGGTATCAATAGAAGATAGCAGTCGAACAATAGCAGCTTTGGATATAGACCAAATACAATGCGAGTAGGAGAGGAATAGCGTAAGTGAACAGAGCTTGACTATGTAATTCCTAGAAAATTTTATTACGGAAATACATCACAAGTGTACCAAGAGTTTCAGAATCTATCCTTGTGACAAAACAAAACCTGCAACTTTAGTGGATTCTAGTCTAGAAATGAAGCTATTTTATGCTAAACTGATTGTATGGAGCAGCAATGGAACAAGACTGAAACAAGAAGATTAATTGACCTCTAAAAGACCAAAAATGGAAGAAAAACATGAAATTGATAGAATTCTAAGCAAGAAATTGAAAGACCGAATAAGAGAATCGAGAAGATGAGGGTCCATTTGCTTGAAAACAAGTCAAGGCTATTTATAACCAATGCATTTACCAGAGGGTAATTCTCATTTGATCTCTTTTACTATAAACAAAAGAAAAACACTATTCACATGGAGCAAAAACATTACTGCAACCCAAAGTGGTTGAAGAAAGCATGTAAAACTCAAGATTTACATTTGACGTGATTTTCAGAGGAATCTAGAAAATTTGAATAAAACCACCACCCCGTGTAGGGCGGCGGTTCCATCACTGAAGACAAAATGCAAGAAGAAGGGGGAAAAGGGGAAAACAAAGCATGCGGAGGCTGAGTGGGGCATGTGGGATACAAGCGTATACTTGGCGAGCCTTTCTAGATTCTGAACACCTTGCAAGGAGACTTGTATCATCATTGGGGCATGTGTAACATTGTTTCAAGCGGTGTAGTACCCTAAAATTTAGGTACGTATAGTGTCTCTTACTTGTTTCCTTGATACCCTTGTAGAATTGATAATGTAGGAGTGCAAGTTATTGAGACACATTCTTGGCCCACATATATCTTTGTTGAATCTGATGTGGGTTCTACGGACCTTATGATCGAGCACGGCTTGTTAAAATCACCCATTTCCAAATATGACTTCATCTAAGCATTTGTTGGAGCTCAAAATTACACCCATCCCAAATTAGGATAATATCGGCTTTGAGGCAACATGGGACTGTCTCCAAGTTGCAAGACCTTGCATTTGAGATATACCTTTGGAGAAGGTTGACTTCCTCTTCTTATTTCTACTGCTACAACTACTCCTTGGAAGGGAAATGCAATAATCTAACTCTACTTTATGATTCCAAGGGTCTAGGGTGAGAAGGAGATGCATAAAATGAAATACTAAACTAAAGCGTGATAAAGACCAAAAAGAAGGGGATGAAAACTCTCAGATGAGTGAAAACAAGGGAAAATGGAGAAAGGAAGGGAAGACAAGTGTGCCACAATCCCAAACAACACTCACACACTCATTTCCATGGAGCACAATAGAAAAGAAACTTGTAAGGGACATAAAGAATGCACAAAAAACCAATACAACAAAGGAAAGGCAAGAAGATGCAATAAAATACGAGCTAGGGCAGAGAATAGCCACAAAACAAGACTTTTATTACTTCCAAGAGATGCACAATCGATTACAATGGTGGAAAGAGGAAAGTATCCACATGCAATGAACCATATCTGAGGCCATAATGTAAAATGCAAAGGAAAACTACTTTGAATAATGTTCTTGTAATCCAAGAGAGTCCAACCTTTACAAATGAGCATTATTCAACAATATATAGAAGAAGAAGGAGAGAAGAAGAGGGAAAAGAGAGGGAAACTCAGATTTCCAATCATAGCCAACAATAACATGCAATAAATGCCTATAAACCCACCTATAGCACTATCGTGTCCACCTCCCATGTCAGCTAACTTGTAGAAGAAGGAAAGAGACCAAATATGATAAAATTTGAGTGGTTGGGTCAACTGGATGTATGCATTAATGATTTGAGTCGCATCTTCCCTATTTTCCCCTACCAAATCCTACAAAAATATTATTTTGGAAACCCTTGATTATATCCCATATCAACAGATTTCAAACAAGATCGAGCGCACATGAATCGAGCTCTGTGGAAGAATTTATGACAATTTTAAGTTTTATAGTACAAGAGGAACACGTAAGACACATGGCACAATCTGATTGATCACAAGTCGACTGATTTATTTATTTGTTTTGTCCCTACCATGTGTCACATGTTCATTTTCCATGAGGCTCGGCGCATAGCTAACACTATCTGATTTGTCCACGTAAGCTCCACTTTATCCGACACATCCCTAGGAAGAGACGTGTGGCACATAGTGACTAATGCAAATGGTCAAAAACTTGCACACGTACAAGAGAAGGAGGTGCAAGAGGGAAGAATGTAGAGGTCTGCAAGTGCGTGAAAAAGAGTGTATGATGGTAGGAGGAAAGGGATGCATCCTCTCTAAGGCATGCAAGCATAAAAAGAATACATGGCCATTGGAAGAAGATGCCACACGGGGCTTGCCAAGAGGGAGGATAAAGTGTTGTGTGTGAGATGCGCATAAATTTGGAAGAAAGGAATGCACAAAATAAAACATGTTGGGGACTTGTAAAAATGGGAGGCAAGTCACGGGTACACGCGAGAGGGTGCATGATGACCGAGAAATGAAAGTGAATGGTGTAGGGAGTTACGCGCAAAGGAGAAATGGAGGGAGGTTTGAAAGAATGTGAGGAAAGTGGGAGTGCACTAAGGCATGCACAAGAAAGAAAAAGGAAAAGGAGAAGCAAAGGAAGCATAGAAAGAGCAAGTAAGGGTGAGTGTAAGGAACTACAAACAAGAACTTACATTAAATAAGAAACCATCTATGTGTGCATCCTAAAGTGATGATGTCGAGCGAATGGAACTATAAGTTGTCAAAGTAACCAAGGGGTTATTTTGGACAATATTTTGGTGACTTTCAGGGACATTTGCCTGCTAGATGAAGAGATCGGTGGTCTTAGAACATCCATTGGGCATGGAGTTAGCCTAAACATAAAATTTTCTAATCTATATCTTGAAGAAATCACCCCTAAAATCACTTGAAGCATTGTCTAGACTCGATTAAGAATTGTGCACAAAATTGTTGGATAGTGCCAGTAATTTGAAACATAACCTCTACCAATGAAGACTTTAAACTTATAAGCACATGGCCCAACATTCTAGAAGAAAAAATATATATTACTCAAGAGTGCATGAGAGGGATGAAACCTACATTGCTCAGTAAAACACCACGCACGATTATGCACTTGGAGGAATTGAAATTACTCTAATATGTACATGATGCAAAAGATCAACTTAATGGAAATGTTTGAGATAAATCCTATTGACTGGGATTGATAGTGCATCTCCATCAAGATGAGACAACTTAAAAGAGTTGGCCTCTTTACAAAAACTAATGATGTATGGCCCACTCTAAAGTGCATCAAACTTTGAATGGCACCCTAGTTTAGCTCTATCACCATCCCATTTTAAGACCAAATCACCCACTTTGAAATCCTGAGCTCTAGCCTTCTTATCAAACCATTGTTTGGTTGATTGTTAATGTTTTCTTAATTTGATCATGGTGGATGTTCATTCAACTCTACCATTCTAATTTCTCTTTTGTTTGCGCCCTCAAAATCTAGCTTTTGGGATAGTTCTAATGAAGGAAATTCCAATGATGAAGGAATTCTAGCCTCCTTACCATAAACATGATGGTAAGGTGAAGTACCAATTTCCTTTTCACCGTGATTTTCTCTTCCCAGAGTGCGCGCGAGACCTTTGTGTGCCACTTCTTCCGGCTAATATTCATTGTTCTTTTCATGATTCCGATCGTTCTTATTGGTAGACTCTTCCAATCCATTGCTCCAAGGGTAGTAGTTGGAAGAATTATTCAAGTATATTCCAAGGCTAAGATCCCAATCATAATTTCTTTTCCCAAGAAAATATTTTTAGTATCGTAGATAATGTTTCGAGGAATGCCAACCCTTGTTACAATTCCTTCAAGAAATTCAAGGATGACTAACTCAATTCCTTCCTTGAGTGCAACAAAGGTGCATGTCCATTTGGTGAAATAATCCATTTTTTCAATACCCACTTGTGACTAGTGCTCGAGGGAGGATTGATCATATCAATGAATTCAAGACCCCATTGCGTAAAAGGTTGATTCACTTGGTCAAAGGAGGGTAAGTGCAGCCAACTTCTTTTTACCTGCAAAGAAAGTGCATTATTTACATTTTTTGACCCACTTGTGTGCATCTAAAAGATGGTAGGAAAAAGTATCCTACCTTAATGATCTTCATTATTTTTACTTGGTAGAGAAGTGTCCACCGGAGAAACCGTCATGAAATTATGCTAACACTTTGTTGACCTACACGCCATCAATACATCTCAACAACACACCATCAACATTACTTTTAAAGAGAACCCCATCAATCGGTGCATAGAGAACAAACTACAACCTCATGTCTTCTTTTTACTTTACTCAAACCAAGAGGGTACGTGCGTTAGGGCAAGGAATGTATTCATGTATTCCATCTAGATGCACGCAATGAGATCATCATTTTCTCGGCTTTAGTGCACAGAGGCTCTTCATCCATGAACAAAGAAATCTCTTGATTATTTTTTGCATCCTCAACCAAATTGCTTACAAAACATATTTCCTTTAACCATATTTGTGGCTTTGATATTCACATCATACTCAATGATTTTGGTCACTCATATAGCTCTTTTCTCACTGATTTTTTCTCCCATAATGAAGTCTCTCACACTAGAGTGTGAAACTAGAACCTTAACATGATTTGTAGTGATCATACTCTTGAATTTCTTTAGCACGTGCATGATGGTGAAGACATATTATTCCATGTGACTAATGATGTTGCCCAGTTTACACGAAAAAGATTAGTTTATCACTGTATAATATTGTATTCTCTATATTCAATCAATCTTTCCCACTCCATACAATACATTCGGATCATACAATATATAATGAGATGCAATTCCTATATTCTAGGAAGTTGCTCCAACAACATAACAATCTACCTATATCCGTGATATTGTTGTAACTCACAACAATATCACAACTATCAAATAATACAACCATATATGTGAATAATTACTCACATAATTATTCTCTTTACAATATCTATAATAATGGAGCACTAATAAATTATATTTCCTAACATTCACCCCCTTAGTGTGAACATTATTAATCACTAATCTTCACCCCCTTAATGTGAACATGGCGAATTCAAGAAGTTGAACCACCTCCCAAAGCAGTTCTTAGACCAGTACAAACTCCATATATTATCTCTTTACCCTCGTAAAGGTGTAGTGTCAAGCTAAATTATGCAGGAATGCTCCCTTCCTCTTTGGGTTCCTGTGGGACTTTCCCTTCCTCCCTGGGCACCCGAATTCTGAATCTCCAAGATCCACAAGCTTCACACTAGCTGGATAACCATCCCTTGAGTCTACCTCGAAATATTCTCCTGCTCCCAAAAGTGAGTATTCTGAAAAACATGACTCCTCCAAAAATCTCATAAAAGGGTTTATTCAGCAAACCATCACACTGCAAACAAGAACACTAAAAATGAACTGAAAAAAGAAACCACACTGCACACATGTCACCAAACCATCTTGGTGGCCCCGTGCGTTTACTGCGACGAGAGGTTGTTGATTGACCTCCTTCCTCCGTTTACCTCCATCCT
Source organism: Taxus wallichiana var. yunnanensis (assembly GCA_018340775.1). Taxonomy (NCBI): domain Eukaryota; kingdom Viridiplantae; phylum Streptophyta; class Pinopsida; order Cupressales; family Taxaceae; genus Taxus; species Taxus wallichiana. The sequence goes on along the minus strand of CM031234.1, from coordinate 318,414,244 downwards.
CCAATTTCATGTTACTAGCTCAAAAAATTATTTTGAGGATCATTAGTTGTCAGGATGTCGGGTAACACTGAAAATCGCTTGTGAGGCAATTTTTTTTTATATTTATACTTTTGACAACTCACAAAATTTTGACACTAAATAAATTTTAAATGACCTTGACAAGACAATGATTGACATTGATTACCAAGACTCAAACTATTGTATGAACTTTGACTCCTTTTTTTATAAACTTGACAACAATAAGGCTTTAATACATTTACCAAAGACTTACTATTCTAAATGAATGAATCTAAAAAAATACTAAAATGAATGAATACAATACTACGGACTTAAAACCCAAATTAGTGACCCTATGAGACTTAGTGATCAAAACATATTACTTTCTAACAAAAAATACATAGAAAGTAAAAATAAATCTAACCATAGAGCTCGAAGCCTTGTTGCAGTTCCGGGACAGGTGAGAGAGGGAGCTCGATGAAAGTTACACACACCAGAATTGTCTAGGAACAACACGTGGGCAATGTAGAAATGGTGTTTGACAAATTTATTAAAGAAATACATGCACACGAAATCTGTCATGACTCATTGATGGCGTCGTTGTTGCATGACTGTAATTAAAACTTCAGGTAGGTGTGGGGTATCACCAATACTCGAGACGATCAGGAAATGTCCAGCGAGAAGATTCATTTAGATGTCGATCTAGAAGATAAAGATCCGCATGGATCTGCAGAACTTGCAACCATGTAATATTAATTGAAGCTCGATCCAAACAACGAATCGATCTAGAATGACAAACTCTAATCAGAGGCATGAAACCAACTTCAGGTAGAATCGATGCAAATCATGCTAAAAAATGGATCCACACTCCAATATCCACAATCTAATGTTGATACAATTTGCAGTTTTCAATAAGACAAATCTGAAGATATTAAACATTCTCTTTGACTGCAAACAACCACATCAAAAATCTTGATCCGTGAAGAGGGACTAGGATGAACTGTTCTCGATCTATATATTTTTGTGAAGATCAAACACATTCTGAGACGCATCAATTTTGTTCACTTTGTAAATGCGATGAAGGCACCAAATTCTATCACGTTGATGTGACAGATATTTTTATGAGATTTCTCTCCAAGCAAAACCAATCCTTAGATGTCTCTAGGTTGAATGCAGAATAGTAAAATACTCACATAATGAATGCTGAGTAATTATATACGTACACTCAAGATCAAACTAGACTGACCCAGAATTGAATTTCATAGTAGGCCGTAAGGAGAAAATTCAACAAAAAATTACCAGTTGTATTTTTTAAATTTCTCCAGATTCTGGATGTGGGTTTAGCTGAAATTTTGATAGTATTTTCCACAGAAACAACCCTTGAAACCCATTAGAAATCTCAGAGACCCAGATCACGAAACAAAAGTTACGATCTATTTTGGAGACATGGAAAAAACAAAATAAGACTCTTGCTCAATCATGAAAAATCAATTTTCAGGGTTGCATACCTGCTCTGATACCAAATGATGATGCTGGCCCAGATTTACACAGGAAAGATTAGTTTATCACTGTATAATATTGTATTCTCTATATTCAATCAATCTTTCCCACACCATACAATACATTCAGATCATACAATATATAATGAGATGTAATTCCTATATTCTAGGAAGTTGCTCCAACAACATAACAATCTACCTATATCCGTGATATTTTTGTAACTCACAACAATATCACAACTATCAAATAATACAACCATATATGTGAATAATTACTCACGTAATTATTCTCTTTACAATATCTATAATAATGGAGCACTAATAAATTATATTTCCTAACAATGATTGTATTTCAGTTCATAATCCTTCAAATGTTGAATGAAGAAATCCACCGGATGCTCTATTGATCAAAGAATACTTATCAAAGATCACACAAGGAGTCCGTGTGGGATAGAAGGCCCGGAACCAAGGGCGTAAAAGGACAGGAAGGACCCACGTCTTGGAAGGCAAGTTTAGATTTCAAGACTTAGCCGATTTTGAGCATGAAGACCTATTTTTAGAAGATGGCATGTGGAACACACCAACGATGCAGAGACGTGCACGCCATGCATTGTCTATCTTTGGAGAAGCGGATCGAAGCATTTTTGCATGGAGATGAGCTAAGAATAGAATTGACACTTCAGTTAACTACAAGAGGACTATAGATAGCACACTTACATGTGTGGCTATGCTTGTAAACGGCATGTGGCTATCAATAGCATGCGGCCTATTTCTGGAATAGATAAGCGGTGAAGGGAAAGTCCCCACCCTATATATATGATGTTAGGTACATAGTAGAAAGAGATGATGTATGTGTGTATGTATGTGTAACAGAGAATATACACATATGACTAAATCACTATATCAGTTCCATACGTGCATTGGTATAGATTGAAAATATTGTAAGGAGCTTCTGTATTTATTAATAGATGGAAGATATTGGTTGAATCTAAGTGTCATTCTATGTGTAGTTGAGTAGTGCATGTTATTAATTCAATCATGATTATTGTTTAAGCTTGTTCTTTCATAGATCTGAGGGTAGCATGCATTGTAGAATGATGGATTAGTTATGAATCTATATGTTTCTTCCTTCATCATGTTAACATCCTATTACAACAACCCTAAAGAGGGACCTGGTACCTTTGCACTTCGGGTGAGCACTCAATCAAGGTCTGAGTGATGTGCCAATGCACTAGGGTGTTATCTAGTAAATTCTAGGTTGCATCATTGGTTTTGTTTCCGGACCTCTTTTTCAGTTGTTTTCAAGATGGTTCATGATGAAGACGTACTGGTTAACTCTAGCAAGTATTGAGGAATGGATACACATCTGGAGGAAGAATATGCACGATGGTTCAACAATGGATCTAAGTTTAACACACGCACTTGGGTAGAACAGAACTTGTATGACAACTTATATGAGAGATTTTTCACTATCTTTCTAGTAGAACTATATGAGTGGCTTATTGCTTATGCATCTCAAAAATTGAGGTATCACGCGCACTTGTCTTGGACACAGGAAGAATTTCAGGCCCTCTATGATGTTGATCTGATCTGGACTCACGCGGTGGATACGTGGTTTCATGGTGTTCTAAACAATTATATTTTGGAATATTCAATTTCAACATACTCTTTCCCAGAGGTAGCTTGAATTCCAGTTTTGTGGTATCCAAGAGGAACATATTTGCAAGGTATTCCACTAGCGATCAAGATCTTAATGGTAACTTTGAACCTGAGAGTAAACCGATGGCTAACTAAACTTCACCACACTGAGGGTAGGAACAAGTTTGGTTTAAGATGGCAGACCTAGCGAGAGAGAGAGAGAGAGGAAAGGTGGCTTAAGTATAATGAGGCACACGAGAGAGGGAGATAGAGAAGTAACATTTCCATTACAGAGAGTATGGCATGGAGGAGAGAGATGGCTCATGAAGGATTTATAGCTCACGTAGAAGATGTGGAGCCAGAGCATCAGGAACTCCCCCATCTTGGAAAGCATGATAGAGATCCCCTCTCAACTCACACAAAGTGCACCAAAGAGAGACTACCTGGGACCATGGGGTGCACATCTTAATCCACCTAGTGACCTAGCCTTTGCGCTTGGTTTTTCAGTATCTAGTACAACAAGTAACCAACAAACTAACTTGGGAAGTAGGAGAGCAGAGTAAGTCAGGATCAAGTACATCAATGGCAGGATAGATGGCTTCAATGTCATTTGGAGGAGCATTCTTAGGCACATCATCCACACAGAATGTGAGTGTGCAGAATGTTGGATTCACCTCTGGAAGTGGAACTACCTCACAGACTATAGGGGTTCAATATAGTACTACTGTTGGAGCATAGGGGAGTACATCTACAGGCCCTATTCCAACTACAGGTGGTGGATCAGAGGTATAGGTGGTTCTAGTTCCAATGGATCTAGTGGTTCTAGAGGCAGAGGGAACACAGAGGTTCCGGATCAGGTGGTCAAGGTCCACAAAAACCACATAATATCTATATGGAGATGTCTCTTCATCTCCTGAGTATAGAGGTATAGAGGATGTTGCCAAACATGTGCATATGTGTGAAATATTGTGGTGTACTAAAGGGATCATGGCTACTGAGTGAAAGGCAAGTCAATTTTCCACTACATTACAGGGGCACACACACAGCTGGTATAGGAAGTTTGACCTTGATCAAACTTGTGTGGATTATGCAACATTGAGAGATGCTTTCTTAAAAGAGTTCCATATCCCTGAGTTTGAGCAAGAAGAGTATAAGTGCACTCAAGGATATCAAGCAAGGCACTACTGAGAGTGTACGTGAGTATGATGCTCATTTTAAGACACTTCTATCTAAGCTATCTTATGATATTCACGCTAGCCAACATGCACAATGGTTCGTTGGAGGATTGATTACACCTTTTAGAAGGGCACTGTCACATAAGACATACACTGATCCACGAAAGCACTGGAAGTAGCTTTACATGCATGCTGAGGCAGTTGGGAGCATTGACACTGGAATTAGTCCATTTCTAGAGGCATAGATTGCAGCTATGGAAAAGTAGTTAGAGAAGCTATCAAAGAAATTCAGCCCATGAAACGTGCTCAGAATTTGGTGTACAAATTGTGAAGTGGAAGGTCACACCAAGGATAGTTTCCCTCATAGATCTGTACACTCATTATATTGACTGAAATTTTTCATTTGAATCATGATGCTAGTCATTTTCCTTTGTTACAATGCACATGATAAGGAAGAATGTATCTTGCTTTTGCAAAATTTACAGGTCCACGACCCATGATACTAAGGATTATCAACTGATTGGTCAATCCAGGATGCTATAGACCTTAGGGTACGATGAAAACAAGTATAACAGATAATTCTAAGGGTAAGAATGAGCACCAAGATCGGGATCATAATCAAACACGCTATGACAGAATGAGGGGCATTTTGAAGGAGGTCGTGGAAGGGGACGTGTGGATATCATGGTGGATATGGAGGATGAGGCCATGGTGGAGGAAGAGGAGAGTTCCCTCATGGAACATGTTATACGTGTGGATCTCCTGACCACTATAGGCATGAATGTCCTCAGAATATTGCATGTTCTTTCTATGGAAAGAACCATAGCTATGAAGAGTGCCCAGACTTATATGAGCATCTGAGTAAGCAACATAAGAAAGAAAAAAAAGGCGTCAGGATGGTTAGAATCCAACACATGGTAGAAGATCAATGGATGCCCAAGATAACAGAAGGACCTGAGGCATTGACAGTGAAGATTACTACATGCGTTGAAGTAGCACGCGTGAGAGAGGCATTGCACCAGAAGCCTACGATCACCAAGGAGGAGGTTTTGCATGCAAGGTACCCATCCCTACTCATCAAAAGGAAGTTTACCAGGATACCATGGAAGTGCTAAGGAATCTTCAGGGTGAGATACAATACCTAAAGGAGAAAAATAAAGCATCAGAGATAGTCCAAACTAATATCGATGATCTATGAGAGGTGTGCAAGATGTTGCACCAGGAGAACATTATTCCACTATTAGGAAGTTGGTTAAAAGGGAACACTCCACGCGTAAGTCTTGAGACCGGATGATAGATTCTGCATGCAAATCTTCCCCCTGATAGCATTGACTATGACAAAGAAATTACTCAAATGTTGTGGATGGGTGGTTGTTGAGCAACATATTGATCGATACATGTGTGGTAAATGTAAATTACATTAGATGCATGGGTACAAATGGGGAGGCCTCCATTAGCAGCCATCATCTAATGTGTTATTTATGGCAAATCAGACTAAGGCCACTCCCATAGGAGTTTTGAAAGATGCATCTATAACTATACAAGGGGCCAAGTTCACTGGGGATTTTGAGGTATTAGCACTTGCAGAAGCAAGACAATTTTCCAGCCCTCTTGATGCCCTTGGTGTTATGCGAATAATGCTGACTTGAGATTCAATAAGGGGTATATCAGCTTTGAAAACAAGGAGGAAAGGGTTGTGATACCTTTGACAGATGGGAAGTCTACACCATATGTTGAACCTCTAAGTGAGGAGGATTTAAACAGAGTCTATGTACGCACTATTCAGGACCCAGAGGTCAATGAGCCATCAAAAGAAGGCATCCTACAATGGGAGGATTCTCATTCTATTAGTGATACTACGAGTATTTCTTGTGAAAATTGGGCCATGGTACATATGAATTAGTAGGGCGCGAGGTGAAAAGCATGGTTACGTGCAAAAATGGACTTCATTTCAATTCGATGGATAGGTAGCACAATACCTTGGTATATAGGGGATAAAGATCTTCCTACCTTTTTCTAAGGCCATGGAAACACAATGGACAGATCAAATTAAAAGGAGAGATATGTTAGTATATACACTACGTGGGACAACAACGCACATTGGTGGGTAGTCCATAGAGATAATCTTATAAATTGGGAAGAGATTGGAGTCACTTTGTCTACTAGGTTTATAAGGAACAATGCACCTACGCAAATCTGTACTTATCATGGTGATCAACCTGTTCAACATCACATTCAACAGTGTGAGAGACTCTAGACAACAGGATAGAAGCATTACCACCTTCACTCTAGGGTGCATAGATTGTATTCTACACTACAAGGATGCGCACGTGCTTGGTATGTATATGTAAAACTACATCGAGAAACTAGGAAACTGGACAAGATTTGACTGCAGAATGATCCAGACTTTTGACTACTTCTCACTAAACCTCCTATAGCAGAGGCATTAAAATTTTTCAAGCATTTAACTATGGGAGATAGTGCAAAAGTAGAAGAGCATATTCAAGAATTATTCAGTGAGGCAGAGTTCGAGCATGTTTTGAAAAGGAAGAAGAAATGGACTCCATACTACTTGAATGCACTTTCCTTGAGAAAGAGAAAGGAAAGATGGTTTACGTCATGGATGATGAGGAAGTTGAGAACCTAGATATTGAACATTCACATGGGGTGCATGAGGTCTTGGACAGTGCAGACAAGGATACGTGCACCTACCATGAACCCATGAAGACAAAGAAGGTGAATATAGGTTCGGAGGCTGAGCCTAAGGAGGCCATAATTGGAGATTACTAGTCAGACTCGAGGTAGCAAAAATCATCGAGTTACTCAGGATTATCAAGACTTATTCCCTCGAGGATATCATGAACTTAAAGGCGTGCATGAATCACTTGGGGAAATGAAGATCAAACTTAAGGATGGTGCATGGCCAGTTAGAAAGAGACCTTACAGAATGAATCCTAATTTGCACGAAAAGGTAAAAGAAGAAATTGATAAAATGTTGAAATCTGGAATTATCAAGCCCTTGATGAGTCAGAATGGGTTAGCCCAATGGTGATCAATATCAAGAAGGATGGATGGATTAGGATATGTGTGGACTACAGGAGCTGAATGTTGCATGCATCACAAATCCATTCCCTACGCCATTCACTGAGGAAATACTAGAAGGAGTTGCAGGGCACGAAATATATTCCTTCACAGATGGATTTTCTAGGTATCATCAAGTTAGGATTACTCAGAGGATCAAGAAAAGACAACATTTACTACTGAATGGGGTAGTTTTTCCTATACTATGATGCCCTTTGGATTGAAAAATGTGCCTGTTGTATTCTCATGCATAGTTGTTCAAGCATTTAAAGATTTTATTCACAACTTCTTACAGGTCTACCTAGATGATTGGACAATATATGGGCTTATGAAAGATCATTGTGACAATCACGCTTAATGTTTGAATGATGCAGACAATTGAGTATCTCTTTGAACATCAAGAAGTGCATATTTTCTATGCCATTTGGGATACTACTAGGACATATAATCTGCAAGGAAGGTTTGCTAGTTGATCCAACCAAGGTTGCAGTCATTTTAGGCCTGGAAGCACCTACCAGTCAAAGTGAGGTGCGTGGATTTTTAGGTCATACAGATATTATAGAAAATTCATAAAAGGGTATGCCAAAATTGTTGCACCCTTGGAAGAATTACTGAAGGGGAAAGGTACATTTTATTGGGGAGAACCACAAAGAATGCACGCATTTGAGATATTAAAAGAGAAACTTACTACCGCCCATTCTGCGCTTTCCTCATGGGATAAACCATTTCATGTGCATGTGGACGCTGCTTTTGCATGGCCATTGGCGTTGTGTTAGCTCAACCTAGTGAAGGTATTATAGATCATCCAATTTTTTTGCTAGTAGGAAGTTGACTCCTGCTGAATGGAATTATACAACTATAGAGCGTGAAGCTTTGTCAATGATCTATGCATTATACAAGTTTTGACAATACTTGTTAGCAACACCATTTTTGTTTTATACAGATCACATGGCATTGAAGTACTTGGTAAACAAGCCCATCTTATAGGGCGCATATGTAGATGGGTGCTCCTATTTCAAGAGTTTGACTTCACAGTTGTGGTGAAGCTAGGGAAAAGCAATTATGGACCACCATTTATCTAGAATCAATTCAGGAGAGGATGCATAGACAATTGAAGAAACAATGTCGATGCACAATTATATAGGTTACAATGCGCACCCACATGAATTAGAAGACATTGTTGTCTTTCTACGAATAGGTATGGCACCAGAAGGAATGAAAGCATTAGAAAAGAAGTAGCTTGTTATACGCGCGACACCATTTATGTTAATCAATGGTGACCTCTACAAGCTAGGTAGAGATGAAGTATTACGCCATTGTGTATTAGAGCATGAGCATAAGGATATCATGGAAGAAGCTCATGGTGGTATTACAGGAGGCCATTATGTAGGTGATGCGACTTCCTGGAAGATCCTACTTGTTGGATTATGGTGGGAGACATTGTATAAGGACTGTAAAGAATATTGTAAGGCATGTGATCATTGTCAAGCTAGAAAACCAGGGCAAAGAGATGAGATGCCTTTGAGACCAATTACTAGTGCCAAACCATTTGAGAAATGGGCCATTGATTTTGTAGGACCTATTTCACCAGCCACGCATAGGACTTGGATCACGCTATATCATTACTTGCATAGATTATCTCACATGGTGGGCAGAAGTAACACCTACCAAGGACTGTATGACCTACAAAACTAGGTTTCTATGGGAGAATGTTCTTACAAGATATGGATGTCCCTTAAGCTTGACAAGTGATAGAGGTACACACTTTTTGAATGAGACAATCAGATCCTATTAGATGAGTTTATGGTTACACACCATAAAACTACACCTTATCATCCTCAAAAAATAGAACTGCTGAGGCCTTCAACAAGATTTTGAGCCAGACTTTGACAAAAAATTGTGATGTTGGGAAGAAAGGATTGGGATGACAAAGTATCAGTTGTTTTTTGGCATATAGAACAACTTACAAGAGATTGAACAAAGCCACACCATTTCAGTTGGTGTTTGCACGGAAGCTTTCTTCTCCTATAGAATTTATGTTACCTTCTTTGCATTGCATGTGCTGGAGGTCTAGCTGATGAATAGGCTTTAGAAGAGCGTATCAAAAGATGATTCAACTGATGAGCACCGAGCCATAGCACAATGGAGTCAGAAGTAGGAAAAGGCCAGGTAGAAGGCATGGCATGACAAAAACATAAGGGATAAGAAGTTTGAGATTGACAAATGGTACTTCTTTATGACTCAAAGTTCTTGCACCATCCAGCAAGCTCAAAGTACATTGGTTGGGGTTGTATGTTATCACTTCTATACTTGAATCAAGTGCTTTCTAGTTAGAAGCACTTGATGGAACACGGCTACCCAGTTACTTTAATGGGAGTAGGCTGAAGCCCTACTATAAATAAGTCTTCTTGGTGTTTGTAATAAGGTAAGTATTGCCATTTAGTTTAGGTTTTCAATTATGTATTTCCTTAATGTATTTCCTTCATTATTCGCTATGCTTTGTCAATTTAGTTGTTGTTTTTGTGTAATAAGCATGCTTGCACGCATGAAGCTAATTACTATATGAAGAATGTTTATGCAGAGGACTGCACATACTTTTAGTGTGGGGTGGTTGTAGTTATCCAAGAAAAAGACTGTGGGAATTGAAAGGTGAAAGGAATAAGTCACACGGGTGTGCTTTAAGTCAAAAGAAGATTGCTTCTCAAAAGTGACCAAGGATGGAGATGAATGAAAGAACAATATAACACGAGGTAAGCGTAGAGGCCATGATAGCTACCAAGAGAAGGTACAATGATGAGGTACTTGGGCGTAGCAGAGCGCGCACTGAAGAGAAGTCTGTGACCAGAGGGTAGGAAGGCGCACTAGAAGGTTATAGCTAAGCGAAGATGTACCATGCGTGGAATGAATGGATTTGGTCAATGAATGAGGGGATATTTGGTAGGTGAAGGAGCAATAAATGCATCAAAATTTGAAAAAATTATATAAGGATGGGATGCGGATTCATTTTTACTGTTGCAACTAAGAGTATTTGAGAAAAGAGCCAAGTGCAAAGAGCCGAGTGATCGAGTTAAGGTGCAAGGGTGTGAAACCAAGTGTGACAACCATATCTATGTGACAAGAAGAAGCTTGTGTCCCCGGTGGTGAAGGGTTTGAGCGAAGCAGGAGATAGAAAAGAGTTAGGTTACAAAGTTTCCACCTAGGGCATGATTGAATCGAGCTAGGGTTTGATTCACAAAGTTACAGAGTTGAAGAGGAGACATTTGCAAGGTAAAAATGGCACCAAAGAAGGCATCTCAGCAGTAGAGTAAAAAGGAAAGAAGAAGGTGGTCATCGAGGAGGAAGAGATGGCACCCAAAAGCCATTTTTCAGAGATGCAATATCCAGAAGGAGTCATCATCGGCCAAGAATGGGATTCACCCATCAGAAAGAGAAAAGTGAGTGAATATAATCACAGACTTTGAGAACAAGAAGGAGCTTGATTCCTTGCTCACTACTAGAATGAACAAGCGCACACGGATGACATGCCATTTATGATGATGATGGGTGAGAAGAATTTTGAAGAGAATTGGGGTCTACCAGTTGTATGAGCTTCCATATTTTGGGAAGTATGAGCCCTTATATCAGTGGCTCATGAGAAGGGTGCACGAAGACTTCTTCTACTTTGTAGGATGCAGAGTTAGAATCTCATCTGCACTTGTCTCATCAGTTATAGTCTAAGGCCACAGAGAAGATATAAAAGGTGATCTTGCAGATAAAGACGTGATTGTAAAGACCAAACAGGAGTTGGGGTACCTGAAGGGTCCATGCGGAATGGACATAGATAAATTAAAGAATTATCCAATTGTATAAGTTGTAACACACCTTGTTACCAAGTTGAATGATCAGGAGCGGTGGTCACAGGTAAATACTATGTGGTTACATGTGGCACATAAGATGTCAGAAGGGACAATCTACAACATTAGTAGGCTATATTATAGAGAAAATAGTCGTAAAGAAGCACACACATGGGAAGATCAGCTTTGGGGTTATCTACTATCACTGGTATTCATGGAGATCGAGTACCATGGACCAAAGGAGAAAGTATGGGAATACCCCATGGAGAACAAGTCCCCAACTGAAAGATTCAGCAAGTACCTATGCAAGGGGGCCATGATAGATGATGTAAAGAAAAGGGTGGAGAAATGGTATGACAGGCTCCACACGTGACATTTGGGGAAGAGTGGCACATCCCAAAGGACCTACCAGCAATGGTAGGGAAACAAGTTTAGTTTGTTGTATATCAACATTTCGCATCATGCACTTCCCAATGAAAGATGGAGTCTAGAGCCCTTGGTGCAAATTTCCTTACACATTCACTGCAAGGTATTTCCAAGCATCTATTCATAGATTTATAGACACGCGCCGACTGGTCTTCAATGCAGATAAGGTAGACTGTGACTACCATATGTTGAGGAAGAAGTATGTGTATCCTGGCAGAAGTGCTTATACAGAGAGGATCATTTCAGAGGTATTGAATATCAAACCAATAAGCCTGGTTATAGCAGATGTGGGGGCAGCATTGGTGTATCTCCAGTTAAAGCCAAAGATGGAGAATAACAAATATGTGGAAGGTGAGTTCACACTTCCAACGCACCACCAAAGGGAAAGCATACAATGGAGAACATCCCAACGCCTAAGCCCACAGAGCCAATTGAAGTGTAGGATGAGGAGGAGGAGCGCGAAGATAGTGGTGGTTTGGAGCATAGGGGTAGGAGACATCCTACAAGTAAGGGTGAAGTTGAGCATGTTTACACCACCTCAGCCACAAGAGGGGGATGATGAGGACTTGAATGCAGTCCAAGGGGAGCATAGGTTTAAAAGGGTATTTAGGAGAACAAGGACCCAAGGTGCTACTCCAACCACTATGCATAAATCACCCAGACTCTCCCACAAAAAGGAGGTGACTACACAGAGAAGGAGGAAACTAAGTTGAATGAGGAGGAGGAGAGTCAGAGGAAAGCACACCTAATTCTCCTACACTTCTAGAGACACAAAAGAACAGGTGAGGCATCAAAGGAAAAGAAGAGGATGAGAAAATACCAGAGGAGACAACTGCAGAGGATGTTCAGGACATGGAGACACAAGTCCCAAATTTGGAGGCTAAAGTTCCTAAGCAGCAAAGGTCTAGAAGAACAAGTGGAGAGCACATTCCACCAGCCATGGGGTATGCAGAGGACACAGGAAAAAAATTTTCACCCGCTTCCAGAGCATGATAGCGTAAAAGGATTTATTTGGTTGGGAGTTAATGGATGAGGATATGGCAACTGAGTGCACACTCAAAGCAACTATCATGGTCAATGCACACCCACATGGATGAGCCTGACTTTGATGTGTGTGAAGATTCATGCATTTCGAGATGACTGAAGAAGGCACCTCAAGCTAGACACATGACAATAAAGCCTACTATCATGTCAGATGAGTAGGTCAACAATGCATTGGTGAAAGTTTTTACTGAGGTGGCTAGAAGAAACATGGACAAAGCTACCACGATCAGAGCATTGCGTAGGAGTCAAGACAAAGGACATAGAGAGATAACATGCATAACATAGAGAGGGACTTCACACAAAGAAGAATGAGGTGTTTATAAGCATCACAGAGGAGATTGGGGACAATGTAATCAAAGCAAGGCCACACTTGAGGCCAAGGTACCACAGACATTTCCTTCAACTGATACACTATGTGGGAAAGTTGGTGGACTTGGTACTCAAGATGAAACTCTACATGCAAGTGCCAAAAGCTCAAAACAAGATGCCAAATGAGAGAAAGCATCAATGGATGAGAAAAATTACATCTTATGAAGGGTTGTTGCAAGCATTACAGAAGTATTGAAGAAAGTAGACCAGGCTTTAAATGTATGCACAACTCCAGAGGTGCTTATCAACATCAAGACCCTCGAAGAGAACAACGAGGTCTAGAAAGTGATGAAAGATGAGACATTGGGCCATGCAGAAATATTGTCAATGGTTAAACAAAAGCAAGGCCTTGGTAGCAGCACAAGAGCCACACAAGACTCGGCTGGAAGAGCTTGGAAAGCTAATTGTGCAGAAGATGGACCTTTTAGAAGGAAGAATGACATCAATGTCTAGTGTTGTGTTGGTTTTGCAAAATGAGAAAGGAGAGATTGCGAGGGATGAGTTAGAATCCATTATTGTGGACATCCCAAAAAAAGTAGAGCAAGCACTCACTGAATGGCAGGTATTGAGGCCAAAATAAAGGAGTATCCAAAGTTGATACTACAAACTGATACAGAGGAGGTTGCCTCATAACCTCATAAAAATTCTTTATTTATCTACATTCTTTCATTCTTATTCTTTCCATTCTTCTATTCTTTCCTTCAATTTTTGAGATACCCATTGTCGAGATGACAATGAGATTAGTGTGGGGTAATGTTGATCAAAGAATACTTGTCAAAGATCACACAAGGAGTCCGCATGGGATAGAAGGCCTAGAACCAAGGGCGTGGAAGGACAGGAAGGACCCGCACACGGAAGGCAAGTTTAGATTTCAGGACTTAGCTGATTTTGAGCATGAAGACCTATTTTTAGAAGATGGCATGTAAACACACCAACGATGTAGAGATGTGTGCACGCATATGCATTTTCTATCTTTGGAGAAGCGGATCAAACATTTTTGCATGGAGACAAGCTAAGAATAGAATTGACACTTCAGTTAACTACAAGAGGACTATAGATAGCACACTTACATGTGTGGCTATGCTTATAAATGGCATGTGGCTATCAATAAGCATGCAGCCTATTTCTAGAATAGATAAGTGGTGAAGGGCAAGTCCCCACCCTATATATATATGATGTTAGGTACATAGTAGAAAGAAAGAGATGTATGTGTGTGTAACAAAGAATATACGCATATGACTGAATCACTGTATCAGTTCCATACGTGCATTGGTATAGATTGACAATATTGTAAGGAGATTTTGTATTTATTAATAGATGGAAGATATTGGTTGAATCTAAGTTTCATTATGTGTGTAGTTGAGTAGTGCATGTTATTAATTCAATCATGATTACTATTTAAGCTTGTTCTTTCATAGATTTGAGGGTATCATGCATTGTAGAATGATGGATTAGTTATGAATCTATATGTTCTTTCATAGATATGTTTCTTCCTTTATCATATTAGTATCCTATTACAACAACCCTAAAGAGGGACCTGGTACCTTTGCACGCTTCGGGTGAGTGCTCGGTCAAGGTGAGTGAAGGGTGTTATTTGGTAAATTCTAGGTTTTGAGTCCTTTTTCATTTTCTTGAGTCATTATTATCAGCTCCATATGCATAAAGGACAAAATCCTTTGAGTAGTTCAGATTGATAAGTATTGGAACGTGAATAATTTATTATTTGATCTTGTTAGGACTTTCTTTTCCTCCTATTGTCCACTTGAATATTGTGTCTTTCTTGAGCATGAGGGTTTATGGGCCTACCTAATCTTGTAAAGTTAAGAATGAATCTCCTAACGAAGTCGATCTTTCCTAGGAATGAGTATAAGGCCTTCTTGTGTCTTTGAAAAAGACAAAGAGAGAGATAGGATGGTGAGATTCATTCCGGGTCTATGGAAATACCATCCTTAGAGACCACATGACCCATAAGCTTTCCTTGCGCATCAAAAAAGTTCCACTTCTTGGGGTTAAGCGATACCCCAAATTGTCTGCATCTCTCAAAGACTCTTTCTAAATGACTGATGTGATATGTGCTCTACTTTGAGAAGATAGTTATGTCATCCAAGTAAACTAGGATGAACTCATTGATATATCCTTTGAAGGCAATGTCCATTGCTCTCTGAAATGTTACGCCTGCATTTGACAAACCAAAAGGAATTTTTTGATAAGCATATGTTCCCCATTTGGTTGTAAATGTTTTCTTGAATTGATCCTCTTCCTTGACCATGATCTGGTTGAAACCAAAGTACCCATCCAACATAGAGAACCTTTGCGTGCTAGCTACTGATGCAAAGTCTACTCCGTGGAAGGTAAAGGATAATGATCCTTCAATAATGCCTTATTCAAATCTCTGAAATCCACATAAAGTAAATTTCACCATTCTTCTTGTGCCTTTGGAACAATATTTTCTAGCCAAGTAGAGTACTTGATAAGAAATATTATCTTTTCCTCAATGAACTTCGATAACTCCTTCCTCACGAGGGGCTCTATCTTAGGATTGATGGGCCTTTGCTTTTGTTTGATGGGATTGATATTAGGATCAAGGTCAATGGAGTGTTGAGCAACACTTGGATAAAATCCTTTGAGGTCTTCATAATCCCATGAGAAAATGTCAACATACTTCTGACATAGAGAAATGAAGGCCTACTTTTCTTCTGTGCGTAGATTTTACCGAGTAGTAAATTTTTACCACGCACAATAGTGACTGGGATGCAATATTTTTTTTGTGTGCATGTAGTTGTCTCCACCCTTTAACTCATCATCATGACCGAACATGTGCTCTAAGGTGACCAGCTTTTTTCTTTATTTGAATCACTTGGTCATCATATCTATCATGCAAGTTGTCTTGCATTTTTAGAATAACTCAGTTTCATTACAATGAACCGCTTAATTTGTGCATAATTTTCAAACACTTGCCAACTAGTTTTGTTGTCCGTAATAGATGGCCTCGACCACCACCTTGATGTGTTGTGCATTTCCTTGAACCAAATCCTCTACTTATGAGAATTTTGAACCCATTTTTTCCATCGATATGATTCTTTGCTTAATTTTCTTGGTACCACCTGCAAGTTAAGAGCATCAAAACTCTGTAAGGGGTCCCAAATTTTGTGTTTACAACCTTTCAAAATCCTATTCTTCATTACACACTTGTTTTTGACCTAGTGTATAAAAATTCAAAGTGTCCTCAAATATCCGATGCCTTAATCTGCCTCTTTTTAGCAATAAGAATACCATGCACCAACACTTCATATTATGTTATGTTATTGGAGCATGTGAACCACAACATGTGCATGAAGAAGAACTTCTCATCCTTAGGAGAGATGAGAACAATACCTTTTCCTATGACGTTTTGCTTGCGAATCTATCAAATAACATCTTCCAAAGTAGAGAAGTATCATCTTATTTTTTCTTGAGCAGGGTAGGAAGAGTGTCGTCTTCTTCAAGAATGCAGTATGTATCAAGACCAGTTTCAATAGTTGTATCATAGGGATCAAATTCATAATGCTCCTTAGCCCATTCATCTAATAATAGATCAGGTATGGAGGGAGGAATAGGCTGCTCTTATGAAACTAACTCTTGTTCTTGGCCTTCTTGGATGAGGCAATTAGATTGGAGGAGATGGGTCATATGACTCAACATGATAGGAAAATATAGGATCATCTTGTATGGTAAATTTGGTACCATACCTTGTTCTTAAAATCATATGAGACCAATCTAAATACAAGTAACCACCCACTTTAGTAGTGAAGTCTCTTGATAGGAAAATGGAAAATAATGGAGGCAAGTTAATGACTAACACATCTTGAGTTATAGTTAGACTTGGACATGCATGCAGGGTTAACTCAAGATCCTTGATGAATCCTAGAATACTCTCACTTGATCCATCAAGTTGCAAAACTCCTTTAGAGATAGGGTTGTACTTAAGGCCTAAGATATCAGAAATTTTCGTATGCATGGCAAAATCACTAGCCCTTGAGTCAATCATACAATTGTGAATAAGATGTTTTCCTACTATCAAGGACATATAGAAGGGTGGGGTATTAACAATTTTGCTTAATTTTTTCTCCTCTGTTTAACACGTGTTGATAACAACTTGAGGTCTTTAAATAAGCTGGATCGGGGTGCACAAAAGCTTCATGCGGGAGGTTGTGTTGAGATGGAATGGCTAGGGAATACCACATTGTGACATTCACATTTTCTTCTTCATCTAGTCAACAATGTTGAATGGAAGGACAAAATACTTGTGCATTTGAGGTACAACATTTTATTTTCTTGATTTCTCTGTTGCCAAAGGAGGCACCTTAGGCTATGTAGGGGCTTGACCTACCAAAGAAGGTACGTGTGCAACTTCACTTGGAACATTACGTGGAGCCTTACGTGCGAAGCATGTGTGCCAGATTTGTTGGGGTTATTAACATACTTCGCTTGTGAACTATATCACTCTTATTGGTTAAAGTAGAAGGTTGCACACTAATTTATAGCATTCTCTTCTTTGACCTTTTGTTGTCAACAACCTCCACACGCATCTGTCAAAATCTATCCATAGCTTGGTTTATTGTGCATAATTCTTCAACTTGAAAGAACATAAGGGTGGTCTCAAGAACAACTTCTAGCACTTCTTCATTGTCTAGTTTTCACGGGCTAGTGGAAGGCTCATAACTTGAAGCACTTTGGATCATGAAGGCTTGCGCCTGCAAGGCATTTGCGTAGTTATCTTGTTGTGTGGAAATTTTAAAAGAAAGCGCCATTCTTTCTCTTAGACCATGTTGTTTTGTACTAGGAATAGTGTTTTGCTTTAGTTGGGTCTTTGGAAGGGGTTGCCCAGGTAAACTATTTGCAATGGAAGGTATACATTGTGACCTTGTCATCTATCATTCGTTTGATTTTGCCCATATTTTTGGTTAGGGTATTGATTTTTGTAGGTTTGATGGATTTGATTAATACCTTGATTAGAGTTACTTCTAAAGGTTTGCACCTGTTGTTTCTCTAAAGATATGACTTTATTGGACAAATTTCTAATCAAGGCCTTAATCTCTCCATCCTCCTTTTGATTTCAAGGGGAATAAGATGTGGAGGAAATGGGTTGGGAACTCTGCTCAGGAATGGGAGCAATGGAAGGTTGAGGTTCTTTAGGAAATTCAGGAAATAATGGCATAGGTAACCTTGGGGCTATTTTACCATCTTGGATTAGAGAATTGTTTTACGCCCTAATGGCTATATGATAGGCATCGCATGAAGTTACATAAAGCATCCATAGACAATATCATTACTGTAATGTCATAATTCAAGGCTCTTAAGAAGTAAATAAAAACACCTTAAGGGGTTGGTCTTAAGAGGGATAGAATTATGTCCCATGTCTTTTGAAATCTAAAGTTGAAATCAGCCATGAGCTCATTGGGATCTCTTTTGATCATTGTGAGTTGTTCTAAAAGGAGATATTATCTTCTTTTCCTCAAATTGATTGCAAAGTGCAATGCCAAGTCCATCTCGATTATGGATAGAGGCAGGTATTAAGCTTGTATACCATTGAAGTGATTTTCCTTTAAGTCAAGAATATAGAAACCTTATAGCTACATCATCTTTTGTAACTAATGAACAAAGCATACATTTGTAATGTCCTGAATCTACTCAACGAGGAGTAAATTGATTCTCACCAGTAAAAAAATGGAATACTCTTAAGTGCAACTACTAGTATATCATGTTGCATGGGAAGAGCCAAAGAAATACCACCATTGAAGCTGAAAAAGGGTAGATTCCTCTGTTACGCCATGGCTATAATGGGTCTGAGTACCCCAGAAAAGTGCACAAAATGTCTACCAAGATAAGGAGTGGAATGCGCCTTGTGCATGAGAGATGAAGAAGTGCACACGGCAGCTCTGCTAATTCTTCTTCTTGAGACAACTACGATATTCAAAGGATTCTTCGGGACCGCACTTTTTTGATGTGTATCCTTCTCATGAAATAGGGCACATGGACTACTAAATTTGGTAGATCTAGATATTAGGATTCATCAAATGCATTACAACAAGCCTCCAAGGGTTTGATCTCAACAATAACACACCAAACTTGCTGAAATGAATATGTATAGATCTTTAAACTGGTCCTACCATGTGTTCCAAAATTGTTGGAGCTCAAAATTACACTGTCCCAAATCAGGATGATCTGGGGCTTTGAGGCAACATGGGATTGTCTCCAAGTTGTGGGACCTTACACTTGAGACAGACCTCCGGAGAATGTCGGCTTCCTCTACTTATTTCTACTGCTACAACTACTCCTAGGAAGGGAAATACAACTATCTAACTCTACTCTACGATTCCAAGGGACCAGGGTGAGAAGGAGATGCATAAAATGAAATCCTAAAATAAAGGGAGGTGATAGCACTAGAAATAAGGGGATGAACACTCTCATATGAGTGAAAACAGGGGGAAATGGAGAAAGGAAGGGCAGACAAGTGTGCCAAAGTCCCAAACAACACTCACACACTCATTTCCATGGAGCACAACAGAAAATAAACATGCGAGGGGCATAGAGAATGCGGTCAAACCAATACAACAAAAGGACAGTAAGAAGATACAATAAAATACGAGCTAGGAAAAGAATAGCCACAAAACAAGAATTTTATTTCTTCCAAGAGATGCACAATCGATTACAATGGTGGAAACAGGAAAGTATCCACATGCAGTGAACCAAATATGAGGCCCCCAACTCAAAATGCAAAGGAACACTACTCTGAATAATGTTCTTGTTATTCAAGAGATTGCAACCTTTACAAATGAGCATTATTCAACAATATATAGAATGAGAGAAGAAGAGGGAAAAGAGAGGGAAACACATTTCCAATCACAACCACCAACAACATGCAATAAATGTTTGAAAACCCTCTTGTAGCACTATCATATCCACCTCCCCATGTCACCTAACTTGTAGAAAAAGGAATGAGACAAAATCTGATAAAATATGGGTGTTTTGGTCGACTACATGTATGCATTAACAATTTGAGTCACGTCTTCCCTATTTTCACCTACCAAACACCGCCAAAATCTAATTTTGAAAACCCTAGAGTATAGCCCATGTCAACAAATTTCAAACAAGACTAGGTGCACATGAATCCAAGATTTTGAAGAA
Source organism: Taxus wallichiana var. yunnanensis (assembly GCA_018340775.1). Lineage (NCBI taxonomy): Eukaryota > Viridiplantae > Streptophyta > Pinopsida > Cupressales > Taxaceae > Taxus > Taxus wallichiana. Next base: position 318,394,015 of record CM031234.1, on the reverse strand, counting down.
ATTATGACAATTTGAAGTTTTGCAGTACAAGAGGAACACACAAGACACGTGGCATGATCTCGATTGATCATGGATCGACCGATTTGTCTAGTTATTTTTTCCTTGCCACGTGTCACATGCTCATTTTCCATGAGGCTCGACACATAGCTGGTGTTATTTGACTTATCCTCATAAGCTACACTTTATCTGACACGTCTCCTGGATGAGACATGTGGCACACGATAACTAGTGTGGAGGACCGCAAACTTGGTGCACACGCAAGAGCAAGAGGTGCAAGAGGGAAGAATGTAGAGGTTTTCAAGCGAATGCAAGAGAGTGCATAAGGGTAGGAGGAAAGGGATGCGTCCTCACCGGGGCATGCAAGTAGGCAAAGAAGATTCCCGGCATTGGAAGAAAATAGTGTGTGGGGCTTGCCAAGAGGGAGGATAAAGTGTTGTGCGCAAGATGCACAAAACTTGGGAAGAAAGGAATGCACAAAAGAAAACATGTCGAGGACTTGCAAAAATGGGAGGAAAGTCAGGCGGGTGTGTGGTGACCAAGAAATTAAATTGAATGCGGAGGGAAATGTGTGCAAAGTAGAAACATAGGGATATTTGGAAGAATGTGAGGAAAGAAGGAGCATGTGGAAGTCACACAAAATAAAGTGAAGGGAAAGTGATATGAAAAGGAATCACGAAAGAGCACGCAAGGGTACACGTAAAGAACTGCAACCAAGTATTTACACCAAGGAAGAAATAAAATATGTGTGTTGCCTGAAGTGATGATGCCAGAGCTAGAATGGAACTGCAAGTTGTCAAAGTAACCATGGGGTTATTTTGGACAACAACATCCAAAATCCCTAAGAATTTGTTTACATAGACACCATCGCCTGTGGGCAATTATGTCATTTACAGTACACTTTCTTTCGGACACCTTCACCCCGTGTAGACCCTATTACATGGTTGATCATGTATGTTCATGTTCTTGCACTTTCTAAACACCATTGGCCCCTGTTCGAGCTTTCTAGAAGGGCCAATTCTATCTAAAACACAAATTTACATAGCATTATTTTCAACATCCAAATTACAAAGATGTCACCTCTAAGGATATTTTTGGCACAATTGAACCCTCTGAACTTCTCCATGGGATATTCCTTTGTGCCTACATCTCCTCTTCATGCTCCTAAATATTCTATCTCTCATCTTATGAGCACTACTCTTCCTAGTCACCCCAATCTCACCCATGAAGCTCTATTGTCCCAACCATATCCCTATGATCGATCGGATATGGGTCACTTAGTAAAATGTAATGTGGTTGAGGTTGAGAAAATATATCCCATATCCATCATTAAGAATCTCAACAACAATGAGTACTTTACCCCTGACAAGGATGGAGGTTTTCGAAAGATATCTACCAATGCCATGGAAATGACCATGCCCCACCTTAACCAGGGATTACCATACCATGATTAGACTCCTCCCTGCAGGACTAATCGAGAATGAATCTCCTAAAACTCCCACTAATGAACATGACAATCACGAAAAAAAATGCCATTATTATTCTATGGATCCTAACACGATAATATTCAAGTTCCTAGATCAAATTGCCTTATCCCGAGTTACCACCACATCCAAAGGCATGGTTCAATTGTAAAATTATATGTGACAAATAGCATCTCAAAATTTGGTGCCTAATTTGTTCTTATGCCCCTCTTTGTGGATGCACACGAGAATCCTATTCCTCCTCCACCAATCTAAAACAAGATGTTGCAAACTATCCAAAATGAACCTTTAGCTTCATACATTGTTGTCATGGACTTGGGAGAGATTGTCCCTAGCATCTCAGCGCTCTACCTCAAGACCTTTGGAAACCTATAAAAAGAGTGGATTCAAACAAACACCTACACAACCACTAAGCTTATAGAAAAGAATTTCATAGGAAAGGTACTAGAATGGTATAACCAGCTTCCTCCCAACTTGATAGTTGATTTATAAGGCTTAGTTAAAGCTCTCATCTCTGAATTTCAAAAAGAAAAAAAAAATTCCTAAAAACAATTTACAAAGATTCATAAACCTTAAGCAAGGAATTCATGAATCTACCAAGGCTTTATTAAGAAATGGAAAATTTTTTCTATACAAGCTAATCACAATCTTAATAATCAAATCCTATGCCCAATATTTTTAAGTCCCTTACACCTACTCTCTCAATATGAATTCAAGTCCTTATCTCTCAACACGTTGGAGGAATCCCTCGAACAAGAAAAAAAGACAAGATCAACTCATGTGTGAATTTATATGCACTTCCAATTCATCGCCTAAACTCAAAAGCACAACACATGTAATCATCCCTTTGAATCCTCCAAGAGAAAAAGGAATGGGAGAACATCAGAATCTCCTTACACCTCCTTTCATACTCCTTTATCTCATGTCGAACTTCTCCAAATGTTTCCCACTCCATGAATAGTTTTCCTTCAAAACAAGCATTGCCTAACTTTAGGGTGATCTATTTTGTTTGTGGCATGCCATTATAGGACACTCTCATAGTGATTGTAAGGACCTTAAGTTCTTCTTTGGTTCTTCTTTTCGATTACTCTACCATTATACAAGAGTGTTATGAGAAATATCAATCTTTAGAAAAATATTCCAACTCATCAAAATAAGCATCATAAAAGCCCCATGAACAATATCATGGGCACCATAGAGCCTTCATATGATCAAAGTCTCCTAGATTCTCAATATATCAATGTGGCTAAGGTAAACTATAGACGTAAACTTGCCCATAAAGATCTCATTATCAAGCCAAAGAAATCCTCTGATAATCCACCATTGTTTGATACTTCCCAAGACCCATCAATGGTGGAGCATGCTCCCATAGTCGATCCTCCACCTTTAGTGTCACAAGAAGTACCAAGTAAAGATCATATCCCACCTTCTTCTGACAAGCTAGCTCTAATTAAACCATCATCACATCTGGATACATCTTCCATTGTGTCACCACCACAGTATCACTATGGAAGCTATTCCAAGCCTAGTTGGAACTTTTTAGATGAGATAAATTCCCTTACATGCAAAATACCTTTTATGGAACTCATGCATACATCAAATTTTCATCAAAGGTTTCTCCTCCAACAATTGCAAAGCTTTGAGGATCCTTCTTGTGTGGCTCCCAAAATCCTACCACATCCCCAAATCCAGAGATTCATCATATAGAGACTACAAGATCATCCTTACAACACTCATGTTTGGTTGCTTAGCCTTGGAGTTTGTGGAGGATGACATGATTACTGATGAGGTCCTATTTCATGTGGATGACCTACCCCTACTCATTAGTGTTATCATTCATGATGCACAAGTGTGTATGGTCCTTGTGGACAAAGGATCGGGAATTAACTTAGCATCTTTCTCCCTCATCAAGAATCTTAGATATTCTATCGATGACCTCAAGCCTACTCACTTGACTTGTCATGGCTTTGACAAAACTAAACAAAAACCCATAGGATGTATCTGGAGCTACCCATCACAATTGGACCCAAAATGGTCCACACCAAACTTATGGTTCTAGATCGTCCTCTCTCTTACAACCTCTTATTGGGCCAACCATGGACACATCACATGCACACAATCACATCATCCAGTACCAATGTATTAAATTCATCCATAACAACCAACATGCTTTAGGCATGATGTTGATCCCAATCCTTGGATATCCAATACCATTTCCTAATGAGCCTTTCCTAATGCCAACTACTCCCAAGATCCAAAGTATTCCCTACCCAAAGTTCTTTGATCTTAGGTCCAAAATATAAATTACATTAGCAGATTCAAATGATGATGAACCTAATGATATTCAAAACAAAATCAACAAAAACAGTTTACCCGATGATATTTTACATCGGTTACCTCCGCTTCTTCCCTCGCGATCGATTTCCACCTCAAACAACATGGAGGAGCCAATGAGTGATGTCTCGACCTCCAATCACTTAGAATGCAATGAGTTAGGAATTGTGTAACTTTTTTTATCACCCTCCCCTTTCACCCAGATCTTTTAGTAAGATCGATGTTTTTCAACTAAGGAGGAGGTGCCTAATCTTAAAGGAAAAGGGATTTCCTTTGACAAAGATTACATCGTTTCAAGCTGAGTCTAGGCACTTGGAAGTATTGCACTACCAACGTGCCTTGGCCCAAATACGGTCTTCTCAACTCGAATCTAATACCATCGACACATCTTATGAACCCCCTATCTATGATACTAGCGATAATGAGGATGAGGAAGAGACGCTTCCTTATGTTCCTCCCCGCTAATCCACCACTCCTCGATACCCTAGGTCATCGAGAAAATCTCTAACTATGCTTGTGCGCATGCTCCCATAACAACTTAACCACCTCAACAACTTCTAATCAACCTCTACACTCAACATTGGTCTCGGTGCTCCTAACATGGCCATTGTTGTTGATCCTGCACCCAAAGAGGTCACCTTAGATGCTAGGGTATTAGATGTACGACAAACCAAGCTCTAGGCAACATAGAGATGGTAGGTGATATGTAGGCCTAGAAATCAATGTAGAATATCATGGGCCTCTCCTACCTTAGATAATGACGAAGCTATTCTAGAAATCTTATATGCCCGAGAAGATAAACTCCTCACATCATCATAAGTTGGGAACTTCTCTAAGAAACCTATGCACTTTGACGATTATGTCACTACTATCGATCCTAGCCAGGATGAAGTAACCAAATTACCCGAGGCCCCATATCATTTCCAAGATGGTAATGTTATGTTGGTGAATCAACCATTAGTGTACAACTTGATGACTGATCCCACACACGTAGTCATGCTTGGTGATTGCTTTCCTCACTTACGTGAGCATCACATAGAATTATTACAAAAAACATAAGGAGGTATTTGCATGGGGATATGTCGATATGCTTGGCAAATTGATCCTAAATTGTCTCCCATAACATCATCACTTATCCTAATGCCACTCCCATTCGAAAAAAGATAAGGAAGTTCCCTCCCAAGATCAATGATTTATGTCATAAAGAAATCATCAAACTCTTAGATGCAAAATTCATTCATATGGTGGACTATTCTGAATGGGTGTCCAATATCATCCCGGTTCGGAAAGAAGGCTACCTTGGCCATCCATATTTGCATTGACTTTAAAACCTTAACCTCACTTTTCCTAAGGATAACTTTCCTTTACCCTCCATCGATGCCATCATCGATGCCACGACAGGGTATGAAATGTTATCTCTTATGGATGGGTTCTCGGGTATAACCAAATTCAGATTGCTCCCGAAGATCAACACAAGACTACCTTTCACTACAAAATGGGGCACTTATTGTTATGTAAAATGCCCTTTGGACTCAAAAATGTCTGGTGCAACATATCAACATGCCATGACACACATCTTTCATGACCTCATACATAAAATAGTCAAAGTCTACATTGATGATCTACTCATCAAATCTTGACGCACTTATGATCACGCTCATGACTTAGACATTGCCTTAGGATGCCTTTACAAATACAAGGTTCACCTCAATCCCGGAAAATGCATATTTGGGGTGACATAGGAAAAAACTCCTAGGATTCTTAGTATCTAAACATGGTATCGATGTCGATCCAACAAAGATTAAAGTTATCCTCGACATGCCACACCATTCTCCATATCGAAGACATATACACTTTTCTCATGGAAACTTGGGGCAATCCAACGATTTATCCCCGAATTTACCTATCACACTCATGCCATAAATAGTCTCCTTCAAAATCTACCAAACTAGAGTGGACCAAAGATCTATCAACAAGCATTCACAATATGAAACACTCTTTGTCCTCATTACCAACCTTACAGACCTCCTTCACCAGATCGACCTTTATTGTTATATACCTCTTCCACTCTGGTGTCCTTAGGGCAATGTTAGCACATGAAGATGAAAAGGGTAAAGGAGCATGTCATCTATTATGTTAGTCGAGCCTTACTAGACTATGAAGCATGATATACATCCATTGAGTGGGATTGTTTAGCCATATATTACGCAACTTACAAAGTTATGTCACTACATGTTGTATCAAACTACTTACATCATTATCCATACAAATCCCTTACGGCACTTCTTCTCACATGCTATCCTCCCCATGGATCGCATTGGGAAATGGATGGCCCTTCTTATGGAATTTGACCTCCGCATCATCACACGAAGGGCGGTAAAAGGCCAAGTCATAGTGGACCAATTGGTTGTCGCCCCCATCTCTTCTTCTCAACCTATTCATGATGCATTACCCGATGAGGACATCCTCCTCATTGAGGGCATAAACAACATGTCATTTCCATAAAAGACTACTACTATAGCTTCACAGTTGGTCTTGAGGCACAGTCCTTTGACGCCAATTTTGAAGTGCTTTCCCTCACCAAAAACAAACCAATGGCCACAATCATTGAGGAGGAGGTCACCATCATCTCCATGAGGATACATGGACTGCTACACTTCGACGGGGCAAAGTGCCTCCAAGGAGCTAGGGCAGGTTGTGTTCTCACCGATCCCTCTAGCTAGGCTTTCCCTCTCTCCTATCGACTCGAGTTTGAAATCACCAACAACATGGCAGAATATGAGGCTCTTATCTTAGGTATATAAGTGCCTTAGCTAAGGGTGTCTCCTATCTTCATGCCATGGGGATTCTCAATTGGTGTGTCGATAGTTAGTGGTGCATATCAATGTCAGTAATAAAAACCTTAAAGCTTATCATGACTTAGTTCAGAATTAATGCCACAATTCACTTCATTTACCATTGAATCAATCCCATGAAACATAATGCCTTGGTTGATTCTTTGGCCACATCTACCACTCAGTTTTAGTCACATTTTGATTCTCATGATGACACTCTTATACAAATTTGTCAAACCCCAACCACTTCACCTCCTCCAAACATCCAAGATGTCTGTCAGATCGAGCCACACACCTTACACAGACCCTTGGTATGCTGACATCCGTTAATTTATACAAATACCAAACCTACCCAAAGGTATTGACTCTCGAACACGACTACAAATACAAAAAAAAAGGCTCTCAAATACATACTTAAAGATGACATCTTATACTATCACAACTTTAAAGGTACCCTACTTCGATGTGTTAACAAAGATGAGGTTCCCCTTGTCTTAGAGGAAGCGCATGGGGGCACTTGCGGTGGCCATTGTAGTGGTCATGCTACTCATGCACAAGTGCCTACGTATGGGTTACTATTGGCCTACACTAGAATCTGACACTCATGCCTTTACCAAAAAGTGTCGACCTTGCCAATTCATGATGACTTGATTCATTCCCCTCCGAGCTGAGTTGCAATCCATCATAACTCCCTGGCCCTTCAAGTATATGGGGATTGGATTACATTGGAAAATTACCTCGATCTCAAGATGGTCATGTCTTCATCATCATAACCATGGAATACTTTACTAAGTGGGTTGAAGCCATGCCTCTCACCAACATGTCTGGCCTTACTACATCTAAATTCATCCTCAATCAAATCATTTTTCACTTTGGAATTCCCATACCATCATATCTAACAATGGTGGGAGCTTCAAATGCAAAGAAATGAAGAAAATTTGTGCTAAGTTCAAAATCAAACATCGATTCTCAACACCATATCATCCACAATGCAATGGACAATCATGAATCTATGAATAAAATTCTCAATAAGATCTTACAAAAGAATCCGTGAATCATGCACATATTGGCATACAAAGCTATATCCTACATTATGGGCATACCACACCAGTGTCCATATATAGCCATTGGGGCAACCCCATTTCACTTACCTATGGAGTTGGTGGCAGGTCCTTCCACTCGAGGTGGAACTCCCTTCGCTCTGCATTTCCCTTCATGGTATCATTCCAGATGAGGAACTCCGTGAAGCGTGCCTCCATGACCTCGACCTATTAGAAGAATGATGTGATAAGAGCATACACTCGTAATCAAAACATAAACAACACCTTGCCAAATAACATAACAAACTTGTTTGTTCGTCACGTACTTTCGATGTGGGTGACCTTGTTCTTAAACTTGATTATACACATGACAAAGAAGGAAAATACGCTTAAAAATGGTGGGGTCCTTACCTCATCAAAGATATCATAGGTCCTAACACATATCGTCTTCAAACCAATGAAGGCCACATCTTCAAAGAACCAACAAATGCTCAATTCCTCAAAAGTTTCATGCATGAAGGAACTCGGGAGTTTCGGTACTCAGCTACCATCTCTCATCTTTCTTCTCAAATTCACTACTTCATCAACCTTCTTCTTAACAACATTATCAACATTATCAACACCCTGGCTTTGTACACCCCGGCTTTCCTATTGGATCACCGTGGTATTATGCACATCCTCGCTTAGGTTCATGGCCTTTCTTGGATTTATGTTTCTATATCATTCTTATAGCATCATCTACCTTAGGTTTTTTTGCACTTTTCAACATTGTTATCCACCCTTTGGGCTAATCATCCATCTTCTCTTTATTTACACCTTTGGGTTTATGATAGTTTCTCTTTGTAGCTTCTACCATATGGTTTTTGCACTTTTCAACATGTTGTTGCCCTTGCTTGGCTATGACACTATGACACCATACCATCACACATCATCTCAACACTATGACAACATCCATCCCATGGGCCCCTAGCTAGGTGATTTATGTCTTATTTTACTAATGATCCTCTAGTGTTTCCTTTCATTTTTTCTTCTCCAGGGTTCTTGCAGCATTGATTGTGCCCACACGTGGCAAGACGAGCGATGACACTATCAGGTATGCATTGGTGGGTATATTTCATTTCAGCTAGTCCTTTTAGCATTTCTTTATGTACTTACTTTTATATCGGTGTTATGGATTGTTTCTTTTCATTGACCACCCCATGTTTTCACTATTGTGACATGCGGTGATCAACGGTTGGGGCATATGTATACACCTAATTTTTCACTTTTCATCTTTCATACATGTTACTAACAATTTCCTTTGTGCAAATAAGGGTCATTGATGCATCTATTTCTAGAGCGGGTGCCTTAAGGGGCTTGTCAAGAATGGGAATGGTTATTCACATAACCATTATGGGTTAGAGACAACACAGAGAGAGTGTCGCTATTTGGTCTTGGCCTTAGTTTTCCTTACACTAGTTATCCTTGTCCTCTTAGGTCTCATACACATTGCATTCACAACTTCTTGCTTGCATCTCACCACTTTGCACCTTGTTTATCCACATCCATGATCTACGACACACTTTTTTCACTTTTCACACACACTACCTCATTTTATCATCCTTTCCGATGACATCACCCATGGGCAATGGTGTCAATGTTGTATTTTCCTTGCCCGACACCCATTCACGCCATGCAGGCGATGGCATCCTATATATACTTGCCACATTTCGACATTCATCAAGAAAAGGAAGCCAAATCATTTGAATTGTCATTTGCTTTGCTCTTTTGCGTCATCTTCACATCTACTCACCTAGCTCTTGGTTCATCTTGCATCTTGCTTGGATTGGATTGGATACTCTTCTTCTTGGATGGTTGCTTGCACTATTAGGTCACCTATAGTGAGTCTAGGACAAGAATGGTGTTCCCCTTCTCCACCTAATAGTGATTCTCTCTTGGTGTGTTGCTTCTCTAGAGAGATAGATGCATCAGTGACCACCCTACATGTACAAGGTGAGTGCTCTAACCATCCGTCATTTTGCATAGATAAGTTCATCTCCTTCCTCATTGTGTTATGTTAACTTAGAATTACATATGTTTGTATGCTAATTAACATTGTGCTCTTCTTCGTTATGAGTTCATTAGCTATCATTATTTTCATTTCAATTATATTATGCATGCTTGTTTCATTTATTGTTGATCCATACCTCTCCACACCCAACTACCGATATCTCAATAGGGTTCTTTCCTCTATCTTGATCATGGGCCTTGAAACCCTAGGTTGACCTAGTGTAGGGATTACTACCCTCTAGATACACCCTTGCACTTCACCCTCAAACTCCTTCACCCCTCTTCCTCTCCCATTGTTTCTCTCCCTCCACTTCTACTTCTTTACTAGATCCCCTTTGACATTTACATCATACATTTCACGTGTGATTGCTAGTGTAGGTGCAATTTCCATATATGATAGAGTACTCTTTTTAGACATCATCTAAAAAACTAAGAAACTGATGATCCGTATATTCATACAAACATTAAAGAACGTTATTTTCTTTCATAAGATAAAAATCCCAAAAATTATGCCACATGTTAATGCTGATACAAAGATTTAAAATCCAAAATATTCAGCAATTTTAAATCAAAATAAAATACATCGGTTTAAAATCCTCTCAAAACATTGTATTGGTTTAATGGTTGTGTATCCCTCTTGTAGTTTTCCAACAGCAATCATCTTCTACTGAAAGAGGGATCAGCATCTGATACAAAGGCCAAGAATGGTAATCATCTATATCACGTGCTTCGTATCTTCAAATTCTTTAATATTTCTCCTATGTTAAGTCCCAACATATCTTTAAGTTTTCAATCTCTCCTGTGGTTATTCCCTAGAATCGTCATATCTTTCTCCTTTTCATTTTGTCTCTGCGTTACAATGACGACAAAAAACCCTAATCCATCATCAATGGTAGAGTGACAACAATCAACAAAATTCAAGACAATACATGTTACATGTAGTGTTCAATTCAAAGTAAGCAGCCGTATTATCCAATATTAGTGGGTAGTTATCCATGTCATATACACATTCATGTGTTGTCTCCATACGAGCATTGCAAACAGAGTCCGGTCCATCGACGACATGTTTAGTTGATGAGTATCAACAGGCAGTTGTATTGGTTGATGAGTTTCAATTGGCAATTCAATTCAACAAAATGATTGTAATGATTTTGTCAAATTACCAATTGCGATCAAGACTTACTCATGAACTGTTTAGCAATGCAAAAAGCATTAATGACACCTATTCCACGTTTCTCATTATGTGAAATTTTGCTTAAAATCAAGGAAGATTTGGTATGGAGGGGTCATTCAAAATATTTTTATAATCATTATAATCCCTGCATTGTTTTTTCAAGATAGGGCTCTTTTAAAGACAACTAAATTTCTATAATAATAAATGCACTCTTATATTTGCTATGAATAATCCCTATTGCTAATTCCATCAACTCTTTCAAGAGTAAATCATACCGGATCTTCGTATGCTCCTCTACAATAGTCCAAACCAACCCTCGTTAGAAAATAATCAAAACTAGGAACAATTTAATTCACCTTTTCCTTCATGTTTATCAAATTACCAATCACAATATAAACCCTCAACTCGTACAATCAGAAAAACAATCGGATTAAGCACAGATGCATCTGCTTTGTCCCAAATTTTGAGAATGTTTGTGATTTCTTCAAGGTCTAAAACATTCTCATAAAGAATATAAAACTAGCTCTTTTATCAAGTTAAGTTGCCAGTTATTTATCAAGCACTTCATCCTACAGCACAATAACCCTTATTTTTGACAATTACCATTGGAATGTGCAAAGAGTGTGCAATTACTGTTTTCTTCAAAGAAAAAAATTGGAATGTGCATCTTAATGTTGTCCTCCGCCTGTACACAAGCTAGTTGGATTAGATGCAATCACAAATTGAAAAATACTGACTTCAGCACATAACTGCTATTTTCAGAATGCATTTAAAAACATTTTGATTTCCATATAAACAAAAATCAATCAAATGTACCAACATGCATGTTGAGAAAATTCAAAATTAATTGAAACATTGCACATTGCAAGAAAATAATGCTAGGCATATTGGTAAAAGTTTTTGACAAGAAACAGTAATGTTCGTTTCAGAACACTAAAGTTCATTTCTGCAATCAATCATTACTCGGGATTCTCAATTGAATCAATGCACTAAATGTTAAAGTCAAATATCTATATAACAGTTAATCAACAGTTAAAAGTGTTCCCATTGACGATAGTCACTTCAAATAAAGCTAAAAATATAAAGTGGAGGTGGAAGTGGAGGTGGTACCTCACCATAAATAATTGCATCCTACATCCAATTAGACTGATTCTGTTTGATTTAACAAAACATGTCATGGCAAAGCCAGAAAACATGATTGTTAATGCAGTTGTGTGAGATTAGACATTTTGACTGTAAATACTGACATGGAATTATAAAAACTTTCAATTAAATTGTGATGTAACGAACAAAGTTGATAAAAACATGTACTTGAAATCAAATAAAGATATGCAGATTTTCAAACATGGATATTATCAAAGAGAACAATATCATAACAATGCTAAATTGATTAAAAACACTAAGCCCTCCTTAGAGATTTTGTCAATGTTGGCCTTGAGCCAGAGATTGCTCTACTAGAAGCTTCCTTCCGTAAATCACTATCAAAAACTGTGAAACTATAACGTTGCACCTTGGGTGACTAGATAGGCCTACAATAATCACAAAACCATTTCTCTTCTCAAAAGAGTACCCTGAAACTAAAATGCTAGATATCTAATTCTCCCCTACTAGTCTTGATATACAGTCCGATTGTGAGCATGCAGCTCACGAGTATGGAGCTTGTAGAGAGGATATCTGAACAAAAAGAGTACATATTTTGCATAACTTGTATGGATGGAAAAAGAACTTGACATATTAACCCACAATACCCACACAAAAACATTACTTTAAAACAGAAATCTGTAGAATTGTCTGCAGAATTGATGCCAAATTCAGAACTATATGATACCTGTAAAAAGAACACACAGAAGAAAAATATCAACATGCATAGATGTGTGAAATTATCTACAATCACCGTAAAGCAAACCTCACATAACTACAATGAAAACATCAGATTTGGTAAACTCAAAAGTACAAATGTAGGAATATGAACCTTACCATCATTTATCATGTTTCACCAAGAAGACGATTAGGATTCTCTTCTTGGCTGTCAAGAGGCATGTATTGCGCCATGATGGCTCTGATTTCAGAGTCCACATAAGTCTGCAAAACAAGGTGAAGAAAAACAAATATATCACTCTTCATGCACTCATAAAAAAAAAACAAGTCTATATCCAAAGTCCTTTAACATGGAACAAGGATATCAATACAATTTCACAAATATTTGACTTACTCTGAATCTGTATTTATAATATACGTAACCTCCGATAGCAACAGCTGACACCAAGAACAGTAGAAACAACATAGAAACCCCACCCCTTGTTCCTTGTTCAGGCTTCTTAGCTGGATTACAAAATCATGATCTGTTTAATTAAAATGCTACCTTTGCCATAGTTATAAAAATTATGAAGATCATGCGGAACATGAAACTGTAAGGACGTAAATCCATATGATTTTTATTAGAAATGAATTAAAAAAACATCTAAAACACAGGAAAAATGGGAAGAAAAGAATCTCTAAAATCATCATTGTAGAAACAAATATCAACAAAAAAATGAGGTAAGAAATATTTGTCAATCGGGAAACAAACAACTGAAACTCTAAAAGAGCGTGCTTACCTTCACAGTGGGTATAGCCGTCACCCGTGGACAGAACACCTTCAATCAAAGGACACTCACAGACCCTTCCGCGGAAAGTATCCTGCCAAAAATGAATAGTCATAAATCCTCATAAGCATACAATTTACGCAACAACGTGACAAACCTACTAATGAACAACCAAAAAATCTCCCATAGCTCAGGCAACAAAAATGTGTACCTTGCAGGCTGTTATATTTGTCTTTGTATGTTGCCAGCAACCACCATTATTTATCAAACATTCATTTGTCTCCATCTCTGGATTCAGAAAACAAAACAATTACCTACCATATAGTCAATAGTTCATTAATATCTGTGCCTCATTCACAAAATGATGCTTGCCTATGCAGCTAACAAACAATTGTGTTATGAAGTAGCTCAAATTAACCCAAACAGTTACTTCCAGAAATTTAAAAATGTATATTCCTTCAAAAATGGATTGTCTACATCTATCCAGAAAAAAATCAAAATGCATGATCCCTCATTCATAAATTGTCAAGACGTACCCACTAAAAATTCAATCTTACCTTCATTCAAGCAAATTGCAGGTTCAGTAGTTTCCTTAAAACCTGCACAAATTGCTTTCATGACAGCCCCTTTGGCCAGTTTTCCTGCAACGGGAACAAGTAAGAACTCCACATTTATACATGTGTGTATCAAAGAAAAACCAAATACAGTGAAGAAATAATCCCAACCTCTGTATTGCCTGTTGTTAATAACAAGAGTGGGTAACATTGTGACATCACCACGAGAACCATGTCCGACCTGAGGAATCCAGAAACCAAGGCCACAGAACAAATATTTAAACAAAAACGATCAGCCAATTCTGACAAATATGAAACAAGACACAAACACTTCTATTTTGCCATTGAATAGAACTTGTCATAACAAATGGGTAACATGTAAGCTAACCTGTGCACCTTGCTCGGCTTTCAAAACAGGGTTCTCTTTATCATCATTTGGATCCCCATGCATTTTTCTATTTTCTTGTTATCCAGACCTGCTAAAAAGCAATTGATGACAAAAAAACACCGTCTGATCATATTCTACAGACTAATTTTCATTAGAAAGTCAAAACACACGCATTCATAACCTTGAATAGATATGCAATTAAGAAAAACAAAAAAATGTACCTAGAGATTTGATAACACTGTCTGCACATTCTTTATTATATTTTTCTCCTTCATTGGACACCTAATATGGAAATCAGTGACATAGTCCCACCAAACCCAGGGTCTCTTATTCTCATTTGCATCTCTAAAGACACACAATTGTCTCAGATTTTCAATCACCACATCTTTACCATCATAACCCTGACTTAAATCCTGTTCTGGGTCAGGTGCACAGTATCTTCCATGATTAATGCATTGAGATTTACACTCCTTTCTCAAAGTAAAGGCTTGGGGGCAGTACCAGGTGATATAGTGAGGAGTAAATTGTGTGTATCTGTTTTTCTCAAGAATTTGAGCAGCTCCTTTGAAATTCTTTAAAAACTCCATCTGTGTATTACACTTTACTCCACATTCATCGTTGCTATTTGTCCACAACTCATACTCCACACGTTCATCTGTGTGCGGAACAGACTCTCTCCAGTCCAAATTAATATTAACCATGTCACCCTTATTGATAGCTTTTTTCAGTTTATCACCTAAGTGTTTCTCAATGAGGGCAGAAGGAATAGTAATATTCTGAAGATATTCAGCTGATGCAACATCTTCTTCGGGTGAATCCATAGTAATCAAAGGTTCTTCCTTGTCATCAGCCACAAGTACTGCTGCTGCCCCGCATTCTGAGCATTCCAGACTTTCAAAGCAAAATAGCAATCTGCAATGAAATGGCAAAAGACTCAACTCCGCTAAGTCAATGAATAAAACATTGAGTAGTGAGTACCCAATAATCCAAATTCAGCCAATAATAAACAAAAGATTCAGTACGAACAACTTCAACAGGAAACAAAGAGAACAATATAACAAACTCAAGCATGCTAGAAGGGTTCCAGGTGAGGCTAGATATACTATTAGGTGTTAAACAAATCTTCAAAGGTGAATATATGTGGTATTTGTGGAAATGATCATTTTTCTCAATACTGGTAACTGAAATATAAAACCACCAAATGACAAAAATCAGACACTATTTTTGGCCCTTTCAGTATTTACCCAGCTTTATTAGAAGCAAAAGCAAACTAAAAAAATCTCATGAATTGCCCAAAGGGAAAATTCCAGGGAAAAAGCAAGGACTGATAAATTACCCAATTACCAAACATATGATAAGTAAATCTCTACACAAGTTACTTTTTCACAATTTAACAAAGAATGATACCATGCTACTCCTAAGTCTAACACAGCTGCAAAGTCAACTGAGAAAACAATTCAAGTTTCTTTAAAAACCAAACTTATATTTACTTGGTGTGCAAGATCAATCGATAATGAGCTTGTATTTACATCACCTTGAAGAGAAATTCTCATAGATTAATTATGAATACATTTGTCCAGCCTTATCACATGTACAAACTCTCAACAAAATCTATTACCTACAAAATATGAATATTCAAATATCTTCCTCAGCAGATGGTATGATTTGTAGCATCACCTCTTAACAAAGCCCAAGTTTCGGTTCCTATCAAAATTTTAAATTAGCCACGCCTAGACTGGTTTCCAACAATACCAGGTTTCAGAATACCAGTAACCAGCAGTTAAATTATATTCATGTTTATTTCTATTTCTTCTTTTGAATAAACTGTGTGTGTGTCTTTCTATTTAACCGTGTGATTGGTATAAATTCTTCTGGATAAGTTGTGCTTGAATAAATTCTTTTAAAAGACATGGTAAACAAAAATGCACAAGCAGTTTATCCAGATGAATTTATACAAACCCAAGTGTATTGATCTAATGTGATAACAACCTACAATGTTGTTCCTCATGGCAAGTGAAAAAGAAGCAAACAGATTCTCATTCATAAGTTGTTTGTCGGGCTCTAACCTGGTGGTTAGAAAAAGGAATCACAAATAAATCAGGCTCAAACCCTGACAAGGTTACAGAGACCTAATAGAAGTCCAAGTGACATCGTCACTCGGTGTAATCAAAAGACGTCCTCTGATTGAAAAAATACTATATATTTTATTTCCACTAAGGACTTATAAATCCAGAAAAAGAAAATTCATTAAAAAAATTAGTATCCAAACTAAAATAAGCTGGTGCCAACAACAATCTACAAAACCTGGTCAAAAATGCACATGATAATGACAATTTCAAACTAAATTTTAGACCGGTTAAATAAGACAGAAAATCCTTGGTAAAAGATATTACAGTAGGGTTTTCTAACCTTAATGGCAAAGCAATCTCAAAATTTGACAGCTTGTACAATTTTCCCTTGTATAAAATACACCAGCTATAAATCTGAAAACTTACCTCCACGATCAACCAGAACAACGGTAGGAAGCCCCGGGGCGAGATTTAAACTCAATGTTAAAAGCATCAAATGGCTTGCATCCCTTCTGATTCTCCTTCGGGTAACTCGCCGACCCAACCATAGTTCCGCCATACTGAGGAATCCCAAAATTTCCTATAGCGCTGTCGTATGTGCCTTTTATATAATCAGGCGAAGTTATCCCAAAATTATTCTTCTCCACCACAAATTTTGCCATGGCTGGGGCCACAATTATTAGCATAATCATCACCACTGTGCCATAAAGCCGGCCAGCCCTCCTTGCCATCGCCATCTTCGCCAGACTGAAACCCTATAAAGAAACAGATTTTATTGAAAAAAAAAAACTCTTCCACCAATTTTTGCTCAAAGATAAAAGTATTGATCCGAAATAACAATACTTTGAGCCCTTCACCTCACTCAAAAAAGAAAAACATCACAACGCAAACCCTTCTAAACAATAACCCAGATACAAATTCAGATGAGCTAAAAACCTGAAAGTAGGAATCTAACATCCCAGAATTAGGAGTTTGCCGATTGATCGGTTAACAATATGAAAGAAACCCTCCTAGACAGACACTTTTGGCAGGGTTTAGAATTTATATATAAAGAACTTTACCAAATCTGCGCAAGGGCCGCCGTAAATTGAAGTCAATAGATTGGTTGCCCTATGTCGGTGGGCATCGCAACAATTTTTCCCCAACGGCTCTTCAGATTCGAGTCAATATTGGCAAAGTTGGGCGCAAAATATGTAAAGCGTAAATTCGTTGCTTTGTTATTTATAAAGCCTGAAATTTAGTAGGAAAAGGATGGAAAACCTCCATTAGAGGGCGTTTGAATGTGGATCCTTCAGGGTTTGTCTTTCACAGGCAGAGATGGTTGGTTTAATTAGAGATAAATATGATGCACAAGTGTCGTTTCAATCGATTTTTACAGAGAATCTCTTCTGAAACTGCGTCGGGTTTCTGTAACAGGAATAGACGTGACAAAAGTACGTATAACATTTAAGTGGCCTAAATAAAAACATGGGCAATACAAAAAGATAAATATAAATTTTTAAATTTAATTAATTTAAAAAAAGTTTTAGATGAAAAAGATCCTATATTATATTAATGCATTAAGATACAAGATAACTTTCAACAAAAAAGCGGGTGGCATGAGAGCACGCCCCAAAACCACGAACAAACTAGACCGAGCCTAAAACAACAAAAGTCAAACTAGGACAAGCTTAGGAAAGTACAACATAACAAAAACATCGCCTTGACAAAAAACAAAGGCAAAATTGAGCGAGAGCTGCAAACATGCCCAAGGTGAGTGAATCCTTATCATCTGGCCACCCCAAACCAGCGGATCTTTGCCGGTGTCCTGGACTCTCCTAGCCCGATGTGCAAGCTCTTCCTCAGGGTTTGCTTCCTCGCGTGTAGGAATGGTGAGGCTGAGCCGTGGGAATTTATCTAGAGGATGGCGGGGGGCGGCGGTTCTTAAGCGGCACAGTGAGAAGTGATGGCGAGAGGAGAACCCACCACTGTTGGTGAGTTGGACATTACAGTGGAGACCCCCACCCATGATGTCGAGGTGGCGAGCCCCAACCCTGCTGACGAGCTGAGGAGTGCGGCGGTGAGCCCTAGCCACCGACACACATACGAATGACTATGTCGATGACTCGGCCCGAGAGAGCGGCGGAGTCTGCAAATCAAGGCACGAGGTGCCGGATTTGTTGGTCGGCCTCCACAGGGACAAAGGTGAGGAGCGCCTGGTGGGAGACGGAGGCACTCGAGCAACATTGCACGGGGCTTCCCCCAGTGTTGCAACAAAGTCTGGAGGTGGTCCACCTCCAACGCCACCTTGTTTGCTTGGACTTGGATTTGCAGGAGCACATTGGAGATCACCATAGATTTATTATAAATTGAGAAAGATTGATCAACTGCAGAATTAGCAAAGAAAAAAGCATTTCTTTCTTTCCATATCCAAAATAAAATCTCCCCTCTGAAAACATGCCAAATATGGGTGAACATAGGCAGGAGTTTGGGATTGTCTCCCAAGAGGATATGTTGCCAAGTGAAATAGTGGGGCCATGAGGGAAAGAAAAAGTATGGATCCAGTTCCAGGCAATTTGAGCTTTGGGACAAAACCAGAAGACATGTAAATTGTTTCTAGATGCCCACAAAAGGGGCATTTGGGAGCTAGAATCCCAATTTGAACAAGACGGGCCCCGATAGGAAGGCCTTGGTGTAGAATGCACCAAAGAAAGTGAGCAATTTTGGGCTCCACACATATATTCCAAACATTCTCAAATTGTCTACCCCAGGTAGACAGTGTGGTGTGAATTCCCCAACGAGAGTTAAGTTTGTCCACCATGGGCAAATGGGGTGAGAGCCATCGATATCCTTTGTTGGCTTTATAGTTACATAAAGGGGTATCAACATACCACTTCCAGTCTATCCACCAAGGGCGAGAAGAGTGCACAACAATCTTATGTAGCATGTGATCAAGAACCGAATTGATCACAACATTGAAAGTATCCTGATCTTGGTTAGAAAGCCGAAACAGAGCTTTAAAATCTGGCCAAGATAACCAGGATTGTGTGCCCTTGCAAAAGAAGTCCTCGATGGTGTGAATTCCGCGCTTGAAGAATTTGAGCATGGAGATTCCCGGGACCTCTACTAAGCATTGATCTTGGGATTGAAAAATTGGCGACCACCAGAGAGATTGTTAGTTAAGAGATAACCCATTGCAAAAGCCATCCCCTTTCCATAAAATCCAAGGTTTGACACATTCCCACACTTTCCAAATACTTTTAAGCACAAAAGTGCCAACGATTTTGACAGCACACAGGGTGATGAGCAAATTGACAAACCCTAAGCCTTTCCATGCAGGGCGGCCGTAAGGAGAGCCTTCATTAATGCCATGTCATATGAGAACTTTCCAAGCTTCTTGGTCAGTGATGCTTCTGATAATCCACTTAACAGGAGATTGCCCTTGGCGGTGAATATGGTTAAGCCTAAGGCCTCTAGAGTGCAGTGCAGACAACATATATCCCAAGCTACTCGATGAAAACCTTTGCCAGTAGAGGCATTAGCCCAGAGGAAAGCTTTGAGCAACTTTTCCAGCTTTTGGATGGAGGCCTTGGAAGGAACCCAACAAGACGAGTAGTAGACATGGGTAGCAGCTAGAACTTTAGAAAAATTTGGAATTTGCCAACCAAAGACAAGAGGCCTAGAAAGCCAGTATTCCAGTTTTTTCGCCACCCATTAAATGACATAATGCCATAGATCATCCAAGGAGGCTTGAAAAACAAAAGGAATGCCTAGGAATTTGAAAATCTCACCATGCTGCAAAATTTTCCAATCAAATTTGGCAAGCCAGTCTAGTGCAAGAAGGAAAGATTGCTTGTAACATTGAGTTTTTCGCCATTGAATGGATGAACCAGATGCTAAGCATAAAGTATCCAAGCATTACATAACATTGTCAATGTTGTTCTCATCCTCAATAAGCGTAAGGAAGGAATCGTCCACAAAATGCCCATTGAGGAGCTGAGAATCGGGCTCATCAGTAGTGAGATTCCACGCACAAGACCTTGAGCTTTGGCATGGGCTAAGAGATAACCAAATCCTTCGGCTGCCAACACATATAGTGTAGGGGCAAGAGGACAGCCTTTCTTGATAGACCGAAAAATTCCAAAGGGCTCCGAGCTAAGGCCATTGATAGAGATTTGAGTAGATGTGTCTACAAAGAGCATATTGACGGTTTGAATAAAAATGGGTCCAAAGCCAAGGGCCTGAAGCATGGCAAGGATGAAAGGCCATTCAATCTGATCATAAGCCTTCTCAAAGTCAATCTTGATAAACATAGTGGCCTGATGAGATCTACAAGCCCATTCCATGCCTTCCCAAACCGCGATGATGTTATCCAAGATGAAACGCCCCTATATGAAGCTTGTTTGCTCTGGCTAAATAATAACAAGTAGAAGATTGTGTAATCATGCAGAGCTAACGCTTTGGCAATGATTTTGTAGGAGATATTTAGCGAGTGTAATTGGTCGCCAACAAGTGATTTGCTCAGGATCTTCTTGCTTAGGGATAAACTTGATGTTCCCCTTGTTAATGCATGGTCCTAGGGAGTGGTTTTGAAACCCTTCTAGATAGACTTGAAAAAGGTCTTGCCCGATAAAATCCCAGAGAGTTTTATAGAATTCACACGGGAATCCATTGTAGCCTAACGCTTTATCATTAGCCATTTACATAGTGGCTTCATGGAGGTCTTCAATGGAGAGCATTCTTTCACAGATCACCTTTTGTGTCTCTGAAAGCTTGCATGGCACAACCCCCAAACATTGGTCAAGAGCGGCTCGGTGAGTTGCAGAGGGTGGTTGAGCTTGAAAGACAAGCTTGTAATGGTGCACAAAGGCTTATGAACATAAGTTGTGGATCAGTAATTTGAGCTTCATTGTCCATGATAGCTCGGATATGTTGAGAAGGCTTTACGCTCAAAGAGAAAGAAAGAATTCTTTCAAGACTTGATCTCCAACCTTAAGCCAATGCATTCAAGCCCGGATCTGAGCGCCCAGAATTATAGTTGTTCACAATTTGGATTTGATGCAAGCATTACACTTGCAGCTGACAGCCGGAGAAAGGATCGCCTTGAAGTGCCACCGTCACTTGAGAGTTGACGTATTGGCTATGAGTGACACCAAAATTTTGCCATGACTAACGGCTATAGATTCTAAGAAATCTGGCAGTCAAGTCAACGCATCTTCCCACCATTGTATCCAACTGGTTTGCATAGGTGGATGAAATCGCTGACAATGACTAGGTCTTGGAATTAAATTCCAAATCCACTTGATATGATTGATAATGGGGCCATGTTGCATCAAGGTCGTATTTGTTGGGTTTGAGAATGGAACGTGGGTTGAAACCACGGTCGGGGACAACACGTCCCTCCTCTTTAATGGGAGAGGTTCCCTTATAAAGCGGGAAAAACAAATGTGTATATACATACTCTGACTCTCTCGATGTTTGGACCTTGATATCTTGGAACGTTTTCATACTAAAGATTATCAATCAGAAGGGATGGAAGAATATAGAGATGGGAGAAGGAAGAAAACAACAATGCTTTTGGGAAATATAGATAGCATAGTATCTCCCTAATCACATTGAACCAAGAAAATATAGAAAGGATTAATTACTTCACCACCTGCACAAATATGCAAACACAAAGTTCTAAAGATTCACACAAACTAGAACACAAAGTTTCTATTGAATGCAAAATAAAAGATCCATTGAATCAAGCAAGGAGAGAGAAAGGTATAACAAAGGAAAATAAGAAAGAAAGAACTTTTGTATTGAATTACTTCAGAATTTACAACTTTCCTAGAAAAACTAGAATCCCCTTTTCCCGTGGCCAAAGCCATATATTTATAACAATTTGTTTACATCCATACTTTGTCCCCAAGAAAAGAATATCCGAAAGGGATAATGTTTGTTGCAGATCCTCTTTTGGAAAGTGACATGAAACAAACACTCATGAAAACAAGAGGTTCCAAAAAGGTGAATATCTCGTCAGTTTGAGCATGATTATTTTAGCAGGGGACATCTCATGATTTTCTCCTTCACATGGTCCTGCCATTTTCACCTTTTAACCACTTTCATAGCACTCAAGTGCTTATTGATAAGTTTTATCCCGTTTTATCGTGTATGCCCAATAAAATATGTTTTTGATGATTAAACTTTACACTTCTTTAAACTTATCAATTCGGTTCCAAAACCAATCCGAACATATCTCATGAAGGACCAACAAGGAATACAGGGAAAAGAATGAAGAATGAGCCATTTTCTGTGTTTTACAAAGCTCTGGTTCGTTAATGGCGATAAAAACTAGAAGAGGGCATTTGGCTATTTTTTCCCCCTTTTTCCTTCAAATTTGGACCATACACGTGGCAAGATCCAAGCAACGACAACCCTGGGGAAGAAAATTGCATTCCCTGACATTTGGGAGAAAAAGTGCATTTTCTCGATTTGCTCCGCCCCCGCAGCTCCACCAAAGGCCGGACACGTGGCATCATCTGAGTGGCTGAGGAAATGCAGGTCAGAACTGCCATTTGAACTTTTTTAACAAAAAGGCTCAAATTCTTAAAAATCTCTGTCGGCCCGCTTTGACTTTTCAACGTGGACACGTGTCCCTCTCTAATTAGTTGCGGGGATACGCTTCTACTTTAGACTTTATTTATTTTGAGAAAAGCCAGAAGAATTCCAACTTTCCCCTGAAGGTTCGCGCCCCTGCCATTGACTATTCAACGTAGACATGTGTCCTTCTCTGATTGGTTGCGGACCTCAACTTAGAAATTTTCCTTTTGCCACAATGCCTTAGAAAATAAAATGGATCCGCCACTCTAACCTTCGCTAAAATCGCTCCACCAATCGGGGGACCGACAGGATGCGGGGAAAATCAGACATTTTTTCCTAAAATCACCAAAAGCCATAAATTCACAAAGAAACCCGCCCGCCACATCCAATGGGAAACAAACGCATAGCCCTGCCTTCCCAAGCAAGAATTTGACGGGGAAAAGAACGTAGAAAGTTGCAAGAAACGGAAAACACCATTTCTGCTCCCGATGAAGGATTTCCTTCTTTGTAAAAGGTTAGAAACAAAAGATGCAAGGTCCCACGCATTCCAACTCATCAAAGGAGAACCAAAATCATTTCCCACCTACTGAAAAAGGGTTAAACGTTTTAACGACATCGAACTGAGGAAAATGATTAAAAACCCATGGAAATGAGAACAAACATCATGAGGAGTTTAAAACATGAATTTCTAACATGGCAGGGCTCCAATTTTCATGAATTTAGATTTGAAAAGGTGGGTAAAATTGAGAGGACAATAGTATTAAGAAAGAATTGGCCTTTATGACAAAATGGGTGCGCATCATGCCAACAGATACAAAATCATATAGGGGAGTGGTCTAAAAGGACAAAGTCAAACATAACCTCCACTAGGCATGGAATAAATGTTATCAAACTAAAAAAAATTGAGTTGACAAAGATGGCCCCTGTCAGCGGTTTAAGGACATGATGTCCCTCCACGAAAATTGGATCACGTGTACCAAGCTGCAAAG
The DNA here is from genome assembly GCA_018340775.1 of Taxus wallichiana var. yunnanensis. Classification (NCBI taxonomy): domain Eukaryota; kingdom Viridiplantae; phylum Streptophyta; class Pinopsida; order Cupressales; family Taxaceae; genus Taxus; species Taxus wallichiana. The sequence continues at coordinate 318,369,954 of CM031234.1, read as the reverse complement.
GTGGGAAAGTGAGATGCGTTGGGATCAAAGAATCCAAATTTATTTCACATGAAGTACCACGCTTCCCTTTCACCAGGTGTCCACCTCATAGGCAGGTGGCCACATTTATCATTTGGGGACTCAACCATATTAAAATCTCCACTTATTACCCAATAGGCATCGGGAATGGAGTTGGCTATCCATCACCACAGATCAGCCCTTTCGGTTGCATCATTCGAGGCGTAAATATTAATAAGCCCAAAAGGGCGGCCCTCAATATTAAAGAGGACCCAAATGACATAGTTGGTGGGGTCGATTCCATGATCAATTAATAAGGGCCACCATTTAGGGGCAAAAAGTGAAATTAATCCCCCATGCCCTACTTCATGATTGCTATAGAAAGCCAAGTTGTCAGGCCAGATGGACTTGCATACCATCTGCAACTGAAAACTTGTAATTTTAACTTCCTACAAAAATAAAACATCCAGATTACACATCATTGTCAAGTTTCATGCACCACATACTTACGACAAGAGTCTGTGAGACCCCTAACATTCCAAGATAGACAATTCATGGGAAACATTGGTCAAGAGCCATATCCCCATCCTCCAAGCCCTCAAGGGCATCATATTGATTGTGCAAGAATCGAGCAACGTTATGCTATAAAAATCTTGTAGATCAATTTTTTTCTGTTCAGCGTACTCAATGTTGTATTCCACTTTAGTGGAATCCACACTTGTGTGTTGGGCTATGGTCCCAAGAGATGTGAGGTGGACTTCGGGGCCATTTGGAAGGTCCTTGTGAGTTGCTTGAAAGCAACAGAGGAACTGAATGTGAGATGGGGACGTGAGAAACATAATTTTTTTGGTCCATGAGAACCGATGCCACAAGGGGTGTGTTGGAGTACTTTGGTAATGGGGTAGCCAAATGGCAAAAGAAAAACTAGTTCTTTAGCATCAAAGAATTGGTTCTGAGCGTAGCTATATGCTTCTAAATTGAAGTATTGTGAGAATGTTCCTTAACAGTTGGTTCTCGATGGCCATGGGAGCTAAAGGCTTTAGATTGTTGGGATTTGTTCTTGTTTTGCCAACCCCTGAAATTTTCCAACCTTCCTCCTGTTGGGGTTTGACTGCTCGGGAGTTGTTTTTGCCATAGGGCGGTTACGAGGAACATAAAGCGAGACAATCCTTGATCTTGTGATCAGACGCTTGACAACGGAAGCAAGTGTTGGGTAGATTGATATACATGACCCACTGGGAGTAGCGTTTATCACCCATTTGAATATCCACAAATTCTTTGAGGTCATACGAGAGATCAATCTCAATGCATACTCGCTTCTGGGATGAGCATGGTAAAATTTATCGGCTTCCATGCATACAACCCACCCAGCAAAGCGGTCATTTGCGGCGAAAAATGAACGCATGGCGCTTAGAGGGGAAACCCTAGAAGAGCCGACTCTAGTTTTGCACCCGTTGTAAGGCATTTTTTTCTTAGCTACCTTTTTTCAACCAAGTGTGTGACTATTAATTTAAATTTTTGAAAAGAGGCATATGGTTAAGAATGAATAAATGATTGTAATGATGTCCATGAGGCCAAGCACCTATGGGATCCGAAATACAAAAACAAGCAAACCAAATACACCAAAGAAATCAACCCAAGGCAACTATTGCTTTTTCTCAATTTCTTTGTTAATCTCAAACTTTCTATTATGGATTTTAGTCAAGTAATGTTGTTTTTGCAATCTTATCCTCTTCAAACAAGGTTTAGAGAACTTCCATTTTTTAAAAATCAGCATAGCTACTCGAATGTCATCATATGCTAAACACTCCATTAGGAAATATCATTTTGTTTCCACAAAAACTAGCCTATAAAACTGGCAAACTATTTCAGACCATACCTCTTTCGGCGTTGTAAATCTTCTTGTTTCACATATGAGATGATGCAAACTAGTTTTCAGCTGGGCAATTAACATTTTAGCTTTCCACTTTATTTTCACCTACATATAGAATTGTATCTAGAATATTGCAAGATTTGGCGAATTCAAAAATAATAAAATTAATCAATTGAGGAAGTTATGTAGCATGAGTAGCCTTCTAAAAGATATACTTAACCTTTGAAAATATTTAAACAATTGGAATTCGAGAGGTTGTTCATTCTCGTGGAGGTAATTATAATCATTTCATTTCTCATATAGCAAGGGGATTTCATCCCCCTTCCATAGAAAGGTTTTGGTTGTCCATTCAATGCCTTGAACATGTGACCTTTTATAAAACATTCAAGGTGCAAACCAATTGAGTCGGGAATATGTTGATTAGTGAATTTTTTTGGGTTCTCTTAAAGATGTCTAAACTTTTTCTTGCGAGTGTAGTTACTTGGTCTTCAAAAACCTTGTTTAAAGTTATTTGTTTTTTCTTTGATCACCCTAATGATTAGAAAAGTTCCAATAACATGTAAACATGTGTTATGGTGTGAGCCTAAATATATATCAATATGTTTATATGAATGCTTTAATAATTTCTTAATTTCATCCGAATGCACACAAGTGTCTAATGATTTTTCTATAAATTTGACTCACTTGTACATCTTAATCATTAGATTGCTTAGATGCTTAGATGAATTAGAATCTATGTGTATTTATAAAAATGAATTTTAATTATAAGTTTATTTCCAAATCAACCTCTAATGGTTAAAAAAATTGAGAGCAAGGGTCTTATTTAAGCCAAAAAGAGCCACTCAAAAGGATGTTTGGAGCATCTAGATGTTCCTTGTAAGACTAAGAATTGTACATGTACTCTTCTAGACAAAACATTCTAAGAAAAATAAAATCTAGTTTAACATACATGATCTTATATAAGCAACTCAAATGTACTTCATAACTCACCTAACATTCTCCCAAAGCCATGTCTTAGCAAGAGCAAACCACTTCAAGCATTGTCAAAGGTCTTCAAGGGACAAAAGGGTTTAGTCTAGTAGTGAAGCACACCACATCACACTACTACCACATTGGGTACATTATATACTTTATATTTAGTATTGTTGGGGTTAACACAAGGTTGTATAGATAATATATCAGATCTAAACATACATGCAATAAAAATAGATATTCTACTAGAAGAAATATACAAAACAAGAGACATAAACCAATACCAGATTTAATGTGGTTCACCTAGTGTGGGCTACATCCACCAAGAAACAAGCCAATCTATTATCCAAAGCTTTCAGAAGATATACAATGAAGATTTACAATCTTCCACACCTCTCATGATGTACAATACTTTCTTTCTCTCAAGCTTCTCCTTCTTCTCCAAGAATTCTCTCTCTCACAATTATTTTCACAATAATCATCAACTTTCTCTCTTCTAACCCTAGCTTTCTATCTTATAAATACCTTATACAAACTTAGGGCACTTATCCATGCAATTACAATCAATAGATCTGCTTTAATACTAAAATTAGATCTAATTCTGTGAGTTAAATAAAACACTCACGCACACGTAGTGGAAAATATTGTTAAGCTAAATTTTGATGGAGCATCAAAAGGGAATCCATTCTTCTTTGGGGGGGGAGCGTTAAGAAATAGTGAAGGAGATTGGGTGTTTGCTTATACGGGTCCATTAGCACGAGAAAACAAACAACACACGTGGAAGCTAGAGCTCTTCTTTGGGGGATTTTTTTGCTAAAGAAAAAGAATTCAAGGACATCTAGATTAAAGGTGATTCTCTCGTCATTATTAATGCCCTCAATAATCGTGGGTTCCATTAATTGGTCCATAAGAAATATCTTCAATGATGTTAAGGAAACTTTAAAATATTTTGTAAGGGTTTCTTATAATCATACTTTGCGTCAAGGGAACAAGTGTGTGGATAAGATGGTTAGTTACGAAGCCATTAGTAATGATTACAAGATCTGGTGTAAAGACAATGAATTACCCACAGACATTAATGAAACCATTAGTAGAGATAGAGGGCGCTAAGTTTGATGATGTTGGCACGAGTGAGCTCTGGGGCTGTGATAACTTACTTAATATCTTGTTTTCCACGGTTTATGTTAGTGAGAAAGGGGGTCGATTTTGAGAAGTATTAGCAAACAAGGGAAGTTTAGTCTTGTGAAGATGGGTGGTGATAGGATTAGAGTTGAACTCTGCTAGCCAAAGCATTGAAGCTTTTAATCAACATTTGTGGAACAAGCTTAAGATAGGGGGTTTCAGTAATTTCATTTCTAAATTACAGTCCACGACCCCTCCCTGTTAAAGGATTTTGGAAAAGCTTGGAAAGAGGGTAAGTTTGAGGTCATAGGTATGGAAATTGAGGTTTCTGAGTCCACCATTGCCCTTGTGATGAACATGAAAATGGACGGGCTCAAAAATTTTAAGGACAGAACCCGCAGAGAACATGAAATTGAGTTGTTCTTCGTGGGTAAGGAAAGGTTCTCTTTATTTACGGATGGTATTGCCAAGTCGTGTATTCGAGAATATGGAGAGATGTTTTCCTTCAAATCATGAAGTATATAACTTTGGAAGGAAAATACCGAAAAATATATACCCACCATATGACCCTTCTGAATATGTTTTGCCATAAGGTCATGGTGAGCATCCCTTTCTTCATGTTTATGTCTTTGACAAATTCTTTGATGGCTTTCCAGCAGGAGAAGCGGGATGCCTTTGCATGAAGGGCTCATCCTTCTGTTGTTTGAAAATGGGAAACCTATTTTGAACTCTTCTTTGAAATATAAGGCGGAAGAGGATGACCTCACTCTCATGGAATTCCTTACTAAGATGAAGGCTAGGAAATGCAAAAATGTGGGGAGGATTCTAGTAAAGAGAAGGGTGAGGAAGGTTGTGGGGAAGCCAAGCACCTCGAAAAAAAGGAATTGGGATGGTAACTTTAATGGTTTTGAGGATTTGAGTAGAAAAGTTCAAGATTACTTAGAGGGTGTGCTTGAGAATGGAGGAAACCAATGTTGGTCAAAGGAAACTATGTTGGTTGTCGTTAACGCTTCTAAGTAAATTTGTTTAACTCTGTAAGCTAGGAAAAATACACTACTAACAAGGAAGTAAAATACCAATAATCATACCTCCTCCTTTGCATTACAGCAAACCTCGGAATGGGCTAGGAAACTTGGATTGAGCCCTGATTGTGTGATATGTAGGTGCTTTTCTTCAAGACGGAGCAAGACCTTCCTGCAACAATGATCCTCTTACTTTGCACCAGATGGGAAAAAGGATTATGAGGCTATTTGGGCATTAGGACGAGGCAAAAGGATGTTCTTTGCTCAAAGGATGCAAGAACTTAGATATGGCATTCAAGCTTATTCTCCATGTCCTTAGAGGGGAGGGGTAAGGTTGTATTTATAGCTGGGGGAGTGATTAACTTAGAGTAATTTAAGTAATCATGGTTTGAAAATGTGGGCAAGATTAGTGAGTGGTTTGAAAATGTGTGGTTTGAAAATGTGGGCAAGATTAGATGAGTGGAGGCCACGAAGAATGGGTGAGGATTTGAATTTATATTTTTAATTCATAAGTGGAGGATTTTAGGTGAGTGGGGACCATGAAGAGTGGGTGAGGATTTGAATTTGAATTTTTAATTCAATAGTAGAAAAACATGGAGAATAATGACATGTGGTGAGGATTGGGTTATTTTTGGATTTTGAAATGGATAATTAATCAAATTATATTTGATTAATTCAAAGTGTATTTTTGTGGGAAATGAGGAAGGGGAATTAATTGATTTAGGATAGATGTGAAATTAGGGTGTCTACATTTGCCCCTCTTTGGAAGGGTACTATGAAAGTAGTGTCCTTTCAAAGAAAGTAGATGGGATGGGGGAAGAATTCAATCTACTTTTTTAAGCAAAAGGTAGAGCGAATGTTTGTTGGGGAGAATAGAAAGTGGTGAGTGACGGATGTCATAGTATCCTCCAAGACAAAAATGTCATGAGAAGATGTGATTATGGATAGATGTGGTGATGCCCCCTCGAGAGGACTGACGAGAATGGAATATACGACAGAACTCTCGAAAAGAAGAGAAATGAATTATGTGGAGAAGAGGATGATAATGGAGTGGAAGAGACTGGAATGACCACACGATGCAAATGGAGAAAGGATTCAATCGGCCTTGAATGCTAGGTGTGAGGGTGTGTGGGAAAGAGAAAAGGGAATGGATAGGATTGGGGGTTGATTACGAGAAGAGTAAGGGAGATAGGGGGGGGAAAAAAAGATGAAAGAGGTAGAAATAAGAGAGGGGATGATAGGGGAAGAAGGGAATGATGAAGGAAAAACAAGGCAAAAATAGGAAAATGACAAGAGTAGAGGGTGAAGGGATAAAATAGAGATGTGTAAAATGAAGGAAGCAACAAAGATAGTAAAGAGGATGCGTGAAAGTGAAAGAAATGATAGAGCTGAGAAAAGCAGGAAACGAGAAAGGATAAATAAGAAGAGAAAATGAGGTGGGAGTAGGGGTGAAATGGATGAAAATGGAAAGAGGATGAAAGAAGAAGTAGAATGGAGAAAAAAAAAAACTATGAGGGGCGAGGAAAGTGTGAAAAGAAAAGAAAAAAAAAGAAACAAGATACAAAATGAACGAAAAGGTAGGGGTGGTAGAGAAAAGGAGAAGTGGTCAGAAGAAACATGAAAATTAGGGGAGAGGAAAGGAAGATAGAGCGAATATAGGGAGAAGATTGAAGGAATCATGTCATTGCGAGGAAGACCAAGGCAAAGAATATGGAACAGACCATATGGAGATGCATGTGGAGGGTGGTATGATAAAAAAGACAGGACAATGCTGAAGAGCCAGGTTATCGATGGGGAAGTAAGGAGGAAACATGATGGAAAAAGGGAAGAAGATGATACGGGGAAGGAAATAAGATGAGGGTGGGAGAGAAGAGAGGATAACAAAGAAAATGATGTAGAAGGAAGGGAATACAGAAAGGGGATAATAAGTGGAAAGGGAACAGTATAAGGAATGTTTAGAGAAGAAAGAGGGGAGGAATGACATCGATTGGAAAAGATGCGGAGATGCATGAAATGAGGATACTAGGATGACGAGAAAATAGAAAAAGGATGTATGATGAAGACAATAAAGATATTGAAGAGGGTGAAGAGAAGATGGAGAGATGGGTAAGAAGCGACAAAGGGGGTGGGATTGAGGGAAAAGAATAGGAGAGAAAAGAGAATGGGGATAGAAGAGGCAATGCCAATGAGGGGATGTTAGGAAATCCCTTACATGAGTGGTGGGGAAGGGTGAGAGAAAAAATGAAGAAAAGGAGAAAGCTAATGAGGATTGGAAAGGGTAATGCCACAAAAGGGACGTTAGGGAAAGCCCCTTTTCTGATGAGTGGTGGGCTTAGAGGAGGAAGGAATGAAGGGAAACTCTAGAAGGTCCAAGGGAGTGAATGAGGTCATGCGGAATGAGGATTGATGATTTTTAGGGAAAGCCCACTTACAATTATTAGCGCGGGAATAGAAGATGATGATGAAAGAATGATAGAGGAATGTTAACAATAATGGCGAATGTGTGTGTGGGTAGAAATGTGGGGGATTTGAGAAGATGAAGTGGAAAGAGTAAAGAAAATGGGAGGGATGAGTTGGGACTAGGTGAAAGCGAGGAGAGGATGTGGGTGATGAGGATGAATGAGGTGAGGATGAAGAACCAAGACATGAAAAGAATGGGAAGAAATGGTATGAAGGATGATGGATCAAGAAGGGAAAATGGGGAAAAGAACGTGATTGTAGGCGGAAGAGATTAGATGTATGTTGTAAGAGGATATGTGGAGAAAGGATAATAGTAGGAGGAAAAAGTGGGTAGTAGGAGATACCAGGTGGAAGAAGCGATCAACAAAGTGAATGAAGAATGAGGCGGGGAGAAGTTCATGATGACAAGTTAAGTGTAGGGAGGACCCTGACATAAGATTGTCATGTGATGGAAGTGGTTAAGTAAGATTGCCAAGTGAGCGAAACTGGAGATGACAAGTGGTCAAGCGAGAAGTGGTGTTTGCGAGAATGGAAAAGGAGGTGAAAGGATGTGATAATGGGGAATGCTGAGAAAAAGTGAAGGGTGAAGGGTGTGTAGTGATGGGGAAAGGAAAGAGATAGATCATCCTTAAGAGGGACTCTTAAGTGAGATCGCCATGCTCGGGTGAGTGGTTAAGTAAGATTGCCAAGCAGAGGAGGGTGATAGTGGTGGTAAAAAGATGTGATGATGGGGAATGAAGAGGAAAGATGGATGGTGAGATTGTAGAGTGATGGGCGAGTGTAAGATGACATGTCATGCTTAAGAGAATCTCTTAAGTAAGATCGTCATGCTTTGCTTTGAGAGGGTTTCGTAAGATCACCTAACCGACAGGGATGATATGCAAGGAGAAAGACAAAATGATATTGGGGATAGGGTGGAATGGTAGGTTGAAGAAGATGATCATGTGACGAGAGGTGGGAGAAATAAGATGGGGAAATATGATGGGATGGGGGAAGGCCATAGGGTAGATCAACCTTAAGTGGAAGTCTTAAGTAAGATTGCCATGCGGCCGAATGGTTAAGTAAGATCGCCAAGCTGAAGAAGAAGAAGAAGATGATGATAGAGTTGGTGGGAATAGGGTATGAAAAAATGGACTGAAGGGAACCCTCAAGTGAATTTTCCATACTACGAGAGCGTGTAAGTAGGATGACCAGGCATAAGATGGATTTGGGGAAGGATGAGAAAAGAGTGAGTGATGTATGCCTAGTGGGAGATGATACGAGATGAGGTGATAACAAGAAAGAAAGGAAACAAAGGAGTGTAACATGAATGGATGAAGGAATATATATGTAGTGGAGGCGGAGAGTGTGAGGGAATCCTTAATTGGGATGCCGCGTGGTGAGAGTAATGATGCGAGAATGAGAAGCAAAAGAGGTGGAATGGGAAGATGTGTTTGGTGGTGATTGTTGTTTGATGAGAGGGGAGGTGGTGAAGAAGCTTCTACAATGGGAAGATCTTAGGGAGAGAGTAAACCTCCACCGAGGATCCCATATAGAAGGGGTTATTAAGTAAGATTGTCAAGCGGGAAGCAAAAGGGGGAAAGGAAAGAATACAAATGGGTGAGAGGGGACATGAATGGTGAGAAGGGTAATATGGGGATAAGTGGCGGAGGAGTAAAAATGAGGAGCGAGGATGAATGGATCAAATACATGGTGATCATGGTGGGGAGGAATGAGGCTGTTGGATAGTGAATGCTACTTGAGAAAGATCGTCAAGTAGGATTCACAAACTACAACGGTGATCAAGTAGGATTCCCAAACTGGGAATGTATTAGTATGGGTGAATGGATGGGGTGCAAAGTAAGATGTTGATCATGCAGGAAGATACTCACATGACGAAAAACATCTTAATTTTAATATAGCACATAACATGATGCATCGTGATATAAAAGATCAGGATGACTAGACTGTAATATGCGTGATAGCATAGACAGGGGCCATAAAAAGGTTTGATGCCCCATATACGATATGCAAATGGAAGAGAGCATAGACAAAGGCCATCAAGAAAGTATGATGCCCCAATATGACATGCAATCAGATAACATAAGAATATTAGAGAGAACACCAAGGATACATAAAATCAAGATGCCCCTATAATATATCAAGATACAAGAAAGCAATTAATAATTTATAACTAATAATGCAACACAAGAACCAATAAACATGTCCCTAACGTGTTCCACAGTGAGGATTGATCGGATGTGCCCCCAAGCAGGGGTATGAGGACATAGTAAAGTATTGGGTCATTGTCCTCAAACAAGGAAACAATGAGAGCCAGATTTTCCCCAAGCGAGGATTCACGCGAGGAGAAGTGGTTTGAATTTGGTAGTCATAAGGTGATTGGATCATTCGTTGGGGAATAGTTCAAACAAAGGTTGAATTGTGTTGGTTATTTTAGAGTTTTTTACGATTTTGTGGAGTTTACATTTTTTTTTTTTGTTTATTATATATATATATATATTTTCTAATGTTTTTTAGATTTTTGGATTTTTACATTATTTTTTGATTTTTGACGATTTTTCTAAATTTTTTGGATTTTTGATTTTTAATGTTGATTTTTGTAATTTTTTAATTTTTGGATTTTTGACTATTTTTAATGTTTTTGGATTTTTCAAATGTTTTTAATGTTTTGTTTTGACGATTTTAATTTTTGGATTTTGACGATTTTTCTAATGTTTTTGGATTTTTAAATTTTTTTCAGATTTTTTTGGATTTTACATTTTTTTAGATTTTTGACGATTTTCACATTTTTTGATTTTACATTTTATTGACAATTTATGGACCAAAGTGCAGACTTAGTTTTGAGAGGTGATAAACCAGGATATTATCCATATGTACCATGTTCCGTGTGGTAACTTATGCTCAGAATAACACAAATTCTCTTTCCATTGGCAGGATATGGTGGTGATGATATGATGAAAAGAAGTCCAGCTCCATTCTTGACTCCACACAACTAGTAAGATGTGTGGGCTCATCACCGAGAATCAAGAAGGACGTAGGAGGTAGATAATGAATATAGAGACAAATGCTAACAACAATCCCTTTGGGAAATTGTGACTCCATTCTTCATAATGGTACTGAACCAGTTTCAAAAATGGCTTTCACTTTATGAGTCACGTGTTAGACTTAGACAGTTATGTGGCCTGCTGATTGGTAAGATATGAGGTGAAGGGATAGTTCTCTCTTCACTTAGGCATCTAAATTACTTCTTTGGGGATTCTATAATTTGCAAGCACTGTAAGATTTTGTATTTTTGAAATGACTCCCTATGCCTTGCCCCATGCTACTAGTGAGAAGCAAGGGCTCATCACCAAAGGTAAAATATAGGCGAGTGAATTCCCTTTTTGTCTTTTTTTTTTTTTTTTTTTTTTTTTATTTTTTGCATATTTTTATGCTTTTATGAGAATGACCCTCTACGCTTTGCCCCATGCCACTTGTAAGAGGCAAGGGTTTATCACCGAAGACAAGACGTAGATGAGTAAGGGCACCTTCCTCCATTCCCAGTCTCACACTACCAGGAAGAAGTGTGGGCTCAACACCAAAGACTATGAAGGATGAAAGATGTGACAATGAATTATTCATAAGTTATTGAATTGATGGATTTTTTTACAATAGTGCTTTGTATTTGGGAAGAAACATCTGCCCCCAATCTCAGCCCCACACGACTAGTAGGACGTGAGGGTTCAACACCAAAGACTGAGATGGATGACCAAACAAACTGGTAAAGAAGTTTAGAGCTTTGTTATGAAAGAGAGAATGTCTTTGAAGGGAATATATTACCATCAGTAAGCTTTTAGGTATGACCATAGATGAAAGCAACTGAAAATGGAATATTATAAGAAGTATGATACTCACAAACTTAATAGGATTTATATTAGCACTTGTCTCATGATGATAAATATGAAGATGTGATTTTGATAAAGAAAATATCTGCCAATGGAAATGAATAAATTTAAATTATTCAGAGATAAGCAAGATAGAAGGAATAATGTACACGTTGTTTCTCGGAATAGTGAACATCTCAAGGATAAAATTTCTTTAAATGAACTGCATTCATTGGTTCATCAAGATCTTGACCATCTTCAGTGGCCAATTTATAGGCTCCAGAGCCAAATTTAGTTGTGATTACATAGGGTCCTAACCAATTAGGCTCAAATTTTCCTTGTTTTTCTCGTTCTTTAGTGGTATTCTTTTGATTTTCTTTTAAAACGAGGTCACCAATTTCAATTCTCTAGGTCTTACCTTTTTATGATAACTGCGTTGCAGTCGGTTTTGATAGACTTGAAGATGATTGAGAGCATTAAGTCATTTTTCATCGAGAAGCTCAAGCTCTTGAAGCCGTGATTGTCGGTATTCATCCTCATTAATTACATCTTTAAGGGAGATCCTCAAGGATGGGAGTTCTATCTCAATAGGTAAAATGGCTTCACAACCATAAACAAGGGAAAATGGGGTGGCTCCGGTAGGCGTGCGGTAAGATGTACGGTAAGCCCAAAGAGCGGGGTAAATTTGAGTATGCCAATTACATCCATGGGTGTTGACAATCTTTTCCATGATGGATTTTAAGGTCTTATTGGTTGCTTCCACTTGACCATTACCCTGAGGGTAGTATGGAGTGGACCATTTAAGTTTGATGTGAAAATGTTTGGCTAGGTCTTTTACATCTTGGTTTTAAATGATTTGCCATTATCTGCTGACCCAGAGCGGATGGAATACCAAATCGACAGATGAGATTATTAAAAATGAATTTCAATATTTGGCTACCAGTAACATAAGTGAGAGGCATAACTTCTACCCATTTAGTGAAGTAATCGGTAGTGGTAATGATGAACTTATGTCCATCGGACGATGTTGGTCTATTTTACCAATGAGGTCAAGTCCCCATTGAGAGAAGGCCATGGTGTGGTTATCGATTGTAATGCATTGTGCGTGGATAAGATTTCCATGCTTTTGACATGCTTGACAATGTTTGACAAAATGACATGCGTCACTTTCCATGGTGGGCCAATAATATCCAACTCACAGGATTTTCTTGGCTAAGGCGATACCATTCGTGTGTGCTCCACAGATACCAGAATGGACTTCAGCTAAGACACTCGAGGATTCTTCTTGATTAAGACATCGGAGTAGGGTGCCATCATATCCTCGTTTATAAAGAGTTTACTAAAATGGTGTAACGAGAAGCACGTTGTGCTAAAGCACATTTATGCATTGGTTTCATGTCGGCAGGAAATGTTTTATCACGAATGAAGGTATAAAGATCATGGTACCAAGGGTTATTCGGACCCACGATCTCACATACCATAGTGTTTTCAGGAAGATCATAGGTAGGCATTAAGAGATGTTCTATGAGAAAATGTGCCTGGGGTTGACTAGATGTGATTTCTAATAGGGATCTGATGGTTGCCATAGCGTCGATAAATTTATTATGAATTATAGGGATTTGATCAAAGCTAATTAATCAAAAATAGCTTCGAAGACTATCCACCATGCGTTTATATGGGATAAGTTTTCATCCTTGACCTGGTATTCATCGGTAACTTGCTTGATGATAAGTAAAGAATCACCAAATACAGACTAATTCTGTAAGATTCCAAGATATAGCCAGTTTTAATCCTACGATGAGAGCTTCATATTCTGTGATATTGTTGGTACATGGGAATGCTAAGTGAAATGATTTGGGGATAACATGTCCATTTGGGTGTGATAAGAAAAATACCAGCCCTTGAGCCATGGAGATTACAAGATCCATAAAAAAATAGAGTCCAAGCTAGCGCGATGTCTATGTGTAGAATATCTTCATCAGGAAAAGAGAACTGAAGTGGTTCTGTGCCAGGAAGGGGTGCCTCGGCAAGTTGGTCTGCAAGGGCTTGTCCTTTAATTTCTTTCTGCGAACAAATTCAACATCAATTCACTAAGTAATACGACCCAACTAGACATTCTTCCCATGAGAATGGGTCTGGACAACAAATACTTGAGAGGATCAATTTTGGCAATCAACTTAGTTGTGTGATTGAGCAAGTAATGATGTAACTTATGGAATGCAAAGGTGATTGCTAAGCATACTTTTTCGATTTGGGAATAACATACTTTGTGCTCAATAAGTGTTTGACTAAGGTAATATACAACTTGTTCTTTTGCTTGATCATTATGTTGTGCTAGTAGAGCTCCTATGGCATGTTCAGGCGAGATGTATAAAGCAACATGGGTTTATCGACAACTGGTGACATAAGAATAGGTGGACTAGAGAGGTATTCTTTTAACTTAGCAAAAGAGTCTTGGCAATCGTGGTTCCAGTGAAATTGTGCATCTTTCTTGAGTAACTGATTAAAGTGATGGCACTTATCAACCAACTGTGATATGAAACACCGAATAGATTGTATCTTTCCCTGAAGACTACGTAATTGTTTTAGGTTTTGAGGAGGAGGCATTTCCATAATGGCTTTGACTTTGGTAGGATCCACTTCTATGCCTCTTTATGAGATAATAAACCTAATAATTTACCAGAGGTTACTCCGAACACACATTTCTTTGGGTTAAGATGAACCTTATACTCACGTAATCTATCGAAAATGCATCTCAACACACTTGGATGCCCTATTCATGTTTTTGATTTTGCTAATATATCATCAACATAATCTTCCATGATATCATGTAACATGTCATGGAAGATGACAGTCATTGCTCGTTGATAGGTGGCACCAGCATTTTTCAAGCCGAAAGGCATGACCTTATAACAAAAGGTGCCCCATGGTGTAGTAAATGTCATTTTATGTTGATCCCCTTCAGTAATACGTATTTGATTGTAACCAGAAGAATCCATCCATTAAGGAGAGCATTTCATGGCCTCTGTAGAATCAACAATCATGTCTATATTTGGCAAGGGAAAGTCATCTTTGGGACAAGCCTTGTTGATGTCACGGAAGTCTGTGCATATTTTGATGCTGAGGAGTTTTCTTGGTGATGGGAACTATGTTAGATATCCATGCCGAATAATCAATAGGTTTGATAAAGTCGGCTTCCAAGAGTTTCTCGAGTTTAGCTTTGACAAGCAATGCAACTTGGGGATGCATTTTGCGTAGTTTTTGCTTTACAGGTTTTACATCCGGATGTACCACAAGATGGTGTACTACAAGAGATGGGTCCAGGCCTAGCATGTCCTTATATGTCCATGCAAATATATCTTGGAATTCAATAAGGAGTGTTGTGAATTCCATGCATTCTTGGTCAGACAGACTAATGCCAAGTTGTAAAATTTTTGGTTGTTCGGTGGTGCCAATGTTTATGTCTTTTGTTTCTTCTACAAGCATTTTAGATGTATCCTTTTCAGAGAATGATGCTAATGGTTGATGTAGGTCATCGGTGTCGGGTGTTTTAGGTGAGTTCGGTGTTTTGTGTGTAATTTTTATTGACATGTTTGTTGGATAGGGTGGCGGTGAGATTTTGACTATGGGAAATCCTCTGTTTGCACTTTTGATCCAAATTTTCCGAGGGTGAAGGATCTGAATATTTTATCTCTTCGCCAAAATAGGCCGATTCATTTAGATTGATTTCAAATCCTTTTCTATGGTCGGAAGTAGGGATTTGGTCGTGAGTTCCAAGGAATTCTTCGATGGCTTCATCATTTTGGAACATGTCCATGGCCGCATGATGTGGTTGGCCATGGTCTATGAGACTCGGATGTGTAGGCTCAAAATTGATGACATTAACAGATAAATGTTCAAAGTAAAGATGTGTTTTAGCGAGGTCCTCAAAAAAGACTACATGGAGACCTGATGTCATTATCAAAACTGGTGTCATCATTGTCACTTGAAATTATTATGGGAGCAACATCAAACACCTTGAAACCTAGACCATGTTTACCGTGATGTTGTGTGTAATTTATCGGGTCTAAATGACCTTGTTCATTTGGACCGAGTCCTTTACCCTTCCATCGCATGTTTTTCATTATTCGGTGAGCTTTGGTAAATTGAGGGGACTCATAACATGGAGCAAAGTCATCATTATATAACCAAGATCCTGAAGAACTTGGAATATGTTCATTGTCAAGATAACCAAACTTTTTCCAAACTGATTGTCCCATTTGGTAAGTGGGATGGATTCTCAGATGTGGAGCGTTAGGTTTTCCATAGCTATGTGGGGATTTGGTGATATAAAAAGAGTCTGCCATCTTTTGAAATTGATATTCACCGCATCCCGTGTCAATGATTTTAAATGTGTGAGATGGGGGACCAATAGGTACCTCATGTGGTGGGGAAGTTAGTTTGGTAGTCTTAAAAGATGAAGAGAATGGGTTATAAGAAGAAGGGGGTGGATTGAAGGATGAAGGTTGGTTATTCACAGGAGGAGGTATCTTAATAGAAGAGGTGTGGTTGGATGAAGAAGATTGGCTAGGTGAAGAAGAAGATGGTGTGGTGGAAGAATAATTGTTGTTGGAAGAAGAAGCTTGATTAGTGGAAGAAGATGATTGATTAGTGGGAGGAGGACTGGTGGAAGATGGTTGACTAGCGGAAGATAATGGATTGGAAAATGTGTTTTGGTTATGAGATGATGGTTTTGAGATCATTGTTAGGGAGTGTATCAGGATCAATGCATGTTTCGTTAGGGATTATGCGAGGTGGAGCATATTTATCATTGATGGACAATAGTGATCATGTCGATACCGTCCTTTGAGGAATCTACAATACTCAAAAGGTTGGGGATCTGCACGTAATGTAAATTCCTTGTCCAAATGAGGAAACTTAATGCATTGGTGGAATGTTGATGGGATGGCTTTCATGGCATGAATCCATGGTCGGCTGACGAGAATGTTATATGCAACTTCTACATCTACCACATGATAGACCATGTGTCTAAGGTGATGGGTCCAACTTGGAGAGGCAACGTGATTGTGCCTTCAGACTTTCTTTCACTATTATCATACCCACGAATGGTTATGATATTGTTTTGTAAATCATTTTCAGTGTAACCTAGACAACGTAAAAGTTTCATGGAACAAATATTTAATGTTGATCCATTGTCGATTAAGACACGCTTGATTTTACGATGAGTTACATAACCCTCGACGTATAAAGAATGATTATTAGCGATGTTGGGATTAAGTAGGTCAGCGGGACCAAAAGATAAAATAGGATTGGGGACTATAAGATGTGTAATTAAAGCCTAGAATTGTTGTGAATTGATGTCCTCAGGGACACGAGCATTATTCAATGTTTGCATAAGGATGCGTTGTAGTGCGGGAGAAGAATTAAGTAGTTCCATGATTGAAATTTGTGTGGCAGTCTTCTCTAATTGTTTGACAATATTAAATGATGGCATAGGTTGTGGAGAGGAATTGGTGGCGGAATTAGATGGTGGATTAGGAGGTGATGTGAGGGACGAAGTGGCAGATTTTTTGTTGTAGGGACCCACATTTTTTTATCTAGTGGTGATCGCACAGTCAATTCTGATCTTTATAGTTACCACTAAGTCTTGGTCATAATCTATGGTTGAGATGACTGAGTCATACTCGACATTGCTTGATGATTGACCCTTATCTTTTGAATTGTTATCATGGTTAGGGAAGGGATTTTTGAACATGTGAAGTTTTTCATTAGGTGTTTTTGTCTCAGAAGTATTTTCAACTTCTATGTCTCCACGTTCAATCAGGTCTTGGACATAATGGCGGAGTTGCATGCATTGATCTGTAGAGTGCCCTTTTATGCGATGGTAATCACAATATTCATTGTCCTTATACCAATTTGGTTTGGGTTGTCCTTCTTCGAAGGGTTTGATGATGGGATATGTAATCATATTGGCATTTTCCAAATGACGAAAGACACTAGATAGACTTTCTCGAGAGGAGTGAACTCTCTTCGTCGATCCCAAGAAGGAACTTCCTTTCTAGGGATAATGATTGGTTGTTTAGATTTTAATGTGTTGATGGGATGGTTTTGACATTTCGGACATGGTGGGAATCAATAATGCCATCGTTGATGATATTTCGATTCTGGTTAAAGAATTTAGATTTGTCCTGGTTCTGAGGAGTGTCTCGATAAGGTTGGTCCCTAAAGGGTGCTTTAAGTAAGCCCTTAGAAATGAGGGCTTTTTCGATTTGTGTGCCCTTTTTGATGACTTCTTTGAAACTATTCAAATAATGCATTTACATGTGGAATGATAATTCAACATTGAGATTAGGGACAAAAATGCTAACTAGTTGTCTCTCGAGTACTTGAGCAGGGAAATCAACTTGCAATTCCTGCCATCGTTGTAAAAAGGAGGACAAAATTTTCATTTGGCCTTTGCCTAGTGTTGCAGAGATCAAGCATGGTTATTTCTGAGTCTAGGTTATAGGAAAAATGTTTGACAAATTTCTCTGATAAGTCTGCAAATGTCGTGACCGACCCTTTGGGCAGATGGAAAAACCAGTCTAAAGCCTGTCCTCCTAAAATTTGGGGGAATAATCATAAAAGGTACGTGTCTCGATAGGACTTCTGACATTGCATGTAAAATTCCTTGACATGTTCATGGGGGTCACCTTTGCTTTTGTATTTATCAAACTTAGGGATTTCGAAGGATGACGGAAATGGTAATCATGATATCTCTGTATCAAATGGATAAGGACACAATTCTTCAAAGTTGAATTGTTTTGATTGTTTTTGTAGTCCCTGAATGGTGTCTTTCATAATTTTCCATTCTTGTGTGAATGGAGAAGCGGGGACGGTTTATCAAACATGTTATGAGTATTGGAATCTAGATTGAGGTCTTTTAATCTTTCAGCTCTAGTCGTTGCTTCCTCAAGTTTCTTTGTTAAGTCTTGGATTTTAGTGAATAACTCTTGGTGAAGAACCATTTGGATTGTTTGGTATTTCATTGTGATAACTTGATTCACCATTGTCGATGAGTTTGTTTAAATTTTCCGTCCCGAAGTCGGGGGTAGTTTTGCCCCCATGGCTAGGATGCGTAATAGATATTCATTTTTGTTTTGTTCTATCACCCTATTGACTTGTTCTTGTTCTTCATTGGTGAGTTCTGGTTGTGTGACTTCTTCATCATCATTTTCATGATTGTGACTGCGAGTGAATACCATGATGAAATGTGTCTGATTAAGCTAAAAAGTGGGTAGGAATTTTGAACAGGTGTGAGGAAATGAGAACTTGATTATTTTGGATTTAGCTCGAATAAGCTCATGATGACTGATAAGGAGAGTAACTCAAACAAGTTATCTCAATATGATGATGATGTAACTCGAGACGAGTTATTAGAGGATTTGTTGCACGTTGTGTAGATTTGGCTTAAACAAGCTCTGGACTATTGATGGGGAGAGTAACCTGAACAGGTTAATCACAATATGGTTGTGATATAACTCAAAATGAGTTATGAAAGGATTTGTGTTGGTTGTGATTTGGATAAACGCGATGGTGGACAAAATAATGAGTGAACTCAAACAAGTCACCCAATATTAGTTTGATATAGCTGGAAACAAGCTATGAAGGATGTTTTGACAATTGATGATATGGGGAGTGAATGCTAGTCACTCAATATCAATTGGATATAGCTGAAGACAAGCTATGACAAATGTATTGTTGGATGAAGCAAGCTAATGAAATTGGTGTGATGTTTTGGTCTATGTTGTTGGATTGTTTGGATGTTTTTGCTTGGTATTGAATTGGTCGAGAATTGATTTTTTTGTGGAACACAACTAGGGTTTGAACTTTTATAATAAACACATTGATATCAGCCAAGTTTTATGATAAAACAATGCTAAACTATTTTGTTTTCAAACAACAAGCAATCATGTGGATTGAATTGTTTTGGCTTATGAGGTAAATTCTTCAGGAATGATCATTGTTTCATGTAATCATACAAGTATGTTGTGAAATGGTGGATTCAGGCTCTTATTACTCCAAGAAGATGCGTCCTCTGATATACCCTAGTCCTGATATACCTAATTCTGTACGGGGACAAAATTACTACGAGGAACCCTTAGAGCACTGGAGGAGACTCACCAATTCTTACTTGCCTGTTTTGGAGTGAATCACCATGTCCAAAACAGGTTTTGTGAAAAGGTGGAAGGTGATGGAGGGATGAATGTGTATGGTGTCCTTATAACTCCCCAAGATTTACAGGGACGATGCCCGAGGCTTTCGTTATTACTGACTATTTAGGCGTGACTCGCATGTGTGCATGTGCATGCACGACAACATTACCTATAAAGTGAAGAGCGGGGCGAGGTAAATACGAACGTGTGATGAGACTAGGTCTCAAAGTGCAATGCAGATGTGAATGTTGTTGGTGCGTGGTAGTCAAGTCCACGTCACCGGTGTAGCTTTGGTGGTGATGAAATCCACCTCATCTACGTGTAAAAAAAAATGATAAAGTGATTAAATGCAGGGTTCTTTCCAACTTGAAATAAATCACTAGCAGAAAATAATTACATACCTGAGCGTACTTTTTTTTTGGTTTCAACAATTTTCTTTGAATGGTGGTATTTTTGTGGGATTTTGTTGTTTTTTTTTTTTTTTTTTACAATATTCTAGCGACGCGGTTCTACAGAAAACAAATTAGTAGTTATCCTGTAAACGAAATGTTAGAAAAGTGATCGTGGTTGTTTTTTATTTTCCAGATCACTCGAAGGCGCAAGAAAAGAGCATACACAACCAACGACCAAACAAATATTAATAATATGACAAAGGAAAATAATGATTGAAATGATAGTTGGAAAACAAAGCTAGAGGATCCTGTAATGTTAGAACAAGAAACTAAAAAAATTGTGACCGTTTTTTATTTTCCAAATCACTCGAAGGCGCAAGAAAAGAGCATACGCGATACAATTGGAATAGATTTTTTTTTTTTTTAAATGTTAATAATTATTGCAATTAATCATGATTGCAAAATAGCAATAATGATTATTTTCACAAAAAAGAAAAATGACGAAAGAAGAGTGTGAAAACGTTACCTAGAAGTGTTGTCGTGAAAAATTGAAATGTAAGGCAAAAAATAAATAATAAAAAAATTGTTTTGTAGAGCCCGAGTGGCCTCATATTTTTAATTTCCAAGATCACTTTTGAAGTGCGAGGAAAGAGCATACGTGTGAGGTTGTTACGTGAAATAAAATAAAAAAATAAAAAAAAAAAAAAAACTATAATTTTGTTGTTTTTTGTTAAAAAGATAGGTGTTAGAAGAAATGAAACCAAAATTTTTTTGTAAGTCTAAATAAAAAAATTATTTTTCTATTGCATAGATCTTTTTGATACCTTTCCGTTAAAAAAAATGAAGTCATTCCGAGTTTGGGAGCAAAAGTTATGGCTTTTGGAAGATGGGCTACAGTAGCACTCTGAATGAAAATTTTAAATGTGAGAAAAACGTCCCGGGAGCTAGTTTTTTTTTTTTTTTACTTCTGTACTTCACCTGAGAAGCTAAAATTTTGACAACAAGGTTAAAAAAGAACAATAAACAAAAATAAAGAGTTAGATCACAAAATGATTAACTAAAATGAAAAGAAAAAAATGATTAACTTCCTACAAAGCAGTTATTTTAGCAAAAGTAAATAAATAAATACATTTTCCGGATTGGTTGTCCCATGACAGTAAGATGATAAACTAATGACTAGTTCATGTGTTTCTACAGATTACGAGTGAATAGAAAAATCAAAACTGGGAACTAAACACCAAGCACCAAGGAGATCAAAGATAGGATGAGCGTCATAGTTTCATTGTTATTATAACCTGTAGATACACCATAAGACACCACACAACAAATACACTACCCAAAGCGTGAAGGTTAAACAAAGAAGGCCATAAGGAATAGAAAATGAAATAATAATGAACAATAATAAACAAAGAATAGATAAAACCACTAATTGGGAAATTAATGGTAACATATCGAAAGTAACCGGGCATGTGCCAGAATGTAAGCTAGGAAAAATACACTACTAACAAGGAAGTAAAATACCAATAATCATACCTCCTCCTTCATGTTCATAGTGAAACCTCGGAATGGGCTAGGAAACTTGGATTGAGCCCCGATTGTGTGATATGTAGGTGCTTTTCTTCAAGATGGAGCAAGACTTCCTATGCAACGATCCTCTTACTTTGCACTAGATGGGAAAAAGGATTATGAGGCTATTTGGGCATTAGGATGAGGCAAAAGGATGTTCTTTGCTCAAAGGATGCAAGAACTTAGATATGGCATTCAAGCTTATTCTCCGTGTCCTTAGAGGGGAGGGGTAAGGTTGTATTTATAGCCTGGGGGAGTGATTAACTTAGAGTAATTTAAGTAATCATGGTTTGAAAATGTGGGCAAGATTAAGTGAGTGGTTTGAAAATGTGGGCAAGATTAGGTGAGTGGTTTGAAAATGTGGGCAAGATTAGATGAGTGGGGGCCACGAAGAATGGGTGAGGATTTGAATTATATTTTTAATTCATAAGTGGAGGATTTTAGGTGAGTGGGGACCACGAAGGGTGGGTGAGGATTTGAATTTGAATTTTTAATTCAATAGTAGAAAAACATGGAGAATAATGACATGTGGTGAGGATTGTGTTATTTTTAGATTTTGAAATGGATAATTAATCAAATTATATTTGATTAATTCAAATGTATTTTTATGGGAAATGAGGAATGAGAATTAATTGATTTAGGACATATGTGAAATTAGGGTGTCTACAACTCCTTTCTTGGAATTTTTGGTTTCTTTCATGCTCGTTTATTTTTGTTCCTCCTTTTGTAATGGCCCCTAGGAGCTAATCCATGTTTTTACCTTATCTAATAAAAACCGATGTCGATTATCCCTAACTAATGTTTGTTCCTACTTTCTTGACCGATGCCGATCATAGATGACCGATGTTGGTCCCTTCATAACCGATGTTAGTTATTGTGTTTTCCAGCAAGTTGATATAACATGCTAAACTGAAGTAATTGAGCTCCACATCTCAACAAGTATATTATATTTTTGTCAAGAGACGTGAGGGCACACATAGGGGATTGGCTTAGATTGCATACATTATTTGCACCTACACTATGAGAACTACAGTAGGCTTGCTTCCACTTGAGGGGATGTAGTGCAACACTTGGATTGGTTTGGCATGGTTGATGGCCAAGGGTAGTCCAACCTCACCCACACATTGATTTTTCCTTTTGTTATTTAATGCTTTGATGAAGGGTATTAGAGGTATTTAAGGTTTATAATTATTGCAAGTCATTATAGGTTGTGTTGAGGTTGTGTGAATTCCATAAACATATAACAAAGATCATTTTCGAGCAAGAAAAGGGGAGGATAAGTTACAAAACCCTACTATTAGTAGGTCAAAACCATATAAAAGGGGCATAATCATACCACAATCCAAGCATAGTTATGCGGTCCTAGAAAAGGTAGTTTACAAATGAAATATTTTAGAGATTAAGCATTTCTAGGTTTATAACAGCTCATTCATCTAGTCCGCACACACTCATATCCTCCCTATACCACTTTCCCCAACTAAGTACTTATCCATTTGTGTGTTTTATGCAATCATCTTATCGTTTTTGCGTAGTTGCAAGTTTTAGTGTGTTATTATGAATATACATGGTTGATGTTAATTAATTAATTGAAAATAATCCCTTGTTACAAACCCTCACATTTTATATTTTCCTATCTTGTATTTTTATAGTTTTAGGCGTAAACACCTCTATAGCCCTAGCACACTTAGATGAAAAAATATAAAAAATAACTTTAAAAAGGGATTAGCATTTTGTTTGGATTGACCTCGGTGCATCCCCATGATCATGGAGCATTTTTCGCATACCACTACTCCATTGAAAATGAATCAAACTACATGTAGTTCTCTTACCAATGTGAATGTGAATAAGTAATGCAATCTATATGTAATTTCTCTTAGGCTCCCCTTTGGTAGAAGTATGTAAATACCATATGTGATAAGATTTATTCCTTTAGAAACTTCAAAAGTATGTTCAAGTAGATGTAAACATCGAAATTAGCTAGATACCTCTTGTGCTAAGAGAATTATTATCCTTAAAATGCCTCTAAAGGCTTGTATATATAGTGTTGTCAATTTTGAATTAGGAACTTGTCGGTGCACAAATTTCAACTCAACAAGACCCAAAAATATCAACAAGACTAACATAAAGGGCGTTCAAACTAAGAAATACTTGAAAGACATGTCAAGACATTGTTCAAAACCTCAAACATTACTTTTAGATGAGAATGTTGTAGATTTTATACATTTTTCCCTATATGGAAACACGTACAAAAGAGATAAAACAAGATATGGACCCCTAGCGACAAACTAAAAAGTTGACAACAGTGAGAAGAAATACATGGATGTTATTGAATTGAATAAAAAGAGAGTAAAAGACCTGGACTAAATACACCAATAAGTGTCTAATTTGAAATGAGATTCTATATGTGCAAAGCCACGCATGAAACATATTGTGTAAATAAGGCTTGTATCAAATTTGGGTATCATAAATCCCCCTCCCTATAATCTAGTTGTTAAATGCAATACTAAATATTGGTTTAAAGGGATAAAAGCAAATGTATACATGTGTATGTATATTGAGCTTTGAATTTTTATGCCCCAATGTGCCAAAGTGTTTTTTGTGTATCTACAAGCAATCATTAATGCAAGAAAATAAATCAATGCCCCAATAGATAATGGTATATCAAAATGAAAAAATGAAATAATTAATAAGAAAAAGTGGTATACGATCTTTTACTACTCTTGAAGTGTGTGTCTATTAATTGGAGTGAAATTCGATGGTCCTTAAATGACCCAACTAATATGCTAAAATTTGTCTATCCTCATCCTCTTCTTAGCCAAATAATCAAACAAGGGTGTAAAGATAACATCCTCTTTTTGTGGGACCCCAAATAAGATTAGTATGTAAAATGGATCATCTATAATAGATGAATGTAGATGGGAAAAGGTGTGCTTACCTAGTACCATCAATCTTAGAAAAAATAATGTAGTCTACACTTGGATGAAATCCATGCCCCAAGTGATTAATTTGTCCCTCAATATAAATATAGTGCCTCAAGATGGATGAAATACGTGCTCTATGTGCTCGAATTCATATAGAATGTTGAACTACATCTACATTACATGTCTTGAACTCATATAAAATGTCTCAAATGTGATTAAATATGTCTTTAAATTATATAAAATGTCTAAATCAATGATTAAATGATCCTCAAAATGGCATAAATTGTCTACATGTGCGATTAAATGTCCCTCTAAATCATGTAGAATGTCAAATATGTATATCATAATCTTATGATGTGTTTATGTAAGCTCAAGTTAACCTATCTACATTTTTTAATATATCTTTCAAGAGTTTGTATAAAGTGTCTCTCTGAATTAATCCTCGGGGCATCACCTAGTAAGGTCGTACATAACACGTGTGATCATATAGGGACATTTTTACTATCAAAAATTACGGTTGCCTATTGGTAAAAACACGGGTAGTAATGTACGAAGGGACCCAAGAATGAGAAAAAGTAGTGATAAATCCCATAAATAAGGGGTAATATTTAGAATCCCACAATCACACATGTTTTGAGAATATTTACCAAGCTACACCCTTGGGAAACTAGTTATATGTGTGTTAGCACCCTTAATAGATTCTAGAACGGATGTTATAGTATAACAACTAAGAAGGGTATAAGGGCTAGCAACATGTAGACTATTATGATCTAATTAACTTCCAAAATCAATTATACATGACTAGAATAATGCATTCAAACTTGAAATGAACTAAACAATTGATAAATGATAAGTAACTAGTTCAAAACATGAGAGGAGAGATAGAATTAGCTATTTTGGATGATTTTAGAGTGATCTCGGTGTGTAGGGTAGTGGAGCAGAAAGATCTAAAGTCAGACTTTACACATAAGATTTTAGAACTTGAGAATTTATAGGTGCAGGACCATATAGAAGTTATACAACATGGACAATACTTGTATAATCCATGACATGGACCATATGGTTTTCGACCATGAGACAATCAAGTTCCAAAAATTTCTAGGTGCTTTGTTTGACTATAAATTTTCTCGTTGTGTGTCACTCTTGCTCACACAACCTCGGGATGACATGCAACAACCTGCAAAAAATTAAAAACCCTAACAACATGAAAAACCGTTCATCATATCATTAGCAAACCAAAGGAGAAAAGCATTTGTTTGCATTTGAGGATGTATCACTCTAAATAGTTAGACTCCCAATTTTAAACCAATCCTAGTGCTGCACTACACATTCTTGTTGCAGACATCAATAATCATGAAGTTCTCCTAAGTGCTTGTGTAATTATGTATAGTTAATCAACCCCCTATGGGTACCCTCGTGTCTCTTTACACTAAGACAACGAGTTAATTACGTAGTATAAAAGGTACCTAAAAAATTAGTAGTGATATATAGTGTGCCTCAACTATGTGACCTAACCCTTGTGTTGATTAAAACCCTTGTGCAATGCTTGGAGTGCCTTTTCCCTTTCCTAGGACATGACTCTATGGTATTTGCATGCTTGTAGAAATATGAAAATTAAATCTTTGACCTAGTTGAGTGCTTTATAATTCTAGTAACGACTATCTGGATGGTCTGCAATTGATTTGATCACATTTATGAACCCTTTGAGTGATTTTAGAATGATGTTTGCAATAAGAGCTTGTAAGAATGTCATGTGAGTTATAAGGTGATAATGACTTGCTTATATAGTCTTCCGTAGGTGAGATATTATGATAAGGTTGACCCTAGGAAGATGAAATGACCCAAATAATGATTTAGCATTAAAAGCAAAGTTGGTGATTGAGAAGGGGCTAGACCAAGCAGGTTGGCCAAGACCGGACCCCACATCCCGACCCTTCCATATGGTTTTAGATAGGAGAGAGAAACATCTAAATTGAAATTGTGCCATGAATATAAGATGTCTAATTCTTCTTTGATTTAATACTACTTATAGAATTGATGACAAAGTATAGTGTAAAGATAAGAAATTTTTAGAATGATTAAAGAGATGAGGAGATTGGATCTTGAATGTGAGCATGTGTCATATGAAGGATACAAGGTCAAACTTGGCATTGCACAAGGACAATTTACCAAATTTTAGTGTCTGCATTCCCCCTTATAATTGAAAATTACATGCTTAAAGGAAAAACATTACTTGAGTTTACATACACACTTTACCTCCACTCGAAGGGACTTCATGATGTGTTGTGTTTGGCATGCTCCCTGATGAAACTTGCAAACACATAGTGTAGTCAATTTCTATGATAAAAATTGAACTTTAACTCAAAATATAGATAATGCATTTATAACTTAGAACATTACAAAAAGTACATAAAGGAGATGCAAAACATGAAAGTAATACACCTATTCATTTTACAAAGGGAGGAGCTCCCATGTTTTTCGTACCTTGGAGAGTTGGAATTTACTTTAGAGATGTCAAAGGATTGTTGGTGATTAGTCCCAAATGTTGTGTCATAGGAGATAATGCGGAGAGAGAGAAGGAAAGATTAGTGTAGGAAGCTTGTAATTTTACTTCGATGTTTTCCTTGTTAGGAAATCTAGTGAGAGAAGGGAAAAATCAGTCTATAAAGCTCACAATATTGCTTTGACACTTTGTGATAAACCCACAGACCACACCACTATAGAAAAATCTAGCCCCAATTTCTCCAACTTGAAAAAAATGGACCTTAGAGGGAATGGACATTGTCATGCCCCCACAAGGTGCTAATTTGCTTGAACCGATTGTTTAGAATTCTAATAAAATATCGGGGAGAAGGAGGCACATGCCCCCAAAACCATTTTTAATTGTATCTAAAATAAGATTGTGAAGAAGGAATGAATTACTCATTCCCCCTACAACCTACTCTAAATTATGTCATCTATATATGTACATATGTTAAAAACATGTAAACCTTTTATAGAATTTGTAGAAACCATAAATTTGAATGAAACTTCCCTCTATCTGGGAACATGTGGAAAGGTTAGGACCGTACCATGATCTTGACTCTACTATATTGTTTTGACCTTGCTTGAATTCTACCACATTTTAATATCTATGAACTTTTATGAGGATTTGATCCCTATAAAAATCTATTCCTATATTGTGTAACTGTTTGTTTTTTTGTAGAAATATACATTGAATGCCCCCTCTTTTAAGGCATGTGCGATAAATAATTTTAGTGCACAACTCAAAAGAATAGATGTGTGCACATGTATTATATGTCTGATAATAAGTAGAAGAATATTGAAGGTTGAAGTGGTGGCCACCTGTAAGAATTTTTACCTATAAATGGGTTTGTGTATGGTGGAAACCATAAGTACGATGAAAAGGAACATGCAACAAGAAAAAATCAATCATACATGTATAAATCATTTAATAACAACAAGGAATAATAAAGCAACAATGTCCTATTCATTAGTATAACAAGTATAGAATCAACATAGTAATCATGTTAGAAACTATAAAAAAATAGTATTGTAAGAATCATTGTAAGTTAGAAACAAAAAAGTAATAAAAAAACAATGTGCAATCAAGTAAGAGAAAACATGTAGAAACATAGTCAATATATAGGCATGGAGCCACAAATGGGACACCCACGATGTCATAAGACAATTGCAATAAAAGGCACAATGCGCCACAATTAAGGAAGCAAGTGTATACATACACAATAGATATGAAGCCACAAACATGGGACACCCACGGTGTTACAAGACAAGAAATTCCCTTAGGCCATATAATAAAATAGTCATAACATCTTAATAAGAGAAATCCATATAGTAAACAATTAAGGAATTAATCCATATAAAGAAGTAGTGACAACAATATAAAAAACAAGTATAACAACTAGTAATAGTAACAAAAAAGAGAGAAGTTAGCATTTGCATAAAATACACGTGTTAGCTCCATTGATCCAATAGATAATAATGAACACTATGTATGTAACAATCATGATGAGGAAGTCAGAAAGTAATATGTAATGAATCAAAAGCACATATAAAGTATGTAGGGATGTCCCCAAACAAGTAGTGTAAGAAACCAAGCCAACTCCTATCTTCATGTGACAATATATGAGTATCCCGCATTAAGCTCAAGATATCTCATGAAAGCATGTGTGTATAGAATAAATATGCTATATATGAAATAAATGTTATAAACATCATATATAAAGTAATAGGCTAGCCAAGAAAACTAGAATATGTCCTTATTTTGTATTATGTGATTATTCAAATGTTTTTGAAGTGTTTTGAAAATAAATTTGTACAAAAATCAAATAACACAAGAGTTATCGATAAGGGACTCATGAAGAGGCATGTTATGTGTAGTAGTGGAGGGGATGCAAGCCCTCAAGTGGCATAATAGATTAATGATGCTCATGCATGTTCTATGTAGAATTCATAATATGTGCCAAAGGGGGAGTGAGGATGGGAAAACCCATGAAAATTAAGAGTCATATAAGATGATCGAATCAAAGGTATTGCAGACATAAAATCACGCACTTAGTACTATTACATTACACCTCTAGTATGTCATTGAATGCATGATTCCTAAGTAAGAAAACTAGACATTAACAACACTTTTTTGTTTTACATTTACATTAATTTATCTTTTTATACTTTCATCCTTTGCTTTTCTGGAACCATCCCTTTACTTTTTTTACATTTTACAACATTTGACCAATCTCAACGTCTTTTGTTTTATCTTGAGCCTCTTAGATGTTAGCACCTGTTGTCCTCTCAATTTTCCGCACCTTTTCAAATCTAAATTCATGAAAATTAGAGCCCTGCTATGTTAGAAATTTGTTTTTTTTTAAACTCCTCATGACACTTGTTCTCATTTCCCACGGGTTTTTAATCATTTTCCTCATCATTGCCGTTAAAATGTTTTACCTTTTTTCAGTAGGTGGGAAATGATTTTGGTTCTCCTTTGATGAGTTGGAATGCGTGGGAACTTGCATCTTTTGTTTCTAACCTTTTGTAGAGAAAGAAATCCTTCATCGGGAGCAGAAATGGTGTTTTCCCATTTCCTGCAACTTTCTAATGTTCTTTTCCCCATCAAATTCTTGCTCGGGAAGGTGAGGCTACGCGTTTGTTTCCCATTGGATGCGGTCGGGCGGGTTTCTTTGTGAACTTATGACTTTTGGTGATTTTGGAAAAAATGCCAGATTTTCCCCACATCCCCGTTGGTCCTTGATTGGCTGGAGTAGTTTTGGTGGAGGTTCGGGCCGGTGGATCCATTTTATTTTCTAAGGCATTGTGGCAAAAGGAAAATTTCTAAGTTGAGGCCCGCAACCAATCGGTGGCTCCATGTGTCAATAGATCAGAGAGGGACACATGGTTGTTTCTCAATTCATAAGCGCTTTGCAGACCGACGGAGACTTTGGGAATTTTAGCCTTGTTTCCACAAAAGGTGAAGAGTTCTAAAATGGCCCGCGGCCTGCCCAGCGAAAGGAAAATTTCTAAGTTGAGGCTCACACCAATCATATGGTGCCATGTGTCCACGTTGAAAAATCAATGGCAGGGGTGCGGACCTTCGGGGGAAAGTTGGAATTCTTCCCTTTTCTCAAAATAAGATAAAGTCTAAAGCAGAAGCACATCCCCGCAACCAATCATATGGTGCCACGTGTCCACGTTGAAAAGTCAAAGCGGGCCGGTGCAGAGATTTTGAGAATTTGAGCCTTTTTATTAAAAAAGTTCAAATGACAGTTCCGACCCGCATTTCCTCATCCACTCAAATGATGCCACGTGTCCAGCCTTTGGCGGAGCTACGGAGGCGGAGAAAATCGAGAAAATGCACTTTTTCTCCCAAATGTCAAGAAATGTAGATTTCTTCCCCAGGGTCATCGTTGCTTGGATCTTGCCATGTGTAGGGTCCAAATTTGAAGGTAAAAGGGGGAAAATATCCAAATGCCCTCTTCCGCTTTTATCGTCATTAATGAACCGAGCTCTACAAAACATGTAAATGGCTCATTCTTCATTCTTTTCCCTGTATTCCTTATCGGTCCTTCATGAGATGTGTTTTGGATTGGTTTTGGAGCCAAATTGATAAGTTTAAAGAGGTGTAAAGTTTAATCATCATAAAACAAATTTTATCGGGCATATGCGATAAAATAGGATAAAACTTATCAATAAGCACTTGAGTGCTATGAAAGTGGTTAAACGGTGAAAATGGTAGGACCACGTGAAGGAGAAAATCACGAGATGTTCCCTGCTAAAATAATCATGCTCAAATTGACGAGATATTCACCTTTTTGGAACCTCCTGTTTTCATGAGTGTTTGTTTCATGTCACTTTCCAAAAGAGGATCTGCAACAAACATTATCCCTTTCGGATATTCTTTTCTTGGGGAAAAAGTATGGATGTAAACAAATTGTTATAAATATATGGCTTTGGCCATGGGAAAAAGGGGATTTTGGTTTTTCTGGGAAAGTTGTAAATTCTGAAGTAATTCAATACTAGAAGTTCTTTCTTTCTTATTTTCCTTTGTTGTACCTTTCTCTCTCCTTGCTCGATTCAATGGATCTTTTATTTTGCATTCAATAGAAACTTTGTGTTCTGGTTTGTGTGAATCTTTAGAACTTTGTGTCTACAGATTTGTGTAGGTGGTGAAGTAATTGATCCTTTCTACAGTTTCTTGGTTCAATGTGAGTAGGGAGATACTCTACTATCTATATTTCCCAAAAGCATTGTTGTTTTCTTCCTTCTCCCATCTCTATATTCTTCCATTCCTTCTGATTGATAATCTTTTAAGTATGAAAACATTCTAGAATATCAGGGTCCTAACATTGAGAGTTGTATATATGTACATTTGTTTTTCTTGCTTTCAATAAGGGAACCTCTCCCATTAAAGAGGAGGGACTTGTTGTCCCCTAACTGTGGTTTCAACCCATGTTCCATTCTGAAACCCAACAACACACAATAGGGGTAGGAACACCCATGTGTTATTTTCCCCTTTGGGTACTTTTGTCCTCTTTCCCTCTTCTCTTTTGTTTTAAAATACCACATCAACCATTATCTTTTCTAAAACTCCTATCATCACTTTGGGTTGGATTTTAGGGTTATTAATGACAAAATTCAAGTAAAGGAATCATATATATACATGAATTACTTACTATTCTAAGGGGTGGGAAATTTGGTCTATCACTCCTTATTTACTACTTGGGAAAAAAACAACATTCAAGGGTTGTATTTGGACTGCACCATTCACTATATAGGAAGGGAAAATTCTAAGTTCCATCACACACATTCATCTTGGGGAAAAGTAGTTATAACCTACTATCTTGGTGCGATTAGAACACGGGTAATCTAGCTTTAAGGGACAAAATTATGTCACACACACACACACACACCAGAACTACATTGAGTATAAAATGTAGTGCAACTCTCAATGACAATCACCCTACAACAAAGTTAGTTTTTTTACACGATTCTGAAGTGTGATCATAAAAACCTACAACAAAGTCGAGCGATAAAGAGTGAAGTGAAGAAGACATAATCAGACCCTAAAAATACTAGATATGGAATACTTTGCCAAGACACTAGACCTAGGGTAGTTATGTCATCTTCTAATCTATTTTCCAAATTGAAGTATATAGAACTCAAATCTGACTTGCTCCATCATTGTCCTAGTCTAGAATCATCCTAGATAGTCAAATACAAGCTAAGTCACTCTTATCCTCTTGTTACTTATACTTATTTTTCATTGCATGTTAGATCTTATGAATTTATAATATTATTTTATTGATCTTGGTCCCTTGATATAAGATTTAAATTTTAAAAAATATGATTATTGAAATCAATTTGATATTTATTATTTTAATAACACGTTTAACCCTATTTTATGGGTTTAATGTCCCAACTTGGATTAGGGATAATTTAATTAGTGTTATCTTGTTTAAGGAGGTTTAGGGCCACCTAATCATGAACTAGGTGGGCCCCACCACCTCTCAAAGTGTGTCACTTTTCCCAAACCCGAATTTGGGCTAACATTGGAATTTTAAAGGGGTGTTTTGCTTGTTGGGGTCACATTTACACTAAAATGGACCCCTTGGACCCTACCTATGGGTAGGGGGACTCTTTCCAAGGTTCAAAAGGGATTTTCCCTCCCATTTGACCCTCTCTTGTCCCCATCATCATTATGACTTTGATTTTGGGAACCACTTGGAATTTGGGAGGGCATTTTATTTTGTTGAGATTCTCCTCCATTACGACTCTTGTAATATGCATGATAGGGACTTGGGGTGGAATGGATTTTAAAAGGGGATCGATGAAACATGTCACCATCCCATAGGTTGGAGTCTCCTAGGTTCACTTTAATTAATCCTCCATTTTGGAGGGGGTTAGGAGTCCTTGGTTCATTTTTACAGTTAGATATTTTGGAGAGAGCTTGGAAGAGAAAGGAACTTGGGAGGATTGGAATGCT
This sequence comes from Taxus wallichiana var. yunnanensis, assembly GCA_018340775.1. Classification (NCBI taxonomy): domain Eukaryota; kingdom Viridiplantae; phylum Streptophyta; class Pinopsida; order Cupressales; family Taxaceae; genus Taxus; species Taxus wallichiana. The sequence goes on along the minus strand of CM031234.1, from coordinate 318,337,074 downwards.
TTTGGAATTCAACTTCATTGGACTAAGAGGTGAGCATTACACCTCTTAACTTGTTAATGGTGTTAAAAAACATTGTTGTTTGCTGTTTTTGTGTTTATGTGTAGGAATGCATGTGGTTATTGTGTTGTGTTTGAATTTATTTTATTTTCTCCATCCACCCCTTTTGGGGAGTGTATTTTGGAGTGTTGGGGAAGAGGGAGGAATCCCTTTTGTTCCCACATGGCTTGATGGGCAAGCCATGTTGGGATTTCTAAAATCCTCCCTTCATTTGGTTGATGTGGGAGATGGCTTCCATATGGTTTGGAACCCATCTCCCTTCCTTGCAAGGAGGAGGTATGGTGTGATATGGTCTATGGGAGAAATAAGGATTTTGGGAGGCTTGTGAACTTTCAAAAAAGTTGAAAAATTATTTAGTATATGAAAAAGGATTTAAAATGGATATTATTTCCATCTTCCCCCTCTTGAGAAGCACAAAGCTTATTATTTGTGAATTGGTAATTTGATTTATTGGTGTTTGGATGTGTGGTTATGTGTTTTTCCCTCTTGAGAATCATGGAGCTTCTTGTGCATGGTATTGATTCAAAACTTGTTACTTAAGTGAATGGTGTGTGTATCTTCCTTCTCTATTCCCTTATATATTTTAGAGGTATGCTCACTCTCTCCCCATGGGATTGGATGGAGGCTAGCATGTCCTATATACTTGGAGATGACATGTAACATTTCGTTGGGTGGACAACCAAGCCACTTCTCTTACATTTTGGAGTCCTACTCCTTGTTGATGGAGCATGTTTCTTAGAGCCTTGCTTGGAGTGTTCATTGTTTGGTAATAGGAGATTTCACACAAAATTTCGACATGTTGTTCCCTTTTTGGGAGGCTTATCCACTTGCATTTTAAGTTGTATTTTTACTATAAATTTTAAGGAAGAAGGAATATAACAGATCATTTATATTAGATTGTAAAATATCTTGTTATTCTTTTAGAATAACAAATCTTATTTATGAAAGGAAGAGTTTAATAGGTTTCCTTATTGTTTTGGAGAGGATTGAAACCACATTTATAAAGCTTGTTTTGAGAACAATGAAAGTGAAGGTGTTGATATTGTGTAAGAATTGTATTAGAACTAGTTGCATTTCTTACATTTTAAAGTTCAATGTAGAACTTGTTTATTGAATTCTACAATGAGGTAAGATGATGGAGAATACTCCCTTTCAATTTAATTTACAAAGGAAATCTTGTTGTTTTTAATAACAGAAAACATTTTTTTGGGTTGATCCATTGATCCCCTTTGTCATGTTTATTAAATTATGATTGGCTATTCAAATGTGTTAGTAAAAATGCCTTTTTGAAAACGTGTGAATCATGCAAGGTGTCTTTAATAGTTAAGTGTGTGATATACTTTGCAAAATGATACGAAAGAAAGTGAATAATGTGTTGTGTTATCAAAATGGATGTCAAAAGGGTTTTTCCTTGAGATTTAGCATATCCTCCATATTATCTTAGTCTCTCTATTAATTCCAAGAAATCAGTTTATTCATTAAAATAACCTCTAGTCTACTCTTATAGCTATCTCATTTTTTTGCTCCTAAGAAAATTATCATTTTCATAGTGAAGGCAATGTTTGAGAAGAATTCCCAAACATACAATTGCCTTTATATGAATTTTATTTAAGTATGTTGTAGAGGGTCCATTATAAGAAATCATTTCTCTTTACAAGCTTCATAATCTTACAAAAATATCTTAGAAATTGGGTTTGGTTTCTTAGTAATATGTAATATTTACCTCAATCTTTGGTTAACAAATGTATACATATAGATATATCTACATGTAAACAAATTATTGGTTTAGATTAAATAGAGAGAATATTTTATACTTTTGATGTTACGTATAATACTTTATTAGAAAACCATTTAAATATTTTGATATATATATACACACACACACACTCTTTAGAAAGAAATTAAAATATGTATAAAAAATATGAGAGAAAACTATGAGTGATTTAACAAATAGTGAATTTTGTATAAACCCTAGATATTGCAGAGTCACTTATGATAAATAAGATCTTGAAGTATAGATCTGATGCAAGCAAATAAGCAACATAAATTAAAACCCTAGGTGCAAGAGAGAGAGGATAAAAGACTTAGTTGATACTTATCTTAATCTTGAAGTATGATGGACTAGAAAATTGATAAACTAGAGAAAGAAACTATCATAACCGCACTCGTAAAAACTTTGTAACTATCGATGAGCATGGACTAGGGCACCGAAATGGGGTGAGGGTGTCAAAGACCTCTGTTGGGTTCCTGTGATTGCGTAGAACCTCGAAACTAATCCTTCTTGTTTCGCGAGGCAAGAATTAACCTTCGTTGTTTGTCGTTGGTTGATCACAAAGTTCTCCTATAATCTACAAAATAAGTGATATCTGTAAAATCCCAAAACACATTAAATCCTAAAAAGAAGAAGATGCAAATGGGGATTCAAAATGACCCTAGCGATCACCCGACATAGTGAACTTACAACCGAGTAATACACTACATCTCATACTCTATGTAATTCTTGTGCATGTGTGTAGAAATTGTACCCTAGGAAGCTCTTGTGCAAGATGCACTTGATACTAAATGATAGTTAGATGTAATAATGTAGATAAATGTGTGGATGAAAAAATTAACTTCCCCTCCTATGCATGTATGCAACAAAAGCACTCCCGATGTGGCCTAGAATTTACCACGAATAACCCAGGTGCGTTGGAACATCACCCAACTTGAGCTGAGTGCTCACTCAAAGCACGCAAAGGTACCATGCCCCTCCTTAGAGTTTCTTATGCAGGATGTGAGCATGATGAATATATAATGCATTCAGATCCATAAATAGCATAAACATTCCACAGAGCATATTCCATATCTAGATCTTAAAGAATCATGAATCAAACGATAAACATAATGAAATCAACCATGTAAGAACCAATTATAATCATGTTTAACACCATTATTCACCCAATATACTCCATTATATTAAACACAGTAAATACAAAAGATTCTTAAAATAAGTAGTATCATAAGTTTATGCACGTAATAGATCTAGCAACATAACTCCACAATAGCTCATACACAGTGTCTCTCTAACTACATAGATTAATACATATTTATAAGGGTGGGGACTTTCCCTTCACCGCTTATGCACTTCCCAAAATAGGTCGTGTTATCCATATTTCACTCCCGAGCTAAATATTGGATCAAATCATGACCCCGCATAGAAGGAACCTGACAACACATTCAATCTTGCAAATTGGAAGATAAGAGGGATTCAACAATGAAGTGGCGGAGATGAAGAAAAAGCAAGAGACCCTGTACGACAAAGAAACGAATCAGCCGGGCCGTTTCCACGACTTAAATCCATTCTCCAATTCCAGACATGAGAAAAAATATAAGGTAGCAAGGTTAGACGAGAAGGATCAATGCTACACATAAGCTAGAAGCAAGAAGAAGGAAGAACGACAAAGATCCGAAGTCCTCAAGCTCGAAATGGTTCAAGAAAAGGTCAGAAAATGGCTAAGTATGGAGGAGGTAGTGGAAGAGACAACATGTCCCAACGATGCTTCTCCAAAAGTGAATCCAAAAGGGGAGCTTAAACTTGCACCAGCCCTCCATGTAGCAAATAGTCAAAAAGAGTCAAGGGGCGTAGACATGAAAGGCTTCAAATTGGCTAAGTATGATAGTGTAGGTAGAGAGGGACATGTGTCACCTGGCGCATCTCCAAGAGTTGGTCCAAAGGCGGAGACCCAAATGAGCATGAGCTCGCCACGTAGCCCAAAGTCTAAAAGTTAAGAGAGACTGTTGAAAAGTCTACAGAGTAACGGAGGCCGACAAGTGTCAACTTGACGCTTCTCTAAGGGCAACTTTGGGTCGAGTCTGCAAGTAAGTGTGAGGCACCTCCACGTGTCCTCAAAGGGGGCAAAGTTAGTTGAAAAGTCAAAACATTAACAAGATAGTAGAAGCTACCAAGTGTCCTAAGGGCATTGTTTCAAGGGTTAAAAGGAGAAAAGGTTCTCGAGTGAGTGCCGAGTGACACGTGTCCTAAGGGCAAGTAGGAGTCGGGAAAAGTTGATTCTTTGCCCTTGTTATCTCAAGAGGGGTAAAAGTTATAAAAAGACTTGCAATTTTGCCCAAAGGAAAAATTCAACATTTAAGCCCGAGTCAAAGCCAAGGGGGCGTCGGGAGAAAAGTGAAAATTCTCCTTTCGTTCAAAAGGCATAAAGGTAAATATGGAAGCACATTTCCATGCCAACCAAAAGGAGCCACGTGTCCATGTGGAGTTTCGGGGCTGCAGGGATTTTTTAAAGTTCTGTGTTTTTTGTGCAAGAGACAAAATGTAAATTGCAGACCCATGGACCTGATTTTTGTCCCAATCTGGATGCCACGTGTCCCAATTAGAAGGGCGACCCATTTTTCAAACTGGTTTTCCCACCCAGTTGTATGGATTTGATACAAACTTCGAAGGGGCATATCTTTCGACCTAGGGCTCGAAATATTGCGAATCTGACACCATTGGAAAGATCTTGACCTCATCTACACCATGGGAGTCTAAAACTTTAATTTTTGAGAGGTTAGGTGGAAGAAAAATGGAGAAATGTATTCAAGCTTTCAATGTAGGATCATCACCTAAACAACCGAAAGGAACGATAACCAGATCGTACCAAGCCAAGAACACAGATGCTAATTAAACACCACGATCAATAAGATGAAAGTAATTCACCAGAATAACTTTACATAAACCTTTGCAAACAAATGAGCAGCAATATCATATATTATTATGGAACTCAATGCAATACATTGAGAATGGGCCTTGCTTAAATAGGCAAGGAATAACAATATAAGAACCAATCAAGGTCGTAGATCAAGCCATAAATCAAGGAAATAACTAGTCATCAAAGAACTAGTCAAGACCATAGATTTAGGAGAGAACTAGACATCAAGGATATAGTCAATACCATAGATCAAGGAAAGAACTAGTCAATACCATATATCAAGGAAAGAACTATACCTAACAACTAGATAATATCTCCTAATATCTAAATAAGATAAAAGAAATATCCACACACATAAGTGGGTGAGGATAAATACAATAAAGGTAAATAAAGTACCTAGGTGAACATGAGCTAAGGTAAATACCTACTCTAACAACAACCGGATCGGATTCAATCTATTTTCCGTAGTTCCCTCTTCCTTCAAGGCACCGAACCAGGATCAATGTAGAAAAGATGGATTTAGGGTTAGATTTTATCAAGGGCATTTACAAGAGTGGTTGATCCTCAACCTGCATTTTCCCACTTCTCTCTCTCTCTCTCTCTTTCTTCTCTCTGATCGAATCTATAAATTTGGGGGCAAGATTCATTGTAAAGGGTTGGATATTCTTAGTTTTACAGGCTCCCTTCTCCTTCTAGCAAAGGATTTGTGGGGTTCAAGCCTTCCATTAAAATTGTAATACATTTCTACCTTTCGGCTATTTTGTAATGAACTGTATCAATCTATAGAGCAATAAAATATGTTTGTGATCGATCTTAGATCCTTCTTGTTTTTTTCTTCTATCTAGTATCTCATTACAAATCTAGCTATCTATGCTTGTTTATTGCATGCATTTTATTGGTTCGTGTCGAAGGCAAACTAAGTATTCATCATTCCTTTAGTGCATCACCTCATAGTTTAGCTTTGTTTTCATTTCTATATTCCTTCTATCCCTGTCTCCTTGGTAAATTTTAGATTAGGATTAAGAACAAACCCTCTGCAAGTTTCTACGTATGCACCTAAACAGAGGAATAAGGAACCAACCTTCAATTTGGAGAGCTTTCCCATTTTTGCAAGGTCCCACACCTTGGGAAAGTTCAATGTTATGCAATCACACCAAATGAGTCTACCTTAGAAAAGTAGATCTTTTAGAGCTCATTTGGGGGTGCTGTGATTTCGCACTAACAGTTTTGGCATGCCCAGTGGGACTAAGAAGTCTCCATCTTATTACAGTAGGAATTGATGTACACTTGCTGTGATTCTGGCTTTTAAGAAGCCTTAAAATTGTACATCTGGCGACTCCAAAAGAAATAAATCTACTGGTTTCAGCAGCCCAAGCTTGAGAAATTCATGAGAAAAACCCGATCTAGAGCAAGGAAAGAAGGTATATTTGAATACTTGCGTCTATCCCCAGGTAGAGAAAGGAGAGGAAGAAGAGTTCAGAGGTCTCCATCTCCACCAATCAGAGCTTTATCAACACCTCCTCTCGGCAAACCGTTCATTCAACCAAGAGGAGTGCTCAGGCCAATCAGAATGGCTTAGCCAAATCCTTATGTTAATTTCACTGGCAGTAGTCCACTTGCCCTGAATGCACAAAATCCAGTTCCTATTGTAGCATTAAAGAGTATCCCATATTTCACTGGAGAGAACCAAACTTCTCCTAGGTGATCATGTCCAAGATATTGCAAATGTCTGCACAATCCATGAGATTCATGAAATGGACATTGCAGTCAAGCTGCTCACCTCTTCACTCAAAGGGAAGGCTTCACAATGGTTCAGAAGTCTTGAGGCAGGCTCTATTCAAAATTGGAATCAGCTATGCACAACTCTTCATAACCAGATTTGGAGAGAAAGGTGACAATTTGTCTTTGTTGGAGCAACTAACAACTATCAAGAGAGCCCCAAATGAACAGCTGATAGACTTCAACCTCAGATTCTAGCGGACTTGGGATAGGATTCCAACAACAGTAAAACCTACAAATGAAGGTGCCTTCTTGTACTTTCTTAGGGCTTTAAATTCTGATATTTCTCTGATGATCCAGTCAATGGGGGGCACTACATTGCCAGCAGCCTATAGCCTTTCCATAGGGGCTGAGAACCATTTGATTCATATTGGTAAAATTTCTCCTAGGTAATCCATGCATCTATACCCTGAGTTAGGAAACCCGATACTAGCCAAACGCCTACATTAGCTCCTATACCCACCCCGGGAGCTAGAGTTCAGTGAAGATTCCAATTCATCATCTAATACCTCTAAAGAGATTCAAGAAGTGATGAAGAAAATGTAAAACACAGGGAAACGAACTAGTGACCATCAAGAGGCAACATGTATAGAGCTCTAGGCGACATCAACCTTAGAATGAGTATCGTGCTAGACCCCAATATCAATACAATAGGAAACCATCTCAAAATATGAATCAAAGCCAAAACCCAAGACAACGTTAAACCTGCTAGGCCTTTATGGTCTTATGATCCAAATACAACCTCAACATCAAAGGCATTGGTCCCTACATAGAACAATATGGCACATGAGTATGATTGGTGTTTTCCATGCAACCAGCCCCATAACCAATCAATGTGTTTTAATGGTGCTTTGAATCAAGCTTTGATGGTGCAAACCAGTATGGTTCCACAAGAACCCAGCCAAGAAGGAGATCAACAGCGAGGAGCTCAACAAGGTGAACCTCTAGGAGAGACTATGCTTGTCAATTGGCAGTCAAGAATTATGTGGGATGAATCAGTCTCCTACTCAAGGTGTGGCTGCTAATACACGGTCCAAAAAGAGAAGTATTGGAGAAGGCCAACCACTGAACTCAGGTGACCCTCAACCTTCCATCACTCCACAAGGTCCTGGTGTCCCAAGAGTAACTCCCAACATGCAGAGCCAATCCAAGCCACCTTCTAAATCCAATCAGTACCGGTTGTAATAACCTGTGTGCAAGAAAGAAATGTGTTTACGAAAGGGTAGCAGAAAGAGAGCTCATTCAATATCATTGAGCAGATGAAGAGGACAAGTGTGAAAATTTCACTATGGAAGTCATTGGCCATTCCAGGGAAGAAGGATCTGCTTTTAGACTTCCATGCGGGGTGGTCAAGTTCAAGTCAAACCCCTAACCAACAAGAGAGAGTACTTACCAATATAGTTAAACCTGAGAAGAACCAAGGAGAACAACAAGGTAATAACTTGAGACCCCCTTCTATGTCTCACTGATTATTGGGGACAAATTAGTGCATAATTATATGATTGATTCTGGGGCTAGTAGTTCTGTGATGCCTAAACAAATAGCCGACCAGTTGGGACTCCAATATGAGGCTATCTCTAGAGGAGTAGTTTAATTAGATGGGACAACAATGACTACTATGGGAATCATCAAGGATCTAAGTGTCACTCTACACACTTGCCCTAATGTGACTATTTTGCAAAACGTGTCAATCATAGACTTGCCACCACATTTTACTTTGTGTCTGTCCAAAGACTTCACTGCCAACATTGGAGGCTACCTTTTTGCTGATTGGTCACATATGATCTTTAAGACAAGGTATGGGGTGAAGGCCACAATCAAATCTGAACCTATTGTTGATTATCATATTGAATCCTATGTTCTTAGCCCAATCAATGCTAACTACTCAGCCTTTGATCAAGAAGACCTCCTAATCACTAATGAAACAGATACCAAGTGGGATGTATCCTGATCGACTCTAGATGAGTGGGCTAATAAAATACATGCTTTTGACCCCTACAAGGAGATGGAAGAATCTGAGCTGGGTGTTTACTGTCTACATGAATAAAATCATCCTCTTCCCGACCTAATCAAGCCGAGCATAAGGATTAAAATGAAGTCGACAATTATTCTTTGATGGTTCAAGGAGTAGACAAGGAGTTGGAGGGGGAGCTATGATCGTGTCTCCCAAAGGTATGAAATATTATTCATCCTTTAGATTCTAGTTTGTTTGCTCAAATAACACTGTTGAATATGAGGCTTTAGTCCAAGGACTTCATTCGGCAAGAAGGCTAGGAATCAATAATTTACAAGTGTTTGGTGATAGTGAGTTGGTTGCCAATCAAGTCAAAGGACTAAATGCTGTTAAAAATGACATGCTCAAGAACTATAAGAGTAGGGTATGGGATCTCATGGAGGATTTCGAAGCTTTTAGCATTGTGTCCATACCCAGAAAAGAGAATGAAGCTACTTGATAGACTTGCAACAACATTTGATGTGGTGGACAACATCAAAAGAGACAAAGAACAGCCACATATCCATGTGGTTGTGAGGCCAACAATGCCAGATAATAATACATGTTGGCAGGTGTTTGAGAATGATCAGTAGATCATTAAATTTTTGCAAGAAGAAGCTGAATTCTCATCCCATAATCAAAATAGACTAGAGCAGCAATATGGGAACCAAATAGTACAGTTGCATACAAACAAGCTTCCCAAGGGCTTAGTGACACTAGAATCCATTTTCAATCCTAATGATCAGTTTAGAAAAGAAAAGGCTAACATGCAAGATCAAAGGAGAGGATTCGAGTCAATCCCAGTTGGAGAAGACAAAACACTTCAAATTGGTAAGGTGGCCACCGAGCAGGAAAGGTATGAATTCATACAACTTTTCCAAGAATTCCCTAATGTGTTTTCTTGGAGTTATGAAGACCTAAGGGGTTTCAATCCAAAACTAGCACAACACACAATTGAATTGGACCCAACTGCTCAGCCTATTAGGCAGAAGTAGAGACTAGTCAACCCACATATTGAGCCTCTGATGAAGAAGGAGTTGAACAAACTAATAGAGGTAAGTATCATATTCCCAATCAAGCATTCAAGTTGGGTTACAAATCTGGTCCCAGTCAGAAAGAAAAATGGAGAAATCAGGCTATGTGTTGACTTCAAGGATTTGAACAGAGCCTCCCTCAAAGATCACTACCCACTCCCTTCAATGGAACAGATCTTGCAAGTGGTGTCTGGGTCAGAGAGATTTTCTCTCTTGGATGGCTACTCAGGATACAATCAGATCATGGTGAAAGAAGATGATCAATTCAAAACTGCTTTCACCACCAAATGGGGCACCTATGCATACAAAAAATGCCATTTGGACTGTCCAATGCTGGTGCTACTTTCCAAAGAGCCATGGATATGGCATTCAAAGGGCTAATCAACAAGATAGTGTTGATCTATCTGGATGATATCACTATGTTCTCCAAGAATGTAGCAGACCACCTTTTTCATCTAAGGCAAGTGTTTCAAAGATGCAAAAGATTTGGGGTATCTTTGAACCCCAAAAATGCATATTCTTGGCCCATGAGGGCAGGCTTTTGGGCCACATTATGTCTAAGGAGGGTCTGGCAATTGATCCAAAAAGAGTTGAAGCAATAAAAGCACTGCCATTGCCAAGTCACAAGAAGGCTCTTCAAAGCTTCTTGGGGAAGATCAACTTTGTTCGAAGGTTTGTCCCAAACTTTCTTTGCTCTAGTTAAGCCAATAACATTGATGCTGAAGAAGAGCTTAGCATTCAGATGGATAGCTAAAGGAAAGGCAAGCTTTGAAGCTATCAAAGAGGCCATATCACAGGCCCCAACTCTTGTAAATCCAGATTTTTCCAAGGACTTCATATTGTATGCCTTTGGTGGTAATGACACTATCTCTACAATCCTGGTTCAACAGAACAAAGAAAGCTCAGAACAACCAATTGCTTTCTTCAGTCAGAGTCTAGAAGACTATGAGGTGAGGTATTCCTTCATTGAGAAGCAAGTCCTAGCAGTGATCAGGGGACTGAAGAAGTTTAAGCATTTGGTGTCAAACAACAAAATCCAACTATTGGTCTCCCATGTAGGAGTCAAATAATTCCTCCTCAAAGAAAGACCTAAATGAGAAATGTGTAGGGTGGATCACTCGTGTCATGGAATATGACATTGAGATTAAGGTCACCAAGCTGGTCCATGGGAGGGGCTTGTGTGAGTAGCTAGCCTTTGCTCTACAAGATGAAACAAATAGTGAGAAGGAGGTTGTTCTTATTCTACAAGATGATCAAGAAGAAGGGAGAGATGATGTACCTACTCCTTGTTGGACCCAAGACATGGTGCATTTCCTTCAAATAGGCATGTGCCCTCATGGGATGAATAAAGAAAAAAGAAGGCATTTCAGGTTACAGGCCATCCCATATGTTCTTATTGATGGTGTCTTGTTTAAAAGAGACATCAATGGCATTCTACTTGAGATGCATTGGGATAGATTAGGTGGAGAGAGTGCTACAAGAATTTCATGTTGAAGCAGCTGGAGGCCATTTTTCTCCAAGAGTGACAACACTCAAAATCATGAAAGTAGGATATTATTGGCCCAGAGTGTTTAATGACTATTTCACATGGATCAAAAGGTGCAAGAGTTGTGCATTCTTTAAAGGCAAGGAAAAGCTAGTAGCACTTCCATTGCACCCAATCTCAATCGACCAACCTTTCATGCAGTGGGGATTGGAATTCATTAGAGTCATCAATCCAAACTCGAGCTAGGGTCACAAATGGATCCTAACAGCCACAGATTATTTTACCAAATGGACCGAGGTAGTGGCACTCAAAGAGGCAAATGAGTCTAGTATCCTGGATTTCTATGAAGGGATAGTGACTAGATTTGGAGTACCAGCCACCATCATCTCAAACAATGCATTAGCATTTATAGGTTCCAAAATTACAGGATGGGCTATTAAGAATGGGACTTATTTGAGCACCTCATCAAACTATTACCCTCAGGGTAATGGCCAGGCTGAGTCTATAAACAAGAACATGTTAAAGATCATCGGAGAACTCTGGATGAGAATCAAAGGACCTAGCACACAAAGCTCAAAATGGCCTTATGGGATGATAGAATAACACCCAAGAGATCCACAACTTTCAATCTTGTCTATGGGAAAGAGGCGGTGTTGCCTATATCACTTGAGTTACCAGCATTGGAGCTTGTGAGGCAACTAGAAATGTCTGAGTTTGGACCAATGGAGGCCAGGTACACGGAGCTGATAGAATTAGAAGAAGCTAGAGAGAATGCTCTCCAAGCATTGGAGAAGAGTTAGGATTTAATCAAGAAATGTTTTGATAAGAAATAAAAAGCAAGGACTTTCTAGAAGGAGACCTGGTTTTGAAGTGGGATGTAGATCGAGCAAAACCAGGGAGACATTCTAAGTTTGATGCCATCTAGAGTGGCCCTTATATGATAACAAGATGCAAAAGTAGTAATGCTTTCCAATTGTCCACATTGGAGGGTGAAGAGTTATAGATTCTAGTGAACGAGATCTATCTTAAGCACTGCTACTAAAGGGGAGTCTCACTTTGTACATATTAGTTTAGTTTCTCTTTCCTCTAAGTGCTTCGCACATTGTCTTGTTGTAGTGTAGATTGCTTTTCTCCTAAGTGCTTTTGCATGCTCTGCATGTTCCATTTGGAGCATGTATGATTTCAATTTTGTACATAGTCATGGTGTTGTTTTGTTGCTCTTATGCAGTTCATTCAGAGAGACAAACAAAGCCCTGGAGTTGAAGCAATTTTCTACTCTCAGAAACCTTCATTCCGAGATTTTATTATGAAATTTGAGAGTACTGAGACTCAGGTCGAGACAAAACATAGAAAAGGCATACGCTTAGGCTTGCAATGGCTTAGGGATCGATCTTCAAAAGTTTAGATCGGTTTCGTGTTTATCAAGCATAATCCATGCCCAATGGATGCTTCAAGGCCACTGGTCTCTTCATCTAGCAGGCATATGTCCCCGTGAGTCACCAAATTTTTATCCATATTTCACTCTTGAGCTAAATATTGGATCAAATCACGACCCCACATAGAAGGAACCAGAACAACACATTCAATCCTACAAATTGGAAGCAAAGAAGGATTCAACAATGAAGTGGCAGAGATGAAGAAAAAGCAAGGGACCCTGTACAGAAAGAAACAACTTTGTTGGGCCATTTCCACAACTTAAATCCATTCTCCAAGTCCAGGCATTAAAAACTATAAGGTAGTAGGGTCAGACGAGAAGGATCAATGCTACACATGAGCCAAAAGCAAGAAGAAGGAAGAAAAACGAAGATCCGAAGTCCTCGGGCTCGAAATGGTTTAGGAAAAGGTCGAAAATGGCTAAGTATGGAGGAGGCAATGGAAGAGACCACGTGTCCCAATGACACTTCTCCAAAAGCAAATCCGAAAAGGGGATCTCAAACTTGCACTAGCCCTCCACGTAGAAAATAGTAAAAAAGAGTCAAGGGGTGAAAAGGAAAGGCTTCAAAATTGAATAAGTATGACAATGTAGGCAGAGAGGGACACGTGTCAGCCTGGCGCATCTCCAAGAGTTGGTCCAAAGGTGGAGACCCAAATGAGCGCGATCTTGCCACGTAGCCCAAAGTATAAAAGATAAGAGAGACCGTTGAAAAGTCTGCAGAGCAGTGGAGGTCGACAAGTGTCAACTCGATGCTTCTCCAAGGGAAACTTTGGGTCGGGTCTGCAAGCAAGCACAATGCCTCCACGTGTCCTCAAAGGGGGCAAAGTTAGTTGAAAATTCAAAACATTAACGGGGCAGTGCGGAAGCTGCTAAGTGTCATAAGGGTGTTGTTTAAAGGGTTAAAAGGAGAAAAGGTTCCCGAGCGAGTGTCGAGTGACACGTTTCCTAAGGGAAAATGGGGAGTCGGGAAAATTTGATTCTTTGCCCTTATTATCTCAAGAGGGGTAAAAGTTATAAAAAGACCCATGATTCCGCCCAAGGGAAAAAGTCAACATTTAGACTGAGTCAAAGCCAAGGTGGGGCATCGGGAGAAAAGTGAAAATTTTCCTTTCATTCAAAAGGCATAAAGGTAAAGATGGAAGCACATTTCCCAGCCAACCAAAAGGAGCCACATGTCCATGCAGAGTTTCGGGGCTACGGGGATTTTTAAAGTTTTGCATTTTTTTGCAAGAGACAAAATGTAAATTGTGGACCCATGGACCTGATTTTTGTCCCAATCCGGATGCCACGTGTCCCAATCAGAAGGGGATCCATTTTTCAAATTGGTTTTCCCACCCATTTGTACAGATTTGATACAAACTTCGAAGGGGCATATATTTCAACCTAGGGCTTGAAATATTGTGAATCTGACACCATTGGAAAGATCTCGACCTTGTCTATGCCATGGGAGTCTGAAACTTTAATTTTTGAGAGGTTAGGTGGAAGAAAAATGGAGAAATGTCTTCGAGCTTTCAATGCAAGATCATCAATCTCAACAACCATATCGGATTTGATCTATTTTCCGTCGTCCCCTCTTCCTTCAAGGCGTAGAACCAAGGATCAATGCAGAAAAGATGGATTTAGGGGTGGATTTTATCAAGGGCATTTACAGTAGTGGTTGATCCTTGACCTACGTTCTCCCGCTTCTCTCTCTCTCTCTTTCTTCTCTCAATCAAATATATATATTTGGGGGCATGATTCATTGTAAAGGGTTGGATATTCTTAGTTTTGCAGGCTCCCTTCTCCTTCTAGCAAAGGATTTGTGGGGTTCAGGCCTTCCATTAAAATTGTAACACATTTATGCCTTTCAGCTATTCTATAATGAACTGTATCAATCTATAGAGCAATAAAATACGTTTGTGATCGATCTTAGATCCTTCTTGTTTCTTTTGCTTCTATTTGGTCTCTCATTATAGATTTGGCTATCTGTGCTTGTTTATTGTATGCATTTTATTGGTTCGTGTCAAAGGAAAACTAAGTGTTCATCATTCCTTCGGTGCATCACCTCGTAGTTTAGCTTTGTTTTCATTTCTGTATTCCTTCTATCCCTGTCTCCTTGGTAAAGTTTAGATTAGGATTAAGAACAAACCCTCTGCAAGTTTCTACGTATGCACCTAAATAGAGGAATAAGGAACCAACCTTCAATCTGGAGAGCTTTCCCATTTTTGTAAGGTCCCACACCTTGGGGAAAGTTCAATGTTATGCAATCACACCAAATGAGTCTGCCTTAGAAAAGCAGATCTTTTAGAGCTCATTTGGGGGTGCTGTGATTTCACACTATTAGGTCACATGTTGAAAATAGTTACGCGCCTTTACAATAACATGCACACATGCAAGTGCGCTGATAATATATCTCTTACAATTAATTGGCAGAAGTACTCCTATTATTAACTTGAACTCATGCATGGTGCTTAGTAGATGCTATTCCCAAAATAACATTTGCATGTCGCACAAGTCTCCATCCCGCTGTGTGCTCCGTATGCTATCTCCAAAAATAGCCCGTAACGATGAAAATGGCTAAGTCCCGAATAAGTATTTATCTTTCGCGCGTTTCCTTCCCTATTTTTCCGCACCTTCAAATGTGCCTTGCTCCCACACGTGAATCTTTTGTGTGCCCTCTCCTTAGTGTCATATTTTTCTTCTCAACAAGTCCATTGTCCGTTGAGTTGGTTCTAGTTGGATTCTTTGATGCTTTTAGAATGCCTCTCGGATGCAACCTTAGATGGTGATAGTAGATGCTTAAAGATTGGTCCTTTATTATGGTCATGTAGCTTGTGTTTATATGATTCCCTTGTTTGAATTTCAAAATTGACAACTAAAAGGCCAACCCATAAGAAAACAAGATGCACAAAAGATAAAAGAGGCCTAAAAGGGGTGAGTAAGATAGAAATAGGTCGAGGTGCCACTGACGGACGAGGGCGCTTGGGTGTTGGCGTCCTAGGCAAGGCGTTGGTGTCCAGAGTCAATAAATATAAATCAATGAAGATCAAATTGGGTTGTGGGGTGAAGGATGCCAAATAGAAAATAATAAACACAGACAAAAGGCCAAAGGTATCTTTCAATTGCTAGTTTTCTCACTTAGGAATCATATGAATAGTGATATGTGATTAGGACCTAGAAATGTACCCAAGTGTGTGATTTTGTGTCTACATTTTCCCCAATTTATATTGTTGAGTAAATACTCAATAAAATAAAGTAGATAAAAGATGTGTATATGATAACCATGTAGATTGATGGTGAAAACGTGTCGAAGAGACAAGAAAAAGTGTGGAGTGATAAAAAAATGAAGCATGAAAGCTAAAGGAGAGGAGGTGACCCTAGGGATGAAGTATATGCATCATATCGTGTTATAATTGTTTTCATTTTTATTTATTCTTGTTGATGTGGGGTTGCTTTATGTTCACGTATTAAGGACAGGACTGCAAAAGAAGAGCGAAAGAGTAGTCAAAGTCACGTGTTATGAAAACTCTATAAAAACATGTAAAAGTATGTAAAAATGTGAAAAAATAGTAAAAGGAACGTGTGCACTTGTTCTGTGACAAGTGAAAAGGATAGAAAGTGTCCTAAATTGTTGTAGAAGAGCAATTTTTTTGGGCAATTTCATGCCAAGAGGAAGTTTTTTGTGTGATCTCATGCCAAGAACAAGTTTTTTTGGGCGATCTCACGCTAGGTGTGAGTTTTTTGGGTGATCTCACACCACAACGGAAGAGTTTTGGGAGAAAGGTCTAGTGTTATTCTCCATCCCTGACTACTTCCAAAATTTATACACCACTGCAGATGGTGTGATCCTATTTTGTTCCATGTTCGATCCAAGTAGAAAAAGAAGATATAATGCATTCGATTATTGGAGGACTATGCATATACTTGTGAAGATTGCTCGACAACCGCTAAAAACTACGTTGATCTTAAAAAGTAACTATAACTACCCCTTGGTCATAGGCGCTCAAAAAGGTCGGATGCACCCAAGAAAGGTCAAGAGCACCCATGCGCTAGTGTCTGTATCTGGGCATTGGTGTCTGTGTTGAACTGAGGACCCAAGTCAGATTCTAGGTTGTTTCTATAATTGTAGACTACTCTGTTCTTATATTGTGTAGGTATGAAATGTAGATTTGTACTATTGTATGGGGTGTCTGATTCACCCAATGTATGCCCCCTTCGTTTGGGGCACATGCGAAATCACTAGGAGGATGTGGCCCAAAGGAGAGGACTACATGTTGATATAAAATTGATGCATTGTAGGGGGATAGGATGTGCATGATAGAAACCAAGGCACATGCAAATAATATGGCTAGAAACACGTGTTAGTAGAAAAAGTGACAAACATGCAATAGACAACAAAGGGAAACAAACAATATTGTAGAAAAATTAGACCACAGCGGGTTTCAAACATAGGACATCGCTCACAATGTCACAAGACAATCGGGGCGAAGCATCCAAAAGCATATAAGCAATGAAAAAATAAGACAAATAAGACATATGACAAAGCCCACAAATAGTGGCATACAATGGCAAACAATATCAAGAAAAGTATCAAAAACCATAGTGGCAAATAGTCTCAGTAAAGAAAATGTTACACATGAAGCACCATAGCATGTTAGAAAGATAGTAAGTATGTCAAAGCATGTATATATCAATACAATAGTGTGCTAGTAAGAATAGGAAGTAGTATAAAATGAAACAATAACACCTGTAGTGTGTATGAAAATAGATGCCACAGAGAGCCTCGGTGGGATTGGCAAGTGGTACGATTCCAAACATACATGTTACGTGTAAAGATCTCTGTAAAGGCTATATTCACAACTACAGAACAAGTGAACACACATTTGTATATAGAAAATATAATGACATACAAAGTATCTCTCTAGCATGTGAAACAAAGTGTACATGTAAGCATAAGTAAGCGAGAATAGTCGCAACCAATATATGTAGTATGTTGTGAACGAGTGAGATGGAGTGATATGCAATGTGAAAATGATAGAGCAACGTGCCCCTAAGTGGATATGGATGAATATATATGAGATGAAGTTTATATATAAAATACCCCTCGAAAACCAAGAATGAACCATAGAACAAGAACATGTCATTGGGAAATGGTTTGAAATGTGTGCTAGAAAGATTGATCAATGAAGTGTAAAGCGTGAAGAGTGTGAATGTGGTGAGGTTCATTTTAGAATTAGACCCTCAATAGTCAAGTATCAACCTTGGAACTAGAGTGCATCATAGGGTAATGATTTGAAAGGTGTGAATGCTAGAAATATGTGATCATGAAGCCCTAAGCGTGAAGTGTAAAATGGTGCGAGGTTCATGGATGTAGTAAGCCCTCAAAAATCAAGTGTGAATCGTGACATAAGAGTGTGGCATAGGGTGATGATGATACAAGTGGTGTATCAATTTTTGTAAGTTTGATGTTTATAAATAAGAAATGTGAAGCACAATGTGTAATAGTAGAAAGGAGAGACACTTGATAATGCTAAGAGGGGGAGAATGATTGTGATCCTCCAAGTGTACGATGATGAGAAGGAATCAAGTAGCATTTTCTATGAGATCATCATTGTCATGGTCGAAGCCAAATGGAGAAGTGTCAGAGACTTGATAAACAATAGTATGAGGTTGATCACATAAAGAGCCATCACAACGTAAATTCTACATGCCCATTTCATATTATTTATTGTAAATTGTACACAATCCACCACCTAGAAATGATTAGTGGTATGTGATTAGGACCTCAAAATGTACCCAAGTGCGTGATTTTGTGTTTACATTTGCCCACACTTTATGTTATTGAGTGAATACTTGATAACATAAAGTAGATAAGAGATGCGTACTTGATAACCATGTAGATCGATGGTGAAATCATGTCGAAAAGACAAGAAAAAGTGTGAAGTGATAAAAATGAAGCATGGAAGCTAAGGAAGAGGAAGTGACCCTAGGGGTGAAGTGTATGTGTCGTATCTATTTTTCGTTGTCACTTGTTTGCTGATGTGGGTTTCTTCTTGTTGTGTATTAAGGATGGACCTACAAAAGAAGAGAGAAAGAAGAGTTAAATTCATGTGTTATGAAAACTCTATAAAAAGCATGCAAAAGTATGTAAAAATGTGAAAAAGTAGTAAAAGGAACGTGTGCACCTGATCCATGATGAGTGAAAAGGATATATATTACATAGTCACATGTGATAAATAAGACATTGAAGTACAAATTTGACACAAGAAAATAAGCAAAGTAAATTAAAACCCTAGGTGCAAGAGAGAGGATAAAAGACTTAGCTAATATTTTTGCTTAATCTTGAAGTACATTGGAGTAGAAAAATGATAAACCGAGGAATATAATATCGTAATCGTACCCAAAAAACTTTGTAACTACCAAATGAGCTTGGACTAGGGCGCTGGAATGAGACAAGGGCACCTACATGCTAGAGACCTCTCTTGGGTGCCCGTGATCGCGTTGAACCTCAAAAATTGATCCTTCTTGTGCCATGAGGTGGTCGTTAACCTTCATTGTTTATCATTTGTATGTCACTTTGGATGATCACGAGTTCACTTATAATTTACAAAATAAGTGATATCTGCAAAAAACCCAAAAACACATAAAATCCTAAAAATAAAAAGATACAAATGGGGATTTAGATCGACCCCTACTGTCAAGCTCGACAAGAGTGAACCTACGACCAACCACTACACTACATCTCAGACTCTATGTAGTTCTTGTGTGTGTGTGTAGAAATCATGCCCTAGGAATCTCTTATGCAAGATACACTTGATAGCGAGTGATAACTAGATGTAGCAATGTAGATAGATGTGTGGATGACAAAATGAACTTCCCCTCCTATGCGTGTATGTAGAAAATACAATCCCTTGTCCCTTGAGTGAGTGCTAGATGGATGCTTTGATGCTCTTAGAATGACTTTGGATGCAACCTTAGGTGGTGATAGTAGATGCTTAGAGCTTGGTCCTTTATTATGGTCACATAGCTTTGTATTTATATGATTCCCTTGTTTGAATTTTACAATTGACAACTAAAATGCCGACCCATAAGAAAACAAGATGCCCAAAAGATAAAGATGCCCAAAAGGGGTGAGTAAGATACAAAGAGGTCGAGGGCACCTAGAGGGAACGAGGGTGCTTAGGCGTTGGCGTCCTAGTTTTACACTGGTGTCCAAAGTCAATAAAGATAAAGTAATGAAGATCAAACTAGGTTGTGGGGTGTAAGAGGCCAAATAGAAAATAAGAAACATAGACAAAAGGCAAAAGGTAGTTGTCAATTGTTAGTTTTCTTGCTTAGGAATCATATGAACAATGATATGTGATTAAGACCTAAAAATGTACCCAAGTGCATGATTTTGTGTCTACAATAAGGCTCGTGGCCTAGTTGTGAACCCAACTATCTTGTTATGACATTGATTTGTGGGAGCTCATCTCACACCGAGAGTAGTCCCCATTTCCCACCCTGTTACGTAGGGCTTTGTCCTCATTCCTCTCATTCCTCTCCATGCTGCCCCCATTGCAGCCCGCAAGCTAGTAACATGCCTCGTGGCCTCCTCTTACTTCACGATGCCTTCATATACGCACTCATGTGTGTGTATTCATATATATACCTCGAGTTGCACGTATGGCCATTGTTTCCCCTTTTGGGGTTTTGGGAAATTTGGAAAATAAAAAGTAAAATAACTATATATACAAATGAGTATATAGATATATGTGTAGAAAACATATATACACATTTCATCTTTGTAACCCAAATGAAGGTTTTGAAAACTAAATGAAAATAATTGAAGGCTCGAGCTATATATATATATATATATAAGCTCGAGCCTCCATAGTTTTCCTCCTCCTCAACTTGCAAAATGAAATCAAGAAGAAGAGACACAAAAATATTGCCTCCGTGTAAATCTCCTTATAAACCTAAAAAAGCAAGAGAATAAATAAAGAGATGAAGTGAAATGGAAAAATAATAAGGAAGTAAAAGGAAGAGATCGGGGTTTTTTTTAAATCCCTAGGATCAATGGTGTAAACAGATTTGATCCTAGGGCTCACCTAAAACCAAGGGTAATTACCCTTTGAAAAATTAGTGGGATTTACTTCCCCTCTTTTCTTTAAACATGGAAGTGTGTATTATTTAAAGTTAGATCTAAAGTTAAAATTAAGTTCTAAGGTTTACTTGTGTTAATGGGTTTAAGTGATTATACATGTGATTTTATAACACTATTAATCTTTGGGAATTATTACACATATTAAGTGGCCAAATAGATTTCATTAGGCCTCTTTAAGTAAATCATGCCCTAATAATTCTATTAAACTCGGGAAGCATCATATTACCTTGTTGTAAATAACCTCTTGATTGCTTAGTGTAACCCCTTGGTGGGAGAAACATGATGTACTTGGATCAACTCTTTCTAACCCTAGTCACCTTAATTTATAACAAATATATATTATATTTGACTCATCTAACCCTTGGATGGGAACAATTAGACCAAACTTGTTTATCTGTAATTTCAAACATAATACTACATCTATTGTCTCACCTTGCACTTAAGCCTACCTTTTTGAAATGAACATTAATATAATGTAAGTTTTCTCATCTTTTGTTATTGGTTTCTTGGGTTAAATTATTCAAATCTCTTTGTGGGGGAAGGTCATCCCTAAACTCAAAAGTATTATCAATATCGAAACTAATACTATGACCACCTTATTCAGCCTTTAGGAGGTTTAGTTGGAATATTGACAACAAAATTGTCTTGGGACCTTTAGATTCAAGAATAAGTTCATATTCCATGCCATTAGACGTAATCAAGCTTATAATACTTGGAAATATTTTAAACGTAAAGGATATTAGTACCTTGTACAAATGGAGATGAGATTTCTCTTGTCACCGTTAATTAGCTTAATGGGATAGCTTAGCATCGGTCTAATCATTTAATTGTCCCAATTTTTTACTAGTTAATTAAATGAGTATTTGAGTCGTGAAATTTATGGGCGCGATAACTTTCAAACTTGTAACGATAGGTAAATGATAAGTAATTTCTCAAAAACACAAGATAAGAGAGAAAATTAGTTGTATAAGTCGAACAACAAGAAGGATCTATATGTGTAATATGGTGAATTAAGTAGATATTACAAATGCTTTGTATTGATTCTAGAGCTAGAAATTGAGCAGGGGTAGGACCATACAGCTATTATATGGTCCAGAATAGATTTGTACAGTCCCGACCTAGATCTATATGGTCTTAGAACTTTTGACAGTTTGGATCTAAAATTTATCGTGTGCTTCAATTTCCTAAAAATGACCTTTGATGTATGTCACTCTTGCTTGCATAAATTTGGGATGAACTATAATCAATTTCAATAAAGTATAAATCTTAGAAACTTTCTTAACCCTTCATTAAAGCATTAGAAGACTAAACACACAAAACATATGCATGCTTGAGGTTGGACTACCCTTGGTGGTCGAATCCCAACTTCCCGAACCAATCTAAGTTCTATACTAGATTCCCTCATTGTAGGATCAAGCCTCATGTAGCTTCCTAAGTTCTTATGCAAGTTTGAACTACTAAAAAACCCCCTAGGGGTGCTCTTATGTCTCTTGAAACCAAGAAAGTGTGATAAATGTATAATGTAGAATGTACCTAATGCACTAGTAGTGTTATGTGGTATGCCTTAGCTATGTGACCTAACCCTTTGTTCCTTGAAACCCTCAAACAACACTTGGAGTGACTTTGCTCTTGCTAAGTCATGGCTCTATGATCTTTGAATACTTGCAAATGGAGGAAGCTAGACTTATTGACTTGGTTGAATGCTTTAGACCTATAGTAGGGACTACTCTGTTGGTGTGTGTTATTTTCCACATCATTAGGTGAGTCATCTCACTTAGGTGAGATCGTAGGTCCATGTGTCATTCAGGGGTCATTATGAGATTCTCTTACGCGTTAGTGCATAAGTGCGTCAGTGCATCAATGCGTCGGTGCATCGATCGCTGTGGGAGTTACACTTCTATTCTAGGAATGTAACTCCCCCTCTCTACTCGAGTTGTCATGATTGTAGTATTGGGGTTACTCAACACCTCCTATATGTACACCCCATTTGATCTATGAGATAGAGGAGAGTTTTATGGCTTAACCAGGTTCTGCCCATGTTTCAAATCTTTGCATGCACATTCGGTTGATGCTCGCTCCTCCCGAGATCTCTTCACGCTGCTGTTCGCACGTCTGTTGATGTGCACGTCATCCCTCATGATCCTCACTTGCGGGTTTTAAACCCTCTTTCATGGTATCAAAGCGGATCTTGTGGATCCATGCACTCCTCAGCGTTGCTCATGCATTTTCTGGCTTCCGGCATGATATTCAAATCTCTTTCAGCGTGTGTCGTAATGGAGATTCTGATCGTGCTCTACTTGCATTGATTTCAGGAATTTCCATACCTCTATTCGGTTTTTGGGTTGTTCATGGTTTCGCAGCTCGTTTTTTTTTGAGTGTTTGGTGTTCGCGGTTTTTTTAACCTTGTGGGGTTTCATGTTTTTTGACCTACTCAGCATTGGAAAAACATTTTTTTAATTTGTTGTTTTCTTGGTCACCTAAACCTGTGACCTGTAACACCCTGCATAGCACGTGGCCACCTCCCTCCAGCTTCTTCCTCAACGTGGCCCCAATTCTGTAGTCAAACCATTACAACAACTCACAACCAACATGTTTTTTTGTTTGCTTGGCACATTTTTTTTTATTGCAGACCTGAGTGGAACAACAACCTCCAGCTCTCTTCCACGTGGCTTCTCATTCAAACTCCAAGCATGGGCCCCCTCATTATCTTTTTTTAATGTTTTAAGATCATAAAAAAAAACATTCATGGCATGTAATAAGGTTTAGACTGTTTTTTTGCTTGTATTTAATACCTTCCTTCGAGTGTTGAAGACGGAGGGCGAGGTCCGGGGTTGGCAGGAGGCTAATCCCCCTCGTAAGAAAAAAAAACCCTTGCTAAAATTTGATGCCATTTCCAATGATTACCCACACGACACCCTTTGCACCCATTTCAGGCATTTTTTTAATGCGTTTGAAGCATTTATTGCATTTTCTCATCAGTTGCGGGAATTGTTTTTTGCTATAACTTTTGACTCGTTACTCGGATCTAAGCACTTCTTTAATCAAAGTTGCATGGTTTTTCGCATTCTACATGATGGGATTATCAGTTTTATAAATGAACTAATTTATAAAGTGCCACATTCTGGGGGGTTGATTGTACTCTTGGGCTTTCACACGCAGACGCATTATCGGCTGAGTCCGACGTCTTGCTTTTGTGCATCTTGCATTTTACATGACAGAGAGTGCTCTTTCCAGACTTGAGCATTGTAGGATCACCTTACAGCCTTTGCCACTTTTCACCGAGAGAGGGAATTATTTAGCTTGGCGTGCTTTCATGGAATGTTACTTCGCCCACAAGGGTCTTTTACCCTTCTTGCTTGGGCCAGTTCCTGCACCCACCGATCATCGTCATCTAGAGGACTTCCTTGACACTTGTGACCATGTCTTTGGTCACATGATGATGCATGTCTCTTGTTATTTTTGGTTTCACGTGGCACACTCAGATCCACCTCATTGTGTCTTGAGCATTCTTCAGTCCCTCTATAGAGACCCTTCACATACTGCCGCCACTATTGCTGCTACTGATTCAGTTGTCTCCTCCATTTCTTCGTGTGATGGAAGTTCCACTGAAATAGAATCATTTGGTTCTACTTCTGATGACGAGGATTGTGCACCCAGTTCTGATGCAGAGAGTACTACAGAGGACTCTTCTCCTCTTTCTCTCACTATTCCAGAGAGTGTTGACACATCCCACATCTCATCAGATATCGAGCAGTCTCCTACTCAGCCTCATACAGTCATTACACCAACCTCCTTTCCACTTCCAGTGTGCGAGGCCCCTTCCACTCCTTTACCTTCATTAGATGACTCATACCTATCTGACATCGCTCTTCTGTTTGTTGAGCCCCCTCATTAGGACGAGTATCTACCTGACCTTAGTCGTCTTTTCGCAGAGTCTACTTGTGATGCTCTACAGGTCCCTCATCCATCTACAGGTGTTTTAGAGGAGTTCATCATCTCTATTGTTAGGATTGCCCCTTCCGGGAATCATGTCACTTCTACATTTCTAGATACCTTCATTAATCCACCCTCACTGTGGATCCCTTTTCTGCTATTGCGGAGGATGTTTTGTTCCCTTCACATCACTAGGACATCCTATCTCGGGTGTTCCTCTTTTTCACTCTAATAGTTCTACACACGTGGCATTACCTTCGGTTCCTTGGCACTCACTTGCTAGACCTATGTCACACTTCCGTACACCCGGACTCGAGTTCTTCGTGCTCGCCTTGATTTCCTTTGTGGAGTGGGCGGACTTCCAACACATCATTTTTGTCCTTCCTAAGGCGGGCACACAGTTCGTTGCAGGTGGCTCTTCTTCATCCAGGAGGTAGAGGATCTCGTCATCGACATTCTTCTGGGAGACTTCTTAGAGTTGCAGAGTTCATATCTATCCATGGCATCTTCTGCATTCCTCTCATCTCCCTCTTCTTCTCTCTTCTTCTTCTTTCCGAGATATTACCTCTTTGTACATGGGTACCTCTTCAAGCTCATCTATGGCCGGGACCCATATTTGGCATCTTTCTTAGATTAGAGAGTGTGTTTTTCTCTTGTGGTGGATGTTTTTCCCACTGGGTTTTCCTTCACTGCTTGGGATCTTCTTTCTTGTACATGGGTACCTCATCAGGGTTTGTGTCGGGACCCATTTCTCATTTCTGACTTGCGCCTCATCCTAAGTTACGATGAAGGGGGGGTGTTGGTGTGTGTTATTTTCCACATCATTAGGTGAGTCATCTCACTTAGGTGAGATCGTAGGTCCATGTGTCATTTAGGGGTCATTATGAGATTCTCTTACGCATCAGTGCGTCAGTGCATCATATGCATCATTGGGAGTTACACTTCTATTATGGGAATGTAACTCCCCCTCTCTACTCGAGTTGTCATGATTGTAGCACTGGGGGTTACTCAACACCTCCTATATGTACACCCCATTTGATCTATGAGATAGAGGAGAGTTTTATGGCTTAACCAGGTTTTGCCCGTGTTTCAAATCTTTGCATGCACATTCGGTTGATGCTTGCTCCTCCCGAGATCTCTTCACGCTGTCATTCACACGTCTCGTTGATGTGCATGTCATCCCTTGCGATCCTTGCTTGCTTGCTTTTAAACCCTCTTTCATACTCTAATTGATGTGTAACTAATTTGGGCATATTAAAGAACCATTTGAGTACTTTTGGAAATATATTTACAATAGGATCTTATAAGAGTGTCAAGTGAGTTATAAAATGGTATTGACTTGCTTATATAGCCTTCCATCTAGGTGCAATATTTCAATAAGGCTGACCTAGGAAGATAAAACAACCCAAAGAATATATTCAAATTGAAAACACAATTAGTGAACTTAGGGAGCTAGGACCATAAAGTTGGCCAAGACCAGACCCCACATCTTGACCCCATTGTACAACTTTTGACAAATAAGGAGAAATGTAAAATAAAAAGTTTGGACATGAAGTAAAAAGGTTGTTTACTACTTATATAAGATAAAAAGTCATGCGAGAGCTAGATAGATGAATTGATTGGATTTCAAATGTGAGCATTTGTCTTAGCAAGGGAGCATAATCAAACTTGGCATTACACAGGGGCAAGTTACCAAATTTTAGTGTCTACACAAGGTAAGGAGAACCTCCTTTTTTTCACCAAAATCTATTCTTGTATGCCTCTTTGAAAGTTTTGTATGTTTCATTTATGCTTATTCCTATAATGTTTAAGTAAATGGTTTGGGTTTTATTCTTGTATAACTTGGTTGCTTCTAAGTTTTGACTTTATCATATACTTAAGAACAAAAAACATGTAGAAAAGGGTTAATTCATGTTGAAAATTGATATTTAGCATTACATGGATCAATTATGAGAACACATTTCTTTTCGTTAGCATGGATTTATTTGATAAATTATTTCATTTCTTTCTGAGGGAAATTCACTCGATCCAGAGTGAAATCCTTGAAATAATCCATATAATCAATATTTGTCCACATAACTTCAAGAGGTATTTTTGCTTCTGCATATTTGGTGCAAAATGATTTAAGGATTCAAATGTTTCTATATCCATACCTACATTGGTGAAATCATGTACAATTGAATCCAAATTTATTTTATTAGAAAGAGTGCACATTAGAAGTTGGAACTTCATATTATAATTACTACTTATAGAAGACACAATCAAAACCGTTGAGACTATTCCACCCAAATGCAAAGAATATATGTCCAACATGATCAATTCACCTTTGTCGGGATACTCTTGGCCAATGGAAAAATAAGAGCTTCAAGTAGGGTATGGACACCCAAAAGTGTAACAGAAATTGGTTTTTGTCAAATGTTGTAGTTGTGCGTGTCATGCATGATATGAATGAAAAATGTGGAAATATATACGAGGACAAGTGAATTCTTTGACAAAATGTCTCAAAGAGATGTCATCTCATGGAATGTAATGATTTCAATAAACAAGGCATGAGAATTATTTGACAAAATGCTTGATAAAAATGTGGTCTCATGAATCGGTGTGATGGCACGGTATGTGCTTGTTGAAAAGACCTTCAAAACTATGGAGTATATGCGGTTGGAAGGTGTAAATCCAAACTCAAACCTCTTCCAACATACTCTCGACATGTATGAAAATCGAGCTTTAGAGCAAGGTATAGACATACAACAAGTTATAACGAAAACAAGATTTTTTTAGATTTCATAGTTGTCAATTCCTTGATATTTCTCATTTGTTTGGTTTGAGCTATTTTGAGTAATTTTGGATGGACAAAATTGTTTGATTCATGACTAGAAAGTGTAAATCCAAACTCCATAACCTTCGTCAACATACTATTGGCTTGTGTCAAAATCCGTCAACATATAGCAAATTATAATAGAAAGGGAATTTTTAATAGATGTCATAGTTGCAAATACATTGATGGATATGTATGTAAACTATAATGGTCCCCTTTCTTCTTGTGTTGCCCCTTCTCTAGTTACCACTTGCTCTACTCTTGTATTTCTTCATTTGTACTCAACTACATGCTCTTCATCTCTTTCTCCTCTTTCTCCTCCTTCCATTAACTACTGGTGAATTTTCCTTTTTCCCTTGCTATGCATTCTTAAACATCGGCAAGAGCTTTATTATACTAGTATCCAAATCTTAACCTTCCCTCCACTTCTTTAAGTTCCAAAACAAACTTCCTCACCTCACCTCATATTAATCATATCAAGCTATAGGCATCCTTTTCGGTGCAAATGATAGTTAAATATTATTAATTAGCATCAGAGATTCATAGGTGTGTTACCTTTACCAATTAAAAAAATGAAGGCATTGAAAATCAATTGTAAGCACATATCTACTTGAACTCAATTTGTATGTTATATCGCGACGAGGTTGAAGGCTGTTATAAAAAAGAGTTTTTAAGTTTGTCTAAATAGAAATAAGGATTCCGCGGTTCATTGATTACATGCCACGTATAAAATCAAATAGAACAACGACAATAAAATGAATATTATGCCGTCTTAGCTCAGCCGGTAGAGCGCGTGGCTTTTAACCACGTGATCGTGGGTTCGATTCCCACAGACGGCGTTAGCATATATGTGTTACGACGCAAAGGATTTACTTAGTAGTCAATTTCTCATAGTATTTTTCATTTTTTTAGTGGGACACAATATTATGTTTTGACCTCTTAAATTTTAATGGTCACCTATAAGAAAATTATTATTAAAATAATGTAAGTATTGATGTTTAGTAGGTTTCACTCATCTTCTATTGTTTTCTAGTTATCACCACTTGGGACTTAGATTTGACTGTTGCCTTTTCGAGTCAATTTTTTTTTCATTTTATGCAATATTAATCAATTTTCTTTAATAATTTGTAGAATAACATAGTTGTTAAGACTTTGATTTCTTTGATGAAATAGATCTATATCACTCCAAATTAAAATAATACAAATTATTAAAAAAAACACAATACAAAAACATGTCACTAAAGGCATACTAGGTCTACAAAGCATATGATTGAAGTCTAACAAAAAGACTAAATAAAAGCATATAAAAAGTAGACAATAACATTAAGAAATTGCAACAAAGAGACCTGCGGAAGAGGATCACGTTCATCTGGTCATCCCCAACTTTACATCCAAGATGTCCTTTCCTTCATTAATGGGGTACTAATTAATGGCAATCACATTTTCCGTGCCAACCTTCTCGATATCTTCTCGTGCTTGATAATTATCTAGCGAGGAAGAAACAAAGAGAGTCAATGGAGGAAACTTTCAAATCGGGCATGAGTTCACTCATATCGTCGAGGAGGTGGGGAAAAGGCTTGATGATCTTGACAAGTTGGCGGGAGCCCCAACCATCATGCTATGAAAGTGGGGGAGAGTGGTGACACAACATAGACCACCCAACATGTCTCTTATAACAATGGCTCCAATGGAAGTCTCTTTCTATTTAGAGTGTCAATCCAAGATGGCGAAGAGGGAGTAACACAAGTAATAGTGCAAGGAGCATTTCCCTAATGATCTAAATGGATATGCATATGGGAGACATTAAGAGCCACCTTTTGTGCTTACACTTGAATATGCAAAATACACCGAGAAATGATCATCACTTTGTTATAGATTGAAAAACTACAATCAATAACATAATTAAAAACTAGCAAAATCATCCATAGGTGTTTGTGAAACGCATGATAAAGCAATTAATATAGAATATATGTTCTTTAAAATGTTTTAAAATGATGTTCTTTAAGAGTTCAATTTAATTTTATTATATTTACAATAATTTCTACATAGTAGTATTGAAGGAGGATTTATATGGTAGTTGTCAATTTAACATTATTGTATGGAAAAGTATTCTACAAGAAAACAAAAATAAATAAATATTGATCATATTAATGGAAAATTCCATGCTAGTTTAAGCCACTATATATTCAATGTCAAAAATATTACAGTACTTTATCCATTAACGAGTAACCCAAAATCCTCTCCAATTCATATGAACAACGAGTCACATGTTTATCTATGATATAATGGTACGATCAACATATTGTTTGTACACGAAATTAAATGTTTGTACCTAAAACTAAAAGATGTATTAAAGAGACATATCTAAAAACATATTTAGAGATAATTAAATAGTGTTTTTTTGAGATTGTACATCGATCAAAGGAAAAAAGTGAAATGCCAAGACATGAAACATACTCAAACTTTATAATAAATATCATTCAATCAATTTTTCAACATAACGTACGAGATAGTTTATTTTTCAGAAAACCAATGCAAACACATCTAGCATAGTTTTCTTTAAACTAGCAATCGTACATGAAATGTACGATGGAAACGCCGAAGGGATCTTTTGAAGGAGTCAAATTTGAGGGAGAGAAAGAATAACATAGGAAGAGGGGTGAAGATGAAGTGGAAATGCGAAAGTGGGAATGAAATAGTTGCATGTCTCATACCATTTTGACGGCTCAAATTGGAAGACCCAAATAATACATGATATATGTGCTCCACTTTATCGTTTCGATCTCATTCACATCATTCATGTGAGCACCATTTGATCTTAAAGGGGACAATGAAAATGGGGAAAATACAATAGGTTTCATGCTCAAAACTCAAACTCATTGCTTGCTTCTTGTAGCACTTTTTAGCTCTACTTTCCAGTTTCAATCTTGAGTAATTACATGAAAACGGGTGACGGGAACTGATCAATGATAATTGAGCCCCTCTAGCAGTTGGTCATATGAGTGAGAAAGTTGGAAATAAGGAGGGAATTGAAACCCTACTTATACACTTTATCATCTTGATCTCGGTAACATTATGCATGTGAGAAAATCAATCTTAAAGGGGTCAAATAATAAATGGGGAAAATCCAATAGGTTTTGTGAAGGGAAACATGTGATGTAGGACCAATATTTATCAATAATTGAGCCCCTCAAGTGGTTGGTCATATGAGCAGAAGGTAGATTTTATCTGCTAATCGATCTTTACTTAAAAATAATATTTTTTATGGCATCAAGGTTTTTGATTGGACAACGTTTAATTTTTTAGATAAGATAAATATACAAATGGAAAGTTGGAAATAAAAAGGTGAGAATTAAAAGATGAACATTTGAACAATGAATAGATGAAAAATTTGAACTGATAAGATCGAAGAGTCATTTATCATAAAAAAACTAAGGCAATTATTTGAGGTTTAGCTAATGGGTAAACTATTTATATAAGCACCATATTTGACTCTCTTGAAAAATTAGGATGGGTAAGATGATAAAAAAAAAGAAATCAATATTTAATCTCAATTGGACATTCGATCCAGTCATCGCTATATTTTCCCAAAACAAACATTTTACAACCTTTTATTCTCTACAACTAACAAAAAAATAGTTTACCACTAAACAGTTCAAGTTCTAACAAAGGTATATATGTTCCCAGAGTGATGCACTCAGTTAAAAGAAAGATACTAAATATTCAATAGTTCTCCAGATGAAAAAGCAATATCAGAAAACAATAAAGGAGGAAAATTTGAATCTGAAAAGGAGGAAAATTTGAATCTGAGAAGGAGGAAAATTTTAGAAAAGGAGGATGGAGGAAGAAAAAGATGAGAAACAAATAAATTTGACTTCAAATACATGAGACATTCAAAATGGCATTTATGATCACCAGTATATTATTAGCTCAATGAGGAGTTATAAAATTTTTGAAAAGTGAGATGTTTGATAGATTTTTAGATTCATTATTTTTTATAAACCATTTGTTATACTTCACTATTTTTGTACAAAAAAATGTCACTATTAATCTTGACCACCACAACCATAGAAACAATTTAATCATTATCTTCCAAACAAGGAAATAAAGTTTTTAATCATAAATTATAAAAATGTATTATCTAACATATATTATATTAATATATGGAAATTGTGGTCCAAATGTCCTTTTTATGTCCATATTCATTACGTTGTGCATGAGCTAGGTTTTCATTGTTAATTGAGTCATATGTTTCTATTTGTAATTGGAAAAGGGTTTTTTTTAAGTGATTTATCGAAGTTATGAATCAAGTTTTAGGGGGCCATTCCCCACAAAATCAAAAGTACTAAGAAACACAATAATAGGAATAGATAGTAGAATACTCTAGAGTAAAGTCTTAAAAACTACAATTGTCATCAATGAAAACATAGTTAGTAAAGGGTCGTGTAAGAAAAATTAAGGGTCTAAAAAACATGGGGTTCCACAAAGGAGAAGCAAAACAAAACCAAGAGCCGAACAGATATAACTACAAGAAGCACCTACTCTTCTCCCACTACGGTGAGAAGGTCCTCGAAGGTCCACGAGTGTTGTCCTAGACCATCGTCTTTGTGCTCAATCTTAGTCACTCCACCTACGACTTTCGACCTTTATGCTTAATCGGTAAACTCAACTCTACCAAAAAAATTGTACCTGGGCTAAGAAGGGAGGAGGATCTGAATCATCCAATTATCGTCTGAGAGAAAGAACTAATTCCTTAGACTCCACCTCTCAAGA
Source organism: Taxus wallichiana var. yunnanensis (assembly GCA_018340775.1). Classification (NCBI taxonomy): domain Eukaryota; kingdom Viridiplantae; phylum Streptophyta; class Pinopsida; order Cupressales; family Taxaceae; genus Taxus; species Taxus wallichiana. The sequence continues at coordinate 318,304,956 of CM031234.1, read as the reverse complement.
ACAAGTCTCTGAATCAAAAACTTGCCTCACAATCGCCTCCTCCCTAGAAACTCGCAAAAAGTGGAGAGAAAGGATAGGAAAATAGGTAAATTTAATACTATATAAAAAGTTTTTTATTTTACAAAAATAATCTAAATTTATTATTACCGGGTTTTCATCTTTAAACCTTACCAACAAAAGAACTTAAAATATATTAGAATTTTAATTAATTTTTAAAAAAATTGAAGTAAATTTCGATTTAAATTATTTTAACCTTTGTTAATATTGGCTTCTCTTTAATTGTTTTGAGACAAACAAACAAGAAAACCAAAAAACATATTAAAAGAGATTAATCAAATACTCATAAATATGTTGTAATATTTGCTATAAATTTTACGTCATTGACTACTTTACAAAATTATTGAATAAAGTTTAGACAACTATCAAATATTTCATGATTATATTCTATAACAAATGTTAGTTTAGACACTATTGAAATATTTTTCCTCAACATCGTGTTATATTATTTTTTATTTATTTTACTTTAACCAGTTAAGTTGTCCACGTGTTGTATGTGGATTACTTTGTGTATACAAGAAGTTGATTGGTGCAAGGTACTATCTAAAGGGCTAGGAGACATATTACGGTCATTGAATGTGACCGCCACGCTAGAATTCCGCTCACCACATGACCGCGACGGCCGTAGAATGTGCACCACATCAACCGTAACCGACAGGAAGGTAAATGACGGGTTACGTGTCTAAGCCCACATTGGCAAGTTTGACATTTTTTATTTGCTGGTTGTGGCTTTGGGCAAGCCACCTCTGTCTCCCAAGCTCTGCACCGAGTTGTTACATTGGCAGACAAGTTGCACCACGCATTGAGGCCGAGTCATGCCTTCCACCACCGAATCGGCTAGTTCTTTAAACGAGTTGAAGGGTTATTGTAGCTCATATGGAGCTGCTTGGGCGAGTTCATTCTTGCATTGAGTGGTCGAGTTGTCTTGGGTTGTGCAAAATAAAATAGTCGAGCCCACTGCTAACTCCTCTGCACCGGATCAATCCGCCGAGCCCTCCTACTCAACGATTGAGCCATCCGAACTTGGATCGAGTGTTGCAAAGACTATTGAATTGCGCCAACAATCGAGTGCCCACGAGTTGGGTGGAAAATCTCTTCATAATTGTTCACGGGGTTGGCATTTTTATATTTTTTTTAGTAAACGCGAATAGTTTGGAGCCCTCGTTTTCAATGTATTATGACAAGCTTTTTTCCACCGTCGGATCTCTAAATATTGTCAGACCCAACAAGTCTCATCTCACTACTAAACGCCTTCGGCGTAATTACTATTAATGAATAATATTCGTTGTCACATCATCAATGAGTTGGCCAATACCTTCCGCACAATTGTCTTTAGTCTTTTTTCTATTGCATGTACGGATTGTGAGATTTGGGTGGGGAGTAGTAGTCATTGTATAGGAAATCTTTATGGTGAATAGACCCTATTAATTGGAAAATTTAAGGCATGTGTGAGGAATTATTTACACTACTTACCCTATTAATTGGAATTTTTTTAACGAAATCAAAATAATATATGTGAAGCACACAAACTCGTACAATTTTGTTCTCTGCCATACGCGACCCTAACGATCACCCAGGCTACACGAAAGGGCTCTTCAAAAGTTGAGAAGAATATATAACCAGTTTAATCATGAAAAAGGATTCCTGGAAATTTCTCATGGCATATCTAATCTTGGTTCGCTTATAAGTGCGTTCAATTTGCAAGAGACGTTACGTTTGTTGGAAGGCATGAGTATGGAGGGGGAATGGAGCAGGCCGAGCACTTTGCTTCCCATGAATATTGCAGATTTTGCTTCCCGGATATCGAATGAATGGATGATCAACTGTGTAGTGCTATTGAGTATGATGGTGCACCTCGTGCTGGCTTTGGGTGGATCACTCAGATATCGCCAGTTTAAGTCCGTTTTTGTAGTTCCTTACATGGTTGGCTTATATGTCTGCCGACGGTGTAGCCACCTATGCGCTTGGTACCATGGCGCACCCTTTTTCTGCAACCACTAATCGTGCCATTTTCGCAATATGGGCTCCTATATTGCTCTTGCATTTGGGAGAACCCAACACCATCTCCGCATAGTCCACGCAAGATAATGAACTCTGGCTAAAGACATCTGTTGACCATGTTATATCAGATCTCTGTACCAGCTTATGTTGTCTATTTATCACAGGTGGGAGGGCATCTGTTGGTTGCAGGGCTTCTTCTATTTATAGTAGGTGTTTCCAAGTACACTGAAAGGACAGTGGCATTGAGATGCTCCAGCTTCTCCCAGATTGTGACTTCTGCCGATCCAATGAACACATTTATTGGAAGAGAGGGCGCAGAATGTAATTATCTGGTGAGTGGACTGAAACGATGGAGAAAGAAGACGCGGGAAAAGGTTACCATAAATGATGTTTGGGAATCGGAGGGCCGAGAGGCCACAGAAAATTACCTGCTCTGCTTGTCTCATGCCTTATTCAAAATGGCTTAGTGGAGATATGTAAATCTATATCTTGAGGAAAGATATTATCCTGCAACTAGAAACTTTCTTTTTAGCAGGGAATTATCTCACATCTCTTCTCCCGCGAAAGTGTTTACAGTTGCGGAGATGGAGGTGAAATTTCTGTACGACCTTTTGTTCTCAAAGTCGATCGACACGACGTTCAGTAAGGAGGGAACGATAATGCGCTTACTCAACATGTGCCTGTTACCAGTAGCTGGGTTTCTGATCTACACCGAGTTGAAATCACAGAAACGTGAATATTTTGGAGCCGTCAGATTTTACATGGCCTTTACTCTTTATATTAGCTTCCCTGAATTTTTCCTGTTCTGTATGGTATTTCCTATGGGATTCCAAAATCTTGTTATGCTCCTTGCTTCTCCTGCAACCAAGAGCCCTTTGGAGGATAAGCAAACCGTTCCTTCCATTAACATCGTCTCCAGTCATGTCTTCCAAATGCATGCTAACTTCAACGATCTTCAGACTGCCATGATCACTATCCGAAGCTCTAAACTTCATCTCAAGAATACACTGCACAAACTTGCAAGGTAATATGTCGTGAGCAGGCAATATGGAGCTGAAGCGCATTAAGTACCTCTGCCCGGCCAAGGGAGTCCAACTTGAAAGATTAACAGCCTACCCAGTTCTCCTGTTTATCACAATCCAACTCGACACAGGCGAGCATGAAAAATACGAGAGAGATAGGACTAAATTCCTCTTCCCCCTCACATTTGTCAAAATAGGAGACCCTTGTGTTACCACCAAGTTTTGTGTAAGAATTAGAATGGTTTTTATTTTGAAAATAAGATTAAAAATATTTTAGGATGACAATGACAATGAAGATGAGAGTTAACAATGAAAATTGACTTTAGAAAGGCCTATCGGCCAAATATAGTTACATTTATTTCTTTCCCCACAGAGAAAAAAATCAATTTGAAAGTATGTCAAATTTAGGCAAAGGCAAAAGGGGGAATTGACCAATATCTTAAGAGGATATTCTATAAAATGAAGGGCTCTGGCCTAAAAGGTTTTAAATATTTGTGGATCCATTTTCAAGCTAACTGAGCCTTTTGAAAAAATCAAAACAAGTGCATAAGGGTTTTTGAGTGTCCATAGAAAAGGCACTTAGGGTAGGGGACTCCTAAATGGATAAGACGATGGCCAAGGGAGAGACCCTCATAAACAAGACACCATGCGAAATGAGAAATCTTGGGTTCTAGAATGAATTCTAATTTGTGTTAAATATTTCAGTTCAACTAATTAGTGGTAGGCGAGCACTAAGAATTAAGTTTGTCAATTGATGACAGTAGTTGGTTAATCTTAGGTTGTTTCGAGACTAAACAAAATATTCACACTTAGAACATAAGTTCTATTTCTTTAAAGGCCTTAACGACATCTATATACAATAATGCTCTACTATGGAGCTTATAGGCTCTCTCCGTGTGCTATCTCAACTTGGTGTATCCCTATGTACTTACCCTTAATTGGTTTGACTTGGCTCGACTCTCTCTCTCTCTCTCTTTGTATCTTCTTGAATTTCCTTGTCTCGAACTCTCTCCGGATCCTTCGGATCCGTTCTTATCTAGCTCGCCTAATATATATTGACATCCTATCAAACTATTGAGATGATGGTCTCCAATGGACTATGTTACTACTCATTGCCAATTCAAATGTTACTCATGGAATCCTTGAGCTATCACGCAATCCTTCTTCTTAATTTCCTGCCTTTGCCAAATTTTGTCGTTGATATTTATCAACTATTTGTCAGATGTTTGTTGGACACCTCATTGTACTTCCTTCATTTCCTTTTGTGATATGTGTCTATAGATATTTGATCTTTATTACCTTTTTTTTTTTTCCTTATGACATACTTTGTTGCTTAACGAAGTCTTCGATCAATCCCATTAGACACACCGGTCCAACACCATCCACTCATTGTCCTTAATAATCTTATACAATTATTTCGCTCGACACTATTGTGTAATACAACTTTCCACAATCCTTCCAAACTCTTCTAATATTCTTCGCTTATCCTTGCATACTCTTCCACATGAAATCCATATGGGTCCTCTTCACGTGCCTATATAACTCCCATGGTGCATGAATTTATTGTTGTATAAAAGTTTATGCACAATCCCATCCAATCACCTAGATATTGAGCATATTCCTCCTTATTTCCTTGGTTCTTATTAGCCTCTTCATGTACCCATGCGTTGGCTAAACTTCATATCTTACGATGGAATATTGTTTTGAACCTTGAATGCTCCTACATCATACATTTGAGGTACTTAAAACTTAAGATCTGGCTCAAGTAGATCGAGTAAGTGGTAGAACCACTCTTTATATTATTGAAGATGATAGTTTTGACTCTCTTATCCGATGAGTCTGGTTTGGGTCTTTGCACTCATTCCTTCTTATCTTCCAACTCCTTGTCACCTTCGTGTTGTGACATTTCTACAATGAATTTTGCATATTTGTGGGATTAGACCCACCATAGAACAACCACCTCCTCTTAATGTTTATTTCTTCCCTTCTCCGTGAGTTAGGTATTTCTCTTTTCCATTCACCTCCTAATGTTTGTCTTCCCTTAGTTGCGAGTTCTAGATCACCCTTATTCGTCCACTGCTCCTAAATACTTTTTAGCTTGCCTCCTTCTATACCCATATCTCTATTGAGCTCCTACTTTCTACACATCTTCTCATCCACGTGTCTCCTATCTTTACACCCCTTTTATTCTCATGGGCCTTACTTGCATATTATCTTCCTTTATCCTTTCTTCTATTGACCCTTGCTAGGCCTTATGCCATCCACATCTTCCGAACATTTATATGTTGGCATGTTTGTGTTGGTGTTGTCATTGAAGTAAAAGGTTCAAGGACATTAATAATAAATTATGTTGATGACAAGAAGTGCAAGAGGAAGTTTGTATTGATGATGACATGGGAAGATAAGTAGTGACATGATTGCAAGAGTGGAAATGGTGAGAGTTGCTTGGTCAAGTAGGCCTAATCAGGAGGTCTAGTCAGCATGGGTGTTGGCACATGAAGGAAAGAGATGCATGAAGTCTTGTGAAGCATGGTCAAGGCATGAAGATCATGTTGATAGAGTGATGATACACTCATACAGGTCTCAGAAGGTGAATGCATGGTTTGAGCATGGTTTGTAGGTCTACATCTAGACCTAGTCTAGGTGTTTGGTGGCCTAATGGAGCATGAAGGTTAGTTGCAGAGGTATGTGGGCCCATGAGGGCATGTAGAGGAGTGAGACATGTTGTCTCAAAGATGTTAGGGAATTTTGAAGGGATTTGAGAAACAAGTATAGTGATAACCTACTATGTCTAGGTCTAATCCAGACCTAATTTCCGTGACCTAGCCGGGAAGTGAGGCTGATTGAGATGGTGTAAAGACAATCATGATTATACAATCATTGGGGAAGTTAAAATAGGTTTTCCTAAATATATGGGAAAATTTTTAGGGTTGTATGTTGAGAATTTTGCATGATATGATGTTTTTAGCTCTACCAAGCTCAAGAAGGTGTGTTTTCTAGCTTGATATGAGATATTTTATGTTGGTTGGCACGTGAAAAGTTTGCATGGGAACCTGATCCTTTTAGGAATGATGGGGCATGGAGCTAAGAAGGTTTTACAGTTGGAATGAGATCAAATGATGTCATGTGCTTTATGAACAATTGCTAAGAAGTCAAGGTGGTCAAAACCCTCCATAAACCCTAGTTCAAGAGTGATGGAGGAAAACTTGTTGGTATGAGCTCAAAATTCATTGGATCATCAAATGTGATGATTATAGGATAGAGAGGACTCTTCTAGCTTTCTAATGATGACGATTTGGTGTTTTGACAATAGGTGAACCCCACTCAGAATTGCATGTTTTCAAGAAAGTTTGGTTTTCTCTTAGGTTTTCCATTGGACCTATTGTCTAAATCGGTGTTATAAGAAGGGAATCTATGATACATGTTTGATATGGTTTCAGACCATGGTAGAGTCATTTGGAGGTCTGCACATGTCCAAAAGTGAAGACTAGTTTTTAGGCCTAATTGGCAATTTTTGATAGTCATGATGAAAGGTAGTTCTTGGGAATGTGTGGCCTAAGAAGAGGTGTCTAATGCATATGATGGTGTTGTATACATCTAATGTAACATGTTACATGTTAGTATGATTGGAAAGGATGAGGTCATAAGTTGACCTACTTGACATGGTTTAAGGACAATGAAGGCTCTTTGGTGTAATTGGTCTAAAAGACCAATATCTTGTCTTGATTCATGATATCTAGCTATTAGAGAGTGATGAGGGGTTCAATATTATCCTCTTCCATGCATTGAGAGGTCTTTAAAGTGTTAGTACAGTGTGAGAAGATCATGTTTCCAAGATTGGTTTCGGGTAGTATAGGTATCATGGAGGAAAAAAATGATTTGATGACTCTATGGGCTGATTCATGAGGTATAACATGGTTTTTGATGTTACTTGAGTTATTCTATTTGTATTGAGTGGTTACATGTCATGGTTGAGGAGATATATTGAAGCTTGGTCTTCATCTTTGAAGACTGGTCTGTTGGAGGTGCTTAGAATGAGTAGGAAACCATCCTATTTGATGGTGACATGGTGTTGATGGATGGTGCAGATATTCCTAAGCTTCTATAAGGTATTGATAGGATGTATATGACATGTTTGGAACTTGTGGAGTCATTATGGAGCTACCTTGGGACCTTAGAGTCTAAGAAGCATTCGGTGGAGATAAATTCTATGTTTTAGGCATTGTGTTCTAGTTTGTGTTGATGGGCCTAATGCCGACCTATAAGGTCTAGTTGGGTGATTTATATGAGATGGTAGATGTGTTTTTAAGTTGGAATGACTAAAATTATTGGTCTTAGCTGACCTATATGGTTGTGTAAGCTTGAGTCATTTATATAAGGCATGTTATGTTTGCTCATTATGGCTTGAGAGGAGTGAAAAGAGTTGTGGGCAAGTTAGAGAAGGTGAAAGAGAGTGTTAGAGGACTCTAAGGAAGAGTTAAGAAGAATCATGAGAAGGTGAGGAGGGAAGAGTATAAGGTCTTCAAGGTCATTATACTTAATTAACATATGAAGGTACAATATTAAGTGAAGAAGAAGAGACAACTATTTTAGAGGGTTTTGAGTGAGAGGAGTTGAACTAGTGATCACAATTCATTGTTAAAGCAACAAGTACTCATGTGATATTCATCTTCAAGTGGATGAGTTGATGCTTGGTCATCTTACGAGTTGTAGCCTCCTTGTAGGGTTGGTGCCTTACTAAATAAGGGTTGGTGCTCCTTGTGGGATTGGTGTCTCACTAAAGAAATCTTGTGTGATGTGTAATATTCACACAAGTCTTTTGAATTGAGTAATATATTCAGAATTTTTAGTGGGTTTTCTTCCCCTTGAGGGTTTTCCACTTTATATCTGGTGTTCTTGTGTACTCTCTTGTTCATGTGTATGGTTATTCATGCTTAATATTTTCTCATTGATCAATGTATGTTGATTTGATGCTTTGAATGGTGTATGTAACTTAAGACAACTAAGTAAAGGTTTTAAAGGACTGATTCACCCCAGTAATTATGCTTCCAACATTATACTTGTATCTCTCCATGACACGAGTAATAATAGGTCACAATTTACTCATTTGCAGATCCTTTATTTTATCCTTAAAGCCTTTCAATCAATTTTCATCTTCCTCTACACTCTATCTTCATCTTCTACGTATGTTCACACTTATCTTTACTTTCTTCCTTTATTTCATGTTTCTTCCCTTCCTACACACTCACTCCTTTGTATCATGGCCTCTCTTTTAACTATGGGCCTTCTTTTACAATTCTTCCTTTCAGCTATGTGCATCACTACTTTGGTGGGTTTCTCCTCACCTTATCCTTTGAGATCTACATGGATCCCTTTCTTCTCCATCTCTCCATTTGCACTCTCTTCATTACGTAATGTTGCGGTCTCCTTAACCATTTTATCTTCCTTTGTTTCCTCCAAGGTAAATTTTTCTTCTCTTTGCAATTTCTCCTTACTAATGCACTCACCATTAATCGTGTTCTATATTTTTTCTTAGATATCCTCACCGATCTCTTCTCCTCTCCTTGCACATTCCTTACTATGTAATGTCTCATCTATACTCCCTAATTATGTCTCCTTAGTGCACTCCTAGGAAATCTTAGACTCTTCTTTCCTTCCATGTAAGGGTTTGTTTACACACTTCTATTCCCCTCCTTTCCTAGGAGATTATTTTTTGTGTAGTGTTCAAAAATCATCTACACAATATTTTTCTCCTTCTCTTATCCATGGGCCTTTCATATCTGCATCCAATCCTATTCAATCTTATCCAACTATGATCTTAGGTCATCCTCCTTGCATCATTGGACTTCAACGACGTTATCATCATATCCCTTATCCTCCTCTTCCTTTGGCACAATGCTCTTACGCATTACTTTTAATCTGAAGTGTACGTACCAAAATTTTTCTTCTTGCATTGTCCTCCTATTGGTTCTGCACTCTCGAGTGTCTCCATCTTCTCCTTTCACCTCATAACTCAACTTCCGAGCTTACTTTATCCTCTTTTTACTATCACACAATACTATGTTGTATTCCTGCATACACTCCATCTTCATTTCCTTCTCCTCTGCGTACCTCCATGTGGCTTTAGTGCTCTCCAAATTCTTATCCTAATGGTAATAGATGAAAAGTCTTATCATCCTTGCACAATCTCACTAATTAGCTCTTCCATCATAGAACATTTCTTTGTTATACTACCATGATATTCCTAATAATACATAATAAACGTCCATTGGTAGGATGTTTCACAACACATGATTTGTGAATCCTCTCATGTTCATCTCTACCTTGTATTTCTCTTGCAGAATTCCTTCTTGAGCTTCTACCAACCAAGTCACTTTGTTTGGTTTGGAGTGCCTTTCATGCTTCAATTCGAACTTATGCACCATATTCTCCACTTCTAGGTTTACGAACCTTTTGCCATCTACCACCACCAAGAAACATTTTCCCTTGGTTTTACACCTTGTGTAAAATATTTTCACCTCTCCTTCTATGAATCTAGCTTTGCAATCATCAACACATTTCCTTCTTTTGGGTGCTCTTCACATATATGCTTCTTACCATTTATTCCTTGTGCAATATGTGTACATTTAGTCCTACACTTTCAGCTATCTCCACACCACATTATTGGGAACTCAAAATATTGATGATAATTCTCTCCAAATACGAGAAAAACATCTTATGAATGCTTCACACTTTGGTCTCTTCACACCAAGAGACTTATTCTTGTTATCTCCATCATCTACGTACTACTTTCTCATTCTCTATACAATCCTCCTTATTGAGTTGTTGTATCCTCGCTAAGTCTTCTCCTTTTCTCTTCCACATTTCGCTTGTGCACCTAAATTTACAACATCATCTCTCCTATAAATGGATTTCCATAGGAACATGGAATCTCCACCTATGGTTCCTAAGAGGTCACTCTTAATGGTTGTTCCTCTCTAACATCTATGAAACTTTCTCCACCAACTATTTCATCTCCCTTTTTTTTCATTTCCCCTTTGAACCTTTTAAGCCACAATACCTTTTTATAGTCTTCTTCTACAACTTCTAGTCTAGTCCTTACACCCTTTAAATATTACATAACTTTCCTCAACATTTCCACTACCACTATGTTTACTACACCTCTTGAATTAACTATCTTTGGAGGCATATTTTCTTTCACATGAAATAACACCGCTCTCTCAATTATTTTACCCTTGGGTATGTTTAACTCCCATAAACAGACATGTCGGTAAAAACCAAATCCATTTCAAAGTACACACTAGATTCACACTTAAAACACATGTTTTATTACTTTATAGGACTTAATGACTTATAAATACAAGAATTATCTACTATGGAGCTTACTGACTCATGTCCCGAGCTATCTCAACTTTGTGTATCCTGTGGACATACCTTTGATTGGTTTTCCTTGGATCGACTCTCTCTCTCTCTCTCTATTTTTTATTATTGACTTTCCTTGTCTCTAACCTCTCTTGACCTACTTCCAGATCTGTTCTTATTAGGATCACCTAATATATATCAACCTTTTGTCGAATTATCTTGAAATATTAAGAAGATGGGATCCAACAAACCTTATTCCCACTCATTCCCAATTTGAAAAATTCTCATTAAAGCCTTGAGCTACCACACCGTCCTTCTTCCTAATTTCCCACCCTCATCATATCCATTTGCTTTGAGATCTATAAGCTATTTGTTAGGTGTTTTTTAGACACCTCATCATGCTTCCTTCACTTCCTTTTGTGACATGCTACGCCCTTAACCTATTGCTTGTATTAGGATATGAGTAGCTGACTTGTGGCTTACCATATAATTTTATTATATCATTTATACTTTCTCATGCTTAATAGGTCAGCCTTGGTGATGGCCATAACATATGAATAGTATATATAGAGGATTGTAGGTAGTAGTTCATTATCATTTGAGCATTTGAGTCTTATTATATGGTTTGGAGGTTGCCCCCTCGAAGTGGCGAAGCTATTACAATTGCATATTGAGATCATTATTCTGAAATATTGTGTTATTTGGTGTTATATTTCTACTCATAATCTGAATTATACTAGTAATTTCATTACAAGTGGTATCAGAGCTACGATCTGGGCCAAAATTAGGGCAAAAACCCTAATTTTTGTTTCCACAATATATTTTGAACTAGAGCGAATTGGAAAGATATATTTTTACCAGAGTTGTGAAACATTTCAAGTAAGGTTCCCTAAAAATTTTAGACTTTTTGATTTATTTTTCACAAGTTATTACAAATTTAGGGTTTTTCATAAAATTGCTCCCTAGGGTGAAAATTGTGGAATTTTTTCAAGTTCTTTACATTTTCGGAAATCTATAAAAAAATTAGTATTAGTATCTTCTCTATGTTTTTTCCTGTTCGGCCAAATTTGTATCGAAACCCTAAACCCTAAGGTTTGATATCATGGCGGGGCCTTCCATAAGAGCAAAAAAGAATCCGGTTACTTTGGGTAAAACCCCAGATAAAGATGAGATAGTGATTGAAGAGATGGATTCAAAAGAATTAATATAAATTCCTCAACCCTAGGGTTTACTTGATTGATCATAACGTGAGCCAACTTGAGTATGAGCTACAAAATGTACAATCTGAGATGGCCTCTAAAGGAGACATAGCCCAAATCAATCATCGGTTGGATGATATCATGCAACATGTAAAGGGTAAATAGTATGGTCCAAATCCATCCTATATCAACCAAGGAGGATATTTAGTTCAAAATCATGGAAAAATTAACCATGTTGGATCACTTTTCCATCCCAATCAAAATCCAACTTATTCGCAACCACGGAACATGATGTCGAAAGTGGATATTCACAAATTTGATGGTAAAGATCCCCTGAATTGGATAAATCAAATGGAGAAATTATTTGAGCTACATCAAACACCATCAAGACAAATGGTGACCTTAGCATCCCTGTATCTTGAACCAGACCAATCCGTTTGGTATCGATGGTTATGTGCTCAGAGGCAGAAGAATGGTCTCGGTGTCACTTGGACAGTTTTTACCGAGGAGTTGCAATTGCACTATAGTTCCAGTGTTTCAAAGAACTACTTTAGTCAATTAGCAAAGTTACGATAAACAAGATCAGTCAAATATTATGTGCATCAATTCCATAACCTATCCTTAAGGGTGGAGAATATACCAAAAGAGAATCTGAATGACCTATTTCTTGGGGGTCTTAAGGACCACATCGAGCATGAGGTATGTATGTTTAATCCACTCAAGCTTTCTGATTCTATTATCATGGCACGTCGAGTAGAGGAAAAAGTTCTTTGTAGTAGGAGGCCGCCTTTCATTAACACCAAAGACCATAGTATCTCTTCCCCTTCATTTTCTAGGCCAATTAGACTGACTCCTCAACAAATGGAAGAAAAGAGAGAAAGAGGATTATGATTTAACTGTGATAGAAAATATGGACCAGAACACAAATTTGCTGAGAAGAAGTTGTTCTATATTGATGGAGGTAATGAGGATGATGAGGATGCTGAAATTATAGGAGAGGTTGAGGAACCAATAGAAGAGGAAGTAGAGGATCACCAACCTACAATTTCTTGCCATGCATTGTCAGGTATTAGTACTCCTCAAACATTCAAGGTTATTGGCTATCTCAAAAAACAGAAGGTGACAGTGTTGATTGACTCGGGAGTACTCATAACTTCATAAATAGTAAGTTAGCTGCCCACCTCAATTGTTTTATTTACCCAGCTCCAAAAATGCAAGTTATGATTGCGGATGGTGGGACAGTCAAGTGCATAGGAAAATGCCATAGTATCAAGATTTCCATGGGAGACTACATGTTAGACTCACCTATGTTTGCTATTTCTATGGGAGGGTAGATATTGTTTTGGGTGTCCAATGGCTCATAACCTTAGGTACTATAGAGATGAATTTCCAAGAATTGTTCATGCGATTTCATTCAGATGGAAGGACAATACAATTGAATGGGATGGTAGCTAAGTCTCCATAGATTATTATCTCTCATCAGATGCAGAAGGTTCTCAGAAAAGGAGTAGATGGATTTATAGCAAAGTTATTTTCCATAGAAGTATAAAATACAGAGTCTTCAATGCCACCCGATCTTCAAAAGATTGTTGATGCTCACTCATCTGTTTTTGATGCAATTCCAAAGGGACTACCACCAGTTAGGGATCATGATCATGCCATTTAGTTGATTCCAGGGAGCCAAACACCTAACATTAGACCATATAGATACCCATATTCCTAGAAAAGTGAGATTGAGAAAATGGTTCAGGAAATGTTGAAGGCGGGTATCATTAGGCCTAGTCAGAGTGCCTATTCTTCCCCAGTGGTCATGGTACGTAAGAAGGATGAAACATGGAGGATGTGTCCAGATTACCGAGAACTCAACAAGTATACCATCAAAGATAAGTTTCCTATTCTAGTAATTGATGATTTACTTGATGAATTGCATGGTGCTATTTATTTCACAAAATTAGATCTTCGTTCGGGGTACCATCAAATTAGAATAAAAGAGGAAGATGTTCATAAAACGGCTTTCAGGACTCATGAGGGCCATTATGAGTTTTTGGTAATGCCTTTTGGTCTTACAAATGCGCCTTCAACCTTTCAAAGCTTGATGAACACTATTTTCAGGCCATTTTAAAGAAAATTTGTATTAGTTTTCTTTGATGACATATTGATTTACAATAAGACATGGGAAGAACACTTACAACATGTAAATAAAGTGTTGGAAGTTTTGGAGAAACAGACTCTCTATGTAAAGACATCTAAATGTTATTTTAGTGTACAAGAGGTAGAATACTTGGGTCACATTGTATCCCATGAAGGCGTCAAAGTTGATCCTCAGAAGATCAAAGCTATGGTGGAATGGCCAAGACCCAAAAATCTAAAAAATCTTCGTGGGTTCCTAGGACTAACAGGGTACTACAGAAGATTTGTGTGGGGATATGGTAGAATAAAAACCCCACTCACTGCATTACTAAAGAAGGATGCCTTCCATTGGACAAACTTAGCCACTAAATCCTTTGAGAAGCTGAAGGAAGCCTTGTGCAAAGAACCCAGCTTTTGGCTACTCCCAACTTCTCAAAAACCTTCATTGTTGAATGCGACGCTTCAGGATCAGGATTGGGAGTAGTTATAATGCAAGAAGGAAGACTAATTACATTTGAGAGTCGCTAATTCAAAGGAAAAGATCTGCTCAAACCGGTCTATGAGAAAGAAATGATGGTTATTCTTCATGTGGTCAAGCAATGGAGGCCCTATCTCATGGGTAGACACTTCAAGGTAAAAACTGATCATGATAGTCTCAAATACTTTTTGGAGCAAAGGTTATCATCTAAGGAAAAAAAAGTGGGTAAAAAAATGTTGGGTTATGATTTTGAAATCATATACAAAAAGGGTAAAGAAAATGTAGTAGCTGATGCATTGTCCAGAAGGGATACATCCGCAGATGCCTTACTATGTGGAATGTCCATGTTGACGGCCGATTGGGTGGATGAAGCAAGATTGGAATGGGATCAAGACAAGGATACACAATCTCTAATACATAATATCAAGCAAGGATCTATGACATCTAACAAATTTGAGTGGAAAGGTAATGCCCTATGGTACAAGGACATGTTATACTTGAGTAAAGATTCTAAGTTGAAGCATAAGATTCTTGTAGAGCTACATGCCTCGCTTGTTGGAGGACACTGGGTTTTTGAAGACATGTCATAGAATAAAAAGAGAATTATTTTGGGAAGGACTCAAGGGGATGTACAAAATTTTGTATTAGAGTGTTTAGTGTGCCAACAAAACAAAGGGGAAACAATTAAGACACCAGGTCTATTGCAACCCTTACCAATTCCTAGCCAGAGATGGGAGGAGGTCTCCATGGATTTCATCACCAGATTGCCTTGTTCAGAGGGTAAGAATGTTATTTTCGTGATTGTGGATAGGCTCACAAAATATGCCCATTTTTGTGCCCTATCACATCCATTTGCAGCTAGTACAGTCGCAACTATTTTTTTGGAGACAGTTCAAAGGCTACATGGAACCCCAAAGATAATTGTAAGTGATCGTGATCCTATTTTCACAAGTAATTTTTGGACGGAATTATTTTCATGTTTGGGTACTCAGCTAGCTCACAGTTCATCTTATCATCCTCAAACTAATGGGCAAACGAAAGTGGTCAACAAATGCTTAGAGGGGTATCTACATTGTTTTGTATCAGATAAGCATGAAAGATGGATTAAATGGCTACCACTTGTAGAATGGTGGTATAACACATCTTTTCATACCTCTTCTCAAATGACCCCATTTTTAGCATTATATGGTTACCATCCACCTTCTATCACTTCCTCCTTGAGGGTGCAAACTAAGGTCAGAGATGTTGAGGAACACATTCAACATCAACAACAGTTTTGGCTAGTTTGAAGGAGAATTTAGCATTATCACAAAACAGGATGAAACAACAAGAAAATCAACATCGTAGTGAAATACAATTTGAAATTGGTGATTGGGTTTTTGTACGTCTCCAGCCTTACAAATAGATGTCTCTAAAGCAACAGAAAAAGGACAAAAAACTTGCTCCTAAATACTATGGCCCTTATCAGGTTCTACAGAAAATTGGCAGTGTTGCTTATAAACTAGAGTTTCCTCCATCTTCACACATACACCTAGTATTCAATGTTTCATGCCCGAAGAAGGTTATTGGACAGAAATTTGAAGCCCAGACAGAGTTACCAGAACTTGACGAGGAAGGAAGAATCATTTTAGAGCCAGAGAAGATTCTGTAAACACGTACTAAGAGGTTGAGAACCAGAGACATTAAGGAATATCTGATCAAGTGGAAGAATCTGAGCATAGAAGATGCCACTGGGAGGATGAAGGTTTTCTGCAAAGAACATCCGGATTATTCAACGTTAAGTACAACGTTGGTTTGAAGGGGAAAGGCATGCTACACCCTTAACCTATTGCTTGCATTAGGATATGAGTAATTTCACTTGTGGCTTACCATATCATTTTATTATATCATTTATAATTTCTCATGCTTAATTAGAAGGCTTGGGTGATGGCCATAACATATGAATAATATATATAGAGGATTGTAGGTAGTGGTTCATTATCATTTTGAGCATTTGAGTCTTATTATATGGTTTGGAGGTTGCCCCCTCGAAGTGGCGAAGCTATTACAATTGCATATTGAGATCATTATTCTAAAATATTGTGTTATTTGGTGTTATATTGTTGCTCATAATCTAAATTATACTAGTAATTTCATTACATGACACACGTCTATGGGTAGTTGATATTCATTACCTTTTTATTACCTTCTAACATACATATATTCTTAGCCAAGTATTCGACATAATCCCTCCGTGCACTTGGTCCAAGACTCTACGTTCAATGTCATTAAAAATCCTACACGATCCTTTTTCTTAACACTATCGAGACAAAACATTTTCTCACTCTCCTTCCAAATTCCATGCATAATCTATGCTTATCTCTTACGCACACTCTTCCATGCATAATCCATTTGGGTCCTCTTCATGCACCTATACAACTCACCGTGCACTATTTATTGTTGCAAAAAATATATGTGTAATCTCATGCAATTGCCAAACTATTGCACTAGGTCCTCCTTATTCCCATAGTTTTTATTTTTCTCTATGCACATCCATGCCTTGACAAAACTCATATCTTATGACACATGATTTCTATGAACCTTGAATTCTTTTACATCATCAACCATTGGAAATTTAGACAATTTCCCATAGCCCTTGTTGGGTGACTAATTTTTGTAAGGTGTATCTAGATACCACTTATAATCCTTCCACCAAGGCTAAAAGGATATTAATCGAACTTTTAAACCATCTCATCAAGGATTGTCTCTATAATCTAATGGAAAGATTCTTGATCATTGTTGGTCAATGAAATTTGGTTTTGGTTTGGCTATGGAAAATATCAATCACTACGGGATCCCTCATATGAAAATCTTGAGAGAATGAATCCATAGTACCCCACTTAGAGGAACGATATGAAAATTAATAACAGAAATCCTCTAGAGAGAATGGCGATGTCAAAATCCCATCTCAAAAGTCGGCGTCATTCCATTAAAGCTAAGGTTTGAGCTTTCCTAGAATTTCTAAATGCTTTTAATAACAAATCAGCCAAAAAAATTAACATGGTTTTTGGGAATGACGATATTGCGAAGTCAATCTACTATACAAATTATAAATTAAAATATAATAACACATTTAAATTAAAAATGATATATTATACAACTTTTAATTAAATTTGTTTGATCACACATTTTTAATATAGAAAATATGAAATGTACATATGCAATAAAATATTATAAATAGTTTTCTTTTATTAAAAAGATTCTTTAATTATCACCGTCAAAATTAAGACACTATGAATTGTATGTGTTTTAATCTATAAACAATATGAATTGTATGAGTTTTAGTCTACACAAAATAGAAACTTGAACTAAAAATAAAAGATACTATTTTTTTCTAAAACATGTATATAAAAAGAAAGTATAACATATCATGATTGTGGATCAAGAAACAAAAACACTATAATTTAAAAATAATAAGTATTTTTACTTATTTTTGGAAACAACATCATAGATCCTTTATTTGAAATATTAGAGAAAATTATTATGATGAATGAAAAAATGATTAGAAAAATGAAAATTTGGCTTGTTTTAAAAGTTTGTATAAAAGCAAATGTTCTAAAATTTATGGTCACTAATTTTATGCCTAAAAACCATGATTAAATATATTTTATTATTATTATCAAAAATTAAAATTATTATAAAATATTATATTTGAAAACAAATAATTAGTTACTAAATTTATTGCCCTTAAAAAAATAATTCTAGAAATCTTAAAATTTCTTAAAAGAACAAACATAATTCTAATATACTACATTTGAATTACTTAACATATTATATTAATTACAACTAATATTTATGATTTATTGGTAATTTATAGACTTACTTTATTTTTAAGACGAGTGAATTGATATCATGTTATTGTACTTATATGTTTATGGTTTAAATTATACTCTTATTTGTAATATTGTGGTGTCTTATTGATATATTGACAAACTTTTCTTGTGATGTTCAAACCTTTGAAAAGAGAACTTATTTTTTTGATCAATGTATTGATATTCTCCTTGTGTGCTCCATTTTACCTTCTCTTATATTTTCATATTTTCGTCCTCTCTCAAACTTTCTCTCAACTCCTTTAGTTTTGGTTGTTTTTTTTACTTTTTTACCCTTTTTGTTAACTAATGACCTTTTACACATCACGTAGAAATGGAAAGCTTCTAGAATAAATGGTAACATGTGTTTTAATGGGCCCTTTTATCTTAAATTTGATTTTATCAAGTTTTATACCCATGTCCCACATATTGTGTATTGCCTTGTATGCTAATAGGGTAATTTGAATTCAAAGGTTGTTTATAAATATAAGGTTGCGCTAATGAATTCTAATACATGACATGGAGTGATTATAAATATTTTCTAACTTTTCAAGAGAACACGCTAAATTTGAAAGGAAGGGACACATTATTTTTGAAGCATTATTGAACCAAATATATGATTTTGAAACATATAGAATATCTTAATTATTTGCACAAATTTAAAAGGGAAATGTTGGGATGCATTGCATTACATGATATTGCTTATTGAATTATATTGATTAGTTATTGCCTCTTTATTATATAATTAAAATGACAAAAGATATAATTTTCTCTAGTTTAACATAAGGCCCAAAACAAACTTGTTTTCCTTATACACTTTGCATACCTAAAGGTTTGATTAAGATTTTAGCTAAAGATATTGATTTCCGATTTATTTGTAAGTGATCCAAATATTTTGAGACAATATTTCACATATCAGGGTGTATCAAACATATTCACATCATCATATCCAATTTTGCATGTTCATGGCCATTTATGATAAGATGCAAACTTTTGTGGTGGTGTGTAAATGGTCAATAATTGATGAATCGACCACATATATCTTTACAGACTAACTTGTCTAAGAGGTGATTAAAGTAATAATTTTGTATGGTTTTGAGTGTATCATATGCCAAATAAAAACCCCAATTTGTTTTTATGTTTCATAATATAAATGAGATATTTTTTATAAATCTCATATTATATGCAATTTTGGGTTTGAATAAATGGTTTGCTTCACAATCCACGTAAGTTTTGTGTGTGTGTGTGTGTGTGTGTGTGTGTGTGTGTGTGTGTGTGTGTGTGTGTGTGTGTGTGTGTGTGTGTGTGTGTGTGTGTGTGTGTGTGTGTGTGTGTGTGTGTGTGTGTGTGTGTGTGTGTGTGTGTGTGTGTGTGTGTGTGTGTGTGTGTGTGTGTGTGTTTGTGTGTTACACACATTTTAGGTTCTAATTGGTACATTGACCAACAAGCTACCTCTTAAAACGCGTTTTAGTTAGTGGTGATAGGTGGAAACCAATCCTTTTGAGAAAATATGGGTGAAATTCCACTATGGTTTAGACATTATAAGTTACTTATTCTTTTATAATTAATAGTTTTATCCTCTCTATGTAATCAAACCATTTTCGTATCAATATAAACTTATATGTTTATAAAATATTAGTTTGGATAAATCTCCCTCCATTGTTATTGCAGATTCTACATCTGCAATCCATTTATTTGGGTGTGCATGTGCCCCATACTTTTCATATTTAGTTTAACCACACCTTTTGTGTTTTCAAGTACATTATAGGTGGTATTAGAGTTTGTTTTAGATTTACATGGAAAAAAAGTGTAATATATATATAACGAGAGATCATTAGTTTTTACTTTAAGGTGTTCCCAACAAGTATAAATTTTATCAATTTTGGAGTAGTATTAAGTGAGAGATATAAGTTCCAAGTTGTTATTATGGAATCACTAAGAAAAAATAATAGTTTTAGGTAGCTTGATTTGAGCAGTATAAATTTAAATTCATGCATGCGATTGCATGGTACCATTTTTTGTTTTAAAATGAATTTATTTATCTTTCAAACCAATTTTTTTCTCATGATATTTTATGAAGTATTTAAAGAGAGAATATGTCAAAGTTAGCTATTTATGTTATCAAAGCCCTTGTCTAGAAAAATGTGGGAAAAGATAATATTTATATTTCAAATAATGGTTGGAATTCACTTGTGAAAATAATTTTGAATACATTTAATAATGCCTTTGATAAATGTTCCATTCATTTAAATGTGACATTGAACATGAAAATGAAAAAGATGCTTGGATAGATTTGGAGGATAACTACATAAAATGGTATGAGGGAATTATTTCATTTGGATGAGTGTAATTTATTTTGGATACTTTTTTCAATATTCTATCATATGTGATGTTATATGCTCTATAATTTTCCTCTTTTATATGATGCTTTTATTAATGAGTATTATGCCAAAGAAGTGATGAAATACTCTAATTTATCTCTACCAAATCAAATCTTATTCAAAGTAAATATGACAATGAAATAATGTATTGAAAAAATATTTATAAGGAAGTGATATTGAGAGTGGTTGAAAAAAATGTTTATCTCAAAATGTATTCTTTACAGGATGAGGATTATGATTTAATAGATGATGATTTTTGGTCTTCTATTACTTATAAATGAATTTTCACAAATCTATTTTCATCAACATGCCTATAATTGGGCATATATGGAGGTGATAGTTTTGATCCAATTTTTGTAAATTTGATATTTATTTAGTTAAACACTATATTGATCTACATGACACCTTTGAGTATCTACATTAGAATAATTTGAATGCTTTCATCAAGATATGCCATTGTCAAATATTTTATCCATTTATATGGTGGAATTATCTCACCTTAAATAAAAGGAAAAATAAGTGAAAGAATAATAAGATGCATGGGTGAGCTTAGATTTGGTCCTCAATATGTGTGACTAAGCTTCCCAAGGGGATAAAATGTTTTATGCCAAAATATAACCCATTTCAATCATTACGTTCTATAGTGTAAAGGGGTTATTTAATTATAATGTGCATATTATATTTTGTTTTAGGTTTGAATATATAGTTTTCTCCATGAACTATCTAATTTCAATATATCTAGAGATGTTAGGTCCTAGCTAGTAGCTTTCCCCATAAGTTACCTCTTACTCCTTTTTTAAAATATTGGCAAAATCCATATACATATTATTTTCACCTTCTTGATGATTTCCCTTTACAAAGTTGCTAGAACATTAATCCATCCAAGAGTGCATATCGTAATGCATGTCATTAAGAATGAGGTTGGGTTAGTTAACTATATATGGTGAGAGAGTCAATGTGTGTGGCATTGCCCTAGATTTCCATAACATTCCTCCATACTACCTTCCTATTACCTTCCCGATAACCATCTTACTACCTTCTTATGACCACTTGACATCATCAATGTTGCTATATCCACATCACCTTTAGATCCCCTTCATACATGCTTTGAGTATTAGCTATGTCTCCCTACTCTACCCTTCACTTACCTTTATGCTAGACTATTTGTGGCCAAAGTGAACATGGTCGATACCATCAAGCTGACCCCTTTTCTAACTAACTACACAATTGGTTAAGAGATATAATGACTTACATTTATGTTCTCTAATAAATAGACACCATTGTAGTCATTTCTCTATATCACATCATGTAATATGTTATGCATTTTCTTGTAGTCTATCCTTAAAGGTTTAAGAGGTTTAGGTTTCTGAACTTATGCTTGGATGTCTAATTTTGAAGCATTAGATTAGGAACCATAAGTATAAAAGATGAACCAATAAGTTTTACCAAGTCTTTAGAGTCCCCAAATTTGGTCTACATAGGTCTTCTACCCGTCCCTATTATGATTCACCTACGAATACTCTCTTATGAAGTGCAACTAAACTTGGGGGTTAATGAGACAATAGTTTTTTCAATGTAATTATCCCTAATATTTTCATTTGCTTCGTGTTGACCATATGATTGATTATATTTTATGTATCATGCATTAAACTAGGATAAAGTGGCATATATTTGTCTATTGCATTATATCTTATGACATTTTTCTATTATATGTCATATGGCATTGCATACCTTAGATTAGATATCTTATATAAATTTCTTATCAAATTTAATCTTCTAACCATAGGATTTTAGTAAGTCTCCATCCCTTATCCTAGACATAGGATTTAAAACCCTACACCTTTTATAGAGCATGGATTACTACATTCTAGATCCAAAACTATTACACTTCTTGGAATTATATATTTGGCTCATGTGTTGGACCTAGAATGATATTCTACGTAGATCCTAATCTATATTATTGAGAAGAGAGAGAACACAATCATATTGAACCTCTTAATTAACACACATTTTAGCAAACCTAATGTTAATATTACTCCACCATTGAGTGAATCATCTTCAAATATCCTTTTATATCTCATAATTATTATTTATGATATCATTACATTTTGGTGAACCCAACACAAAGCTTACTCCACCACTAAGTGATTCATATTCTAATCTAGAGGATATTATGAGTTCATATGTTCCCTAAATCTCCTTAAACCATCATAGCGGTCTTTGAAGAATGTTTCAAGATATTTCCATTGATATGAAGAAATAAAAAATGGAGCTCATATGTGAAAGTTATCACAGTCAAAGTTTGGCAAGAGTAGGGTCAAACTTGGTCAACTCGTCCCAATCAGGACATGACACGTGGCAAAAGAATTTTTTTGGAAAAATTTAAAAGTGTGTTTTGAACGCCGCCTTCATCACTCGTAAATGGACAGTGTGGGCCACACTATTTGCTAGCACGGGGCCCTTAGCCGGGTCGGCACACTTTTTTGAAGGAGGGTGCCTTTGCCACCTTTACTTCATTTTTACATTGTCACAAATTTGCTTATATATGCCACTATATTGTTATATCTCCTGCATGTGGGATATTCTTGTAGGTATTTGAAATGTAATGCATGGTTATATATATTATTGCATTGCATATGGAGATAGCTCACCCGAGATATGTATCAAATCGACGCATTGGGCCAACTTGACCTTATCTCTCCATACATTTTCGGTGGGGTGATCAACTCCCCATCAAATGGCTTAATATTCATTATCCATTAGCGTAATGGAGTTACAATGTCACTAAACCATATAACCTCGGCCTTATCTATTGGGTTCCAACAATACACCGACCACGACCCACATGGTGAGTTAATCCAACAACTTGGACCAATGTTTGGGCGGTTCAAACTATGCAACAACGCCCATATATACTCAAGTAGGCCACATATACATGGCGATTCAACAATCAAGCCATAGCCTACATGGCACCTCTCCATTCAACCCACCCATTGGGTAATAAACATTAGACCGGACAACATTATACGATCGAATAAAATGTGAATAGATGTGGCCACAACCACAAGAAAATAAGTGGGCTGGCCTAATTATAAATCTCACAAACCTCCCCACCGTGGTGTGCATGTGGGATTTTTCCCACAATGGAATAAACCACCTAATGAAGGAACAAGAGAGGGGGATCGACCCTAAGACCTACAGGTCACAAAACCACGAGCTCACCAACGAGCCACGAGGGATCAACATGATATAAAATGAGCTCAACCATATTTATTAAGGACTTTTGCCATGCACTCGTGGATAAGGTAGAATAGACAATTTTCAAAGATCTCAGTTTTTTAGGAACTTAGAGTCAGATTGGGACTTCATTTAGAACTGAATAATTTCTCAGAATGCAGAGACAAACATATTGATATCTTTATTTTTCCATGAAGTATTGTATATTTCCTAGAGTAGATTTTTTTGGAACACAATTGCACGGAAATGACATTGTGGAGATTTTGTAGAGCCATAGGTGAAGTTGTAGACAAAATTTGAAAGGAAATCAGAGTCTGCAAATTTTTTTCAAGCTCTAAACATAGGTATTATGATCTATTGGTCAATTTTTGAAGTTTATATTTGTACTTCAATTGATAATACATTGATCGATTCATTATTAAGTGAATTCGAAGATGTAGCCCAACTGGGTGAACTCCATTATCAAATTTGTGGAGTATTTTATTTCAGTTTTGTTGCTTTTAATCGGTATAAATAATTGATTAAATTGATCAAGCAAATAAATTAACTACAAAATCATATTAAAGCTAAATTGAACCCATTACCCACAATAGTGTGCACAACCAATTTTGGACAAACAAGTTAAATCGAATGCATTCAAAAATTCAACTTGTGATCAGATTGGGGAATTTTTTTCTTGAGTTACCTAGGGAGAGGGTCCTAGCCCTTGTGGCATCACCAACCCACACCGGTCGTGGAACCATGGAACCATCCAAGGATGGTAGTTTAAGCTCTCGGTGAGCCCACAAATTAAACCACATTATCATAGTGCCCCATCACCAGGGTATCCAAATTGTTGATAGTAGGCCGCCTTAACATGGAGCCGAGATTTGAACCTTGGACCTCCCAATTATAAGGAGACCTAAGAACCATTACACCACTACCCATTGGATTTAGATTGGGAAAAATTAATATCGATTGTTTATAAATTTTATTTGATTCTTCTTTATCACTTTGAAGTTTAATTTAAAGTTAAAATTGATCAAGAAGGGAAATTGGAAAAACAATGGGTTTCAAAACACCCAAAATCGAACCCATGGACATCTCTTAATCAAATTGAATTCAGAAATTTAAGTATTCGAAAAAAATTAAAATGGGACTCGAGCATAAAAACCATTTTTGGATCAAGTTTTGGTATCACAGAGGTATCAACACTTGCAAAAATTTCTAATCTCTAAGAAATTTTTGGTATCGTAGTTAGTTTAGCTCCGTGTCTCGCTTTTGGTTGAATTTGATTTCAGTGTGGTTTTACATTTTGGGCTTGATCTTTCCATTGCAGTGTGTAGAGTTTGGAAGTACAGGTGTTGTAGGAAACCATACACAAGATATCAAACAAGGAAAATCTTGATGAGCTTGAATCATTCAATCATCAAATTCATGACGAGAATGTATTCCTGAGATGTCATTTAATCTCCTTGAGGAGCAAACTAGCACATTGAAAAAGATCTTGAAGCCAAGGATGAGTTCTTGATGGTGTTACAGTGTGGTGAAACTAAGAAAGAGGTACCTTCTACAATAGATGCATCCACTATGACAAAATAATGCACTGTAAGTATTACACCACAAAATTCCTCTTCCCAAGAAAAGTCAAATTCGTGTAATGTTCTAGGTGACTTTGAAAAGCACACAAAGGGAATAAGATCTAAATTTTTGATTAAAATGGGATTTAATGGAATTGGCCTTGGTAAGGATAATCAAGGCATATATAACCCCATACAGGTTGAATAACAACCTCATTTTGTAGGATTGGGGTATGTTAATGAAGGGAAAATGGAAGTTGGAGAAGGCTCCACAACCGTTGAAAGAAGACAATCTTCTAACAACAAATAGGCTTCCCCTTACCATTAGGTGATTGTTCATCCTCGAAGATGAATCTAGTAAGAGATCACCACAAATAGGTATTGAGATTCCTCCACCTCTTGTTTACCATAAGCATAAGAAAAATGGTAAGGATCTTGATCCACTATTTACATTTGAAAAATTTGGCAATAATATGTAGAAAATGTAGTATAGTTATCTATGCATATTTTGTGGTTTGTCTAACCATTATGTATCTAATTGTAGGAAACATAAATATTTATTGGAAACTATTAAGAGAGATCACTCTCCTAAATAAAGCTCAGAGAGAAACAGTTTAGGTAAAGTTCCTAAAAATACGGATCATAAAAAGATGGACAAAATATTTTGTGATCACTATAAAAAAATAGGTCATGTAATTGAAAAGTGTTGGAAACTTCATTATGGATAAAAGTTTAAATTTGTTAAGAAGGAAATCACTGTAAAACCAACAGTTGTAAATATGACCCCTTCAGTTGTTCAAGTAAACACCGAAGAGAATCAACCACCTAAAAAGGAAAATGTGATTAAAATGGTGGGTAAACAATTTATCAATTTTATGTTTGCATAGTGTAATTGATGAATACATGCAAAATAACAAAGCATTTTTGGGATTCCCATGGATATGTGAAAAATGAAAAATTCCCATATGTATTTTTCTTTGATTTTGGTGAAGTAACATGAAGGAAAATCCAGGTGACAAGTTTATCATACTTAGGTAAATTTCTCTTGTTGATGGTTTTGGAAAACTTCATTTTTAATGGCAAGCATGTAAAGTTGTTTCTATGGGGCATGGTCAGTTGATCAAATTTTTATTTTAGGAAAAATGTATTTAGAGTATGTTGTTGTTTAGTTGTAAAAATGTTTCATGTAGGCCCTATTTGTGTGTGTAACAATTATACAAAAAAATTGTGACCATGCATGATTTTTACACATGTTATAAGTCTTTATTTTTAGGATTTAATATTTGTAACTGTCAAACATGGTTACAAATAGTGTGTACAATTTTGTGCTTACAAAATATGAATGCAAGTTACATTTGCATAGTTGACGGTGGTGCAGGATCGATGTACAATAGATAAGTATGACATTATAGTTGTCATATCGATTGCGGTATTGGTCATGGGTTATGTTACTATTAATATATTTTTGATATATATTGAAAATTTTAAAATCTTACCACGCTATAAATTGGGTTCTACATGTTTGTGATATGTAGATAATCTATTAATAGTTCAACTGGGTGAGTTTCCCTTTTGAAGATAAAATGGTCTTGTTGGAGAGGAGTGATCTAGATGATATTCTAAGTTCATATATTCCCTAAATCTCCATAAACCATTACAACGTTGAAGAGCATCTTGAGAGATTTCTGTCAATATGAAGAACTCGAAAACGAAGCTCGTATGCGAAAGTTATTGCAAGTCAAAGTTTGGCAAGAATAGGGTCAAATTTGGTCAACTGTCCAATCAAGACGTGAAACGTGGTAGAAGAACAAAATTGGAAAAATGTAAATTTTTTTTTTGAATGTCAATCTTCCTTACTCATAAACGAATGGGTGGGCCCCGCATTACCGGCTAGGGGCCCTCATCTAGGGTTGACACACTTTTTTGAAGGAGGGGTGCCTTTGTCGCCTTTACTTCGTATTTACATTGTCACAAATTTGCTTATATATGCCACTATATTTTTATCTCCTACATGTGGGATATTATTGTAGGTATTTGAAATATAATGTAGGTTATATATATATATATATGGAGACAACTCGTCCGAGCTATTAATCAACTTGGAACATTGGGCCAACTTGGCCTTATCTCTTTATACATTTTGGTGGGGTGATCAACTCCCCACTGAATGACTTAATATTCAAGCCGAACTCCTTACATCTTAGCATTATCCATTAGCACAACAAATTTACAATGCCAACTCGACCATATAACCTAGCCTCTTCTATTGGGTTCCAACAATGCACCGGCCATGACCCACGTGGTGATTTAATCCAATATCTCGGCCCAACGTTTGGGCGGTTCAAACTATGCAACAATGCCCATATATACTTGGTGGACCACATATATGTGGTGATTCAACAACCAAACCACAACCGAGGTGGCACATCCCCATTCGGCCCACCCATTGGGTGATAAAAATTACACTAGATAACATTATACAATTGAAAAATGTGAATAGATATGGCCACAACCATAATCAAATAGGTGAGTCACCTAATTATAAACCTCATATCCTCCCACCGCATCATGCATGCTTGATTTTCCCACAATGGAATAAACCACCCGATGAAGGAGCATGAGAGGGGGATCGACCCCAAGACTTGCAAGTCATAAAACCATGAGCTCGCCAACGAGCCACGAGGGCTCGACATGATACAAAATGAACTCGACCATATTTATTAAATAATTTTGCAATGCACTGTGGATAAGGCGAGACTATGAAGTTTTAAAATATCTCAGTTTTTTAGGCACTTAGAGTCAAATTGGAACTTCAGCCATAATTGGTGAATTTTTAAGAATCCATAGATAAAAACAATGATGTCTTTATTTTTCTATTTTCGTGCAATGTGCAACAGGGAAATTGACAATTTCCAAGCATGACAACTATACCCTTGTGCCAAAATTTTCATGTCCTATCATTTCCAGGCACACCAAGTCCACCCAGTCAGTCCAATGACCTCTTGATTGATGTTATCTCACCCCTAGGTGATTTAGGAAATTCCATTCATCCCCCTAGGTGATTTTAGGAGTTCATTAAAAGTTGCAAGCTTCAGGCAGTTGTGGGAAGGGCTATCACTGGCCTTCCTAGGATTGGAGCAACCCCATGGAGTGGAGTAGAAAATACAAAATAGACATGGAGGAAATTCAAAGTCCTTGGGACATCATGGAATTGATTTAAGAAGATTCTGGAAGGACTTGGAGAAGTTGGGGCAGTTTCACCAAAATTAGGGTTCACAGGCCTAGGCAGTGCACAAGCCAAAACAATCTGCTTGAACTTCCGAAGGTGATTCTGGGAGCTCCAGATGGAGTTAGGAGAAAAATAAAACATCTTCAGAAATGGAATTTCAATACCTACAAGATGGTGAAATTATTTTTTTCACAACACTTTGGCGCATTGGGTCTACAAGAAGTTTTCTCATGCACAAGTGGAGTACCAAATCAAACATACAATTTTTCAGGGAAAAAATGGAGGAAAAATACCTAATACCAACACCATTGGATTCAAAATTTCATTTCTAGTCATTATCATATAAAATTTCATTAAAAAGTCCATCGGGAGCTCAAGTTATCGTCGTTTCAAGTTATCCTCTTGGAGTGAGTTCGAGAGTTAGTCAAATTTTGGGAGGACACGTGTCAGCTCCAAGAGCTTGGTGGGATTTTGTGTTCCTCACGTCCCTCAAGGTCAGGGAAATCAACCATGGAAAAATTATCCTAGCCCCCATATGGCCTCTGGATCCTCATGTGACCTCCAGGATTGTCGGTTCGGCTCCAGTGCTTGCATGGAGCTCAAAGCCTCAACCGTCCAATCGTTGCCACATGTCATCACCAGGAGCGCCATGGAATTTGATGTCCCTCATAGGTCAAGGACATCAAACATGGAAAAATGTTCCTAGCCCCTAAGGGATAATTTTTTTCACCCATATGACCAGCTTCCAACCCCTTAGTGCTTTAAAGTTGATTTTTAGCTTTCATTCATTGCTGTCAGATCTCTGCCATGTGTCGTCACCTTGTTCACCATGGAGTTTGATGTACCTCATGTCCCTCACAGGTTAGGGACATAAAAAATTGAAAAATTCACCCTTCTCCCTTTTCATTTTTATTTTAAAATTTTAAAAAACCCGTCTGCTTCCCACTTCTAACATCTAACTCTCCTATGCACATAGCTTCATTCCAACATAGCTCTGTAGCTTGCTCACACAAAGTCACACCATTGGTGAGCCTTAAAATAGATCAATCATAGAAAAAAATCCTCAAAAACATAAAAACATGTAGGTCCCAGAAGAAATATTGATCAAATGAAGAATGAAGAAGAAGAAGTTTGAAAATCTTCATTGTCGTGAAACCGAAAATCAAAGAGATCTTGCAAACCGGTGCACGAATTGACAAACCGTATGTTGCTGAGTTCTTATCTCTTGAAGGCCATTAAAAATCATATTCAAACCTCCCGTTTACAACAAGGAATTCTCACAACAAATAATTTTTTCTTCCTGGCTCCACAAAGAACAAAGCTCAATTTCCCATCAAACCAACAACCGGATCGAAGAGAAATTTCACCAATGAGAAAAGAAGAAAAAACCTATCGCAATGGAGTTGATTTCATCGCGAACGGAGAAAAAAACCAGACCTGCAAATTTCAAGCTCCATTAATGGCTGCCATGACACAGTAGTGGAAAAAATCAGTGAGCTACCTCTCCACTTCTTAGGGTTCCAGTGGGTGAAATCGCACAAAAATTGGAGGGAATGATCATTGAAAAATCTAGTTTCACGTCACTTTCAAGTGAAATAGTTTTGGCACCATGAAGTCCCTATTTTTATGGATATGGAGGACTAAGTTTTCATCAAATTTCTACCCTATCATATGAATAACATCTGTGAAAAAGGTAGTGAGCTACATCTTCACTTCTCAGGGTTCAAGTGGGTGAAATTGTGCGAAAATTGAAGGAAATGATCATTGAAAAATCTAGTTTCATGTAAACTAGTTTTTATGCCATGAAGTCCCTATTTTTTAGGGATATGGAGGGCTATGTTTTTTGTCAATATTCTACCCCCGCTGATGAAAATCTCATTTTCCCACTTGTTCGACGAAGGAATTACTCAAAATGCGGAGCGTGGAACCCCAAAATAAAACCTAGATTTTCAAGACTTGTTTTGTCGCAATCTAACATCCACGGTGCAATTACTAAATATAGCATGCCTTCCTACATAGGGGTTTATTACTTTGGGTAAGAAACCATTTAAAGAGGATAAAAATAAGGCAGTGAACACAAAGAGAGTATCGCAAGAAAATTCATCAAAAAGGTCATCTCGGCTCGCAATTTACACTTACTAAAAATAGTGAGTGGTTCCACAAGCCCCGTCTATAAATAGCCAGTTGGTCCAAAAGGCGAGAGGAAAATAGTAAGAAGAAATAATTCAAGCTACCATAGCTGGTTGAGGTTGGGAAAAGATAAACTACGACACTTACTAAAAATAGTAAGTTGCTCCATCTGTACTTACTAAAAATAGCAAGTTGTTCTCAAAGGGCAAGTTTGGCGAATGGGACATACATGGATGATCATTCAAGTCAACACCATCATTATGGATCATCCATGAGCATTGATAATAGGGAATTTTAGGTCCATCTTAGGGAATTGGACAATTTTTTTCGACACTCACTACATAGTTCATCTCATAGGTATATCATACGCAGGTTGGGAGTTGTGGTCATCAACGGAACAATTCATTCAAATTGGCAAGCATTCATGAGATAATTTGAAGGAGTTTCTCAAGGTACAAGGAGTTTGAAGATTCAGAGTCTCGCTGCACTTGATCTTTCAATTTTGCGAGACTTCATCAGGGGCGACATCCTTTCTTTTCCTTCTCCTTCTTCCCCCCAACATTTTCTCTCCTCTTTGTTATAATTTTGCATTGAGGGTTTGCACCTTTTGATATGTCTTAAAGTGAATTTAGAGACATGATGTAAAATTTAAGTTTCCTTATTTTTATAAAAGGGACTTAATATTTGAATAGGAATATGAATAGTCTAAAGTCAAAATGAGGAATATGAAAGAGCATCAAGAAGATGAGGAGTCAAGTTTAACACTATAAATTGTAATGAGCTCTTCATTCTAAGGGGTTCTAATTCTGAAATTCTTCTAGCTGGTTGTATTCTTGTAAGTTCATGAGAGATATTTTGCTCACTTATGAGTGAAAAGAGTTAGCCACTTTTCCCCTATTCTCAATGTCTTCCATTCTCATACTATGTACAATTTCTGCTTGAGCATCAATACAAGAAAAGGAGTTTTGAGCCTTTTTTGACTAAGGGGTTTACTGATACTTTGTGTTCATTAAATTCTAATTGGTCTTGTTGTTGTTTGTAGTATTATTTCTTCCTAATTTTAGTGCATGTGATGAAATTTATAACTAGTGTGTGTAGGAATATGATTTTCTACCTACAACATTAGTTCTCCTACCTCTTTTCTCACTCCCCTTTCCCACTCTTTAGACAAAGTCTTCCCTAGCAAGAGATTGCTAGCTTTATTACAGGTCAATGGAGTGCCCTATTGGAAATCCAACCACAATGTCACCAAGAAAATCCACCTTTACTCTCGCATGTATATACTGACAACATGCACGGTTAAGTAGAGGGACTCGAGATTAATAGAGCATTGGCAAGAAATCCACAAGTTTGTCCACCCAACAAATTTTCTCGCCAACAGTTTTTTGCACCCACCATGGGGTAGATTTAGCGATGTCTGCACCTAAAATACGACCGCAAGGTTTGGAAATCAAAACAAAAAAATTAGATTTCAAAGGAAAATCATTTTTTGAAGATGACTTCGTCAAGGAGCGAACCCACACACGTTTGTTTCTCACATCATGAATAAATTTCTAGATTGGAGTGAAGTACCAATGAGTGACAGTGAAGAAGAAGAAGAAGATGTCTCTCAAAAAGAAGATCGTTGATCAACCATGGTTATGGACTATTGTTGACAAAGGAAATCGAAAAAACCTATCACCAATGAAGAGGAATAGATTCAAAGGAGACATAAGATAAGGTGTGAAGCTCAAGAATATGCCAAATTATTACATGAGATGAACGAGAAACTTGAAGCAACCCATAGTGAGGAAGAAGAAGAGGAGAGTTGTCCTATAGAGGAAGTTCATGAAGATCATTCGTACCTACTAGGGTTTTCATACCCGAAAGGTTCTTGAATGCTTTTGCTAAAGAATATCTTATCATGGAACCTTCCGATGAAAGCCAAAGAAACGTCATGGAGGAATGAGTAGAAGAGACAAAGATAGAATCACCATTCAACAATTCCATTTGGCTTGAGTCATAGCCCATAGGGGAATAATATATTCAATAAAGGAATATCCTTGCTACATAATGGATGATCCAATGCTCTCTGAAGACTCCACCAATGATGAAGAAGATGACCAATTCAAATTAAGCATGGATGATCTCTTTTCAAGTTTTGATCTTTCAATTAATGATGAAATGGAGAGATGTGAAGAAGTGAAAGAAATTCACCCGACATCATGGTCCGAAGATGATGAATTCAATATGGTCATAGATAATCTTCCCTCCTATTTTGATTCTTCAAGTGATATAGAAATGTCATATGAAGAAATGGAGGAAGTCAAATAATAAAACTCTCTTCCCGATGCAATCATGAATGATCAAATGGAAGAAGCCCACTCTCTTTTTAAATCGAGGAGAACGAACAATTTAAACACAACCTCTACTCACTCGGAGAGAAAATCATCATCATGGTGAAAACAAAGCCTTTCATCTTTCACCTGAGAAAGAAGATTCAATAATGGATGGTCAAGATGTAGCTGAAAATTCTTCTCATACTCCTTGCCCTAACACGGTTCTCTGCTTCTTACCAAGAAGAAGATGATATGTATTTTGAGCTTGAAGGAGTGCCCTTCCCACGAAGCTTGGACATCTTCTCCTTGTCAGTAGGTGTCATGAATCAAGTATGTTTGTGTTTGTAAGAAAGTGAATCTTTGACAACAAAAATCATGGAAGAGGTGAATAAGAATGTTTCAAATGAATCATGGGCCCGTATGGATCATATTTTTAACCATCTCCTAGAGGCACAACAAGAAGATTCTTCTAATGAAGATAAAAATGAGCCTATGGAAATTTTAGAAGAACTATATGTACAAGATATCTTGAAGGTTGTGGAAGAAACTGAAGATCCTCAACTCATCCTTGAACTCTTAACCCGGGATATGGAGATACAAGACATGTATGAAGCAATTTGTGGTTCCTATTTTGGTGGAATAATTTTTTATGTTGAGATGGAGCAGTTGGATAATCTTAATGACTTCCCTAATACTTTGGTTGATGAGAATGGATATGAAAGCATGTCTTTTTCTTCCACATCATGTGAAGAAGTTCATGAGTGCAAAAGAAGAAAAGTTAGTGAATCTCCTTTGGACATCTCCAGTTTTGAAGACAACACCTCTGCCATGGAAGAAGATAACAGGGAAAAAATTGAGCTGATTTTCATTAAAGAAAGTTGTTCGGAACATGGCAAAAATCTGTAGCAATTTTGGGAGTATATTCAAAACCAACTTGCTCCCACCATTTTGGAATGGTCCATTAATGCAAAAAAAGAGTTCATATGGAAAAATCCAATGAAGGGTGAAGAATGCTTACATGGCCAAACCAAAAGCTGCAATTTTGAAAATAATATCAAGATAAACTTTGAATGAATGCATATTGGCAATAATTTCTCTAGACAACAAAGTGGAAGTATGTGTGATTCTTGCCAAATTATCTAAAATTAGACTGCACTCAACTTCCTCCAAGCTCGATTCATCTTAAACATGTTCCCATGCTGCAACAATCTCTTAAGGATGGTGAAGACCTTTGGCTCAATGATTTAACTTCCATGACCAAAAATTTTTGGTCAAACAAACAAAGCGGGATGTTCGGGAAGTTCTTCAATGGGAAGAATTTTTTTCTCATTCCTTCCAAGTGTTTTATTGATATAAGAGACAATTTGAAGTTGCAATTCAAAGAAGATGAATTTTTTCATGACAAGATCAATTTTCCCACTCTTGAAGACATGGAGGGATGGTGTCTCGTGATTGTGGGATATCAAGGGGAATCTTCAAATTGCAAAAGTTTCAAGAGGTTAACCAAATTTTCAATGGATGAAGAAACATTCTCAATATAGTATGAGTACAAGGATGGAATCATGATTAGTATTCTTCTTCTCAAGCCATGCAAGGCCATCACAAAATCATGGTTTGATCAAATAACCATTTGTGTGCTTGAAAAGGTCGGGCTTCAATCTATTATCTCATGATGGCATGTACTTTTTTCAACCCGTTTCTAGGTATGTGTGTATTATTTCCCCACCTCTGTAGTCCCCCTTGTATATAATTTCATTTTTGTGTTGTGTCTTTCCTTTATGTGTGCATTGTGTGTTTCCCTTTCTCCTTGTTTTGTGTGTGTTTCCTCTCTCTCTCTCTCTCTCTCTCTTGTAAGTTGTACATGACTCCACAGGTCCCAATGGATAAGGCACTGGTCTTTGTTTTTAAATGTTGAGATTCTAGGAATTTTCCATGTCATGTCCTCGCTATGCTCACCATGTCATATCCCCAAGCTAGATCCAGTTGTTGTCGTGCAATGTGCAACAGGGAAATTGATAATTTCCAAGCACGACAACTATACCCTTGTGCCAAAAGTTTCATGTCCTATCATTCCTAGGCACACCAAGTCCACCCAGTCAGTCCAGTGACCTCCCAATTGATGTTATCTCATCCCCTAGGTGATTTAGGAAAGTCCATTCATTCCCCTATGTGATTTTAGGAGTTCATTAAAAGTTGTAAGCTTCAGGAAGTTATGGGAAGGGCTATCACTGGCCTTCCTAGGACTGGAGCAACCTCATGGAGTAGAGAAAAAAATCCAAAATGGACATTGAGGAAATTAAAAGGCTTTGAGACATTGTGGAATTGATTCAGGAAGATTCTGGAAGGACATGGAGAAGTTGGGGTAGTTTCACCAAAATTAGGGTTCACAGGCCTAGGCAATACACAGGACCAAAACAACTGCTCAACTTCCGAAGGTGATCCCGGGAGCTTCGGATGTAGTTAGGAGAAAAACAAAACATTTTCAGAAAGGGAATTCAAATCCTTACAAGATGGTTAATTTTTTTTTTCACAATACTTTGGTGCATTGGGTGTGTAAGCGGTTTCTCTCATGCATAGGTGGAGTGCCAAATCAAACATCCGATTTGTTAGGGATTAAATGGAGGAATAAAGACACAGGAGCCATATCATTGGATTAAAAGTTCATTTCTAGTTAGGATCATATTTATTAAAAAAATTCCATCGGGAGCTCAAGCTATCATCGTTTCAAGTTGTCCTCTTAGAGCGAGCTTGGGAGTTAGTCAAATTTTGGGAGGACACGTGTCATCTCTAGGAGCCTGGTCAGATTTTGTGTCCCTCACGTCCCTTAAGGTCAGGGACATCAACCATGGAAAAATGCACATAGCCCCCATATGACCTCTAAATCCTCATGTGACCTCCAGGATCATCAGTTCAACCCCCAGGTGTTTGCAAGAGCTCAAAGCCTTAACCGCTCAATCACTGCCACGTGTCATCACCAAGACCACAATGGAATTTGATGTCCCTCATGTCCCTCACAGGTCAAGGACATTGAATATGGAAAAATGTGACTATCCCCTAAGGGATACTTCTAGTCACCCATATGACCAACTTCTAACCCCTCAGTGCTTTAAAGCTGATTTTTAGCCTTCATTCCCTATCGTCGGATCTTCGCCACATGTCGTCACCTTGCTCACCATGAAATTTGATGTCCCTAATGTACCTTATAGGTTAGGTACATCAAACATTGAAAAATGCATCCATCTCCCTTCTTAGTTTTATTTCAAAATTTTTAAAACCCGCTTTGCTTCCTGCTTCTAACATCTAACTCTCCCGTGCACACAACTTCATTCCACCATAGCTCTGTAATTTTCTCACACCAAGTCACACCATTGATGAACCTTGAACCAGCTCAACCACAAAAACTACATCCTCAAAAACATAAAAACACAGGTCCCAGAAGAAATATTGATCAAACAAAGAACGAAGAAGAAGAAGTTTGAAAATCTTCATTGTTGTGAAACCAAAAATCGAAGAGATCTTGCAAACCAAAGTGCACAAATTCTCAAACTATCTCGTTGCTGATTTCTTCTCTCTTTCTCATAGAAAATAAATTTTTCTTCTGGCTCCATGAAGAACAAAGCTCAATTTCCCATCAAACCAACATCCAGATAGAAGCGAAATTTCACCAATGAGATAAGAAGAAAAAACCTTCGAATGGAGTTGATTTCATTGCGACGGAAAAAAACAAAACCTTAAAATTTCAAGCTCCATTAATGTCTACCATGACACAGTAGTGGAAAAAATCAGTGAGCTACCTCTCCACTTCTTAGGGTTCCAGTGGGTGAAATCGCTAAAAATTGGAGGGAATGATCGTTGAAAAATCTAGTTTCGCGTGAACTAGTTTTTACACCATGAAGTCCCTATTTTTAGGGATATGGAGGAATAATTTTTCATCGAGTTCTACCCTATCACATGAATAACATCTGCAAAAATGAAGCAAGCTACCTCTTCACTTCTCAGGGTTCCAGTGGGTGAAATCGCGCGAAAATTGAAGGGAATGATTGTTGAAAAATCTAGTTTCACA
The DNA here is from genome assembly GCA_018340775.1 of Taxus wallichiana var. yunnanensis. NCBI lineage: Eukaryota > Viridiplantae > Streptophyta > Pinopsida > Cupressales > Taxaceae > Taxus > Taxus wallichiana. The sequence continues at coordinate 318,267,942 of CM031234.1, read as the reverse complement.
TAAACTAGTTTTTGTGCCATGAAGTCCCTATTTTTTAGGGATATGGAGGGCTATGTTTTTGTCAGTATTTTTCCCCACCGATGAAAATCTCATTTTCCCACTTGTTTAGATGAAGGAATTACTCAAAATGCGGAGCGTGGAACCTCAAAATAAAACCTATATTTTTAAGACCTATTTTATCGCAATCTGACATTTGCGGTGTAATTACTAAAAATAACATGCCTTCCTACATAGGGGTTTGTTGCTTTGGGTAAGTCACCATTTTAAGAGGCTATGAATAAGGCAGTGAACACAAAGGGAGTATAGCATGCAAAGTCATCAAAAAGGTCATCTCGGCTCGCAATTGATACTAAAAATAGTGAGTGGTTCCACAAGCCCTGTCTATAAATAGCCAATTGGTCCAAAAGGTGAGAGGAAAATAGTAAGAAGAAATAATTCAAGCTACCATAGCCGGTTGAGGTTGGAAAAAGCTAAACTATGAGACTTACTAAAAATACTAAGTTTCCCCATCTATACTTACTAAAAATAGCAGGTTGTTCTCAAAGGGAAAGTTTGGCACAATGGGACATACATAGATGATCATTCAGTCAACACCATCATTCCTACGATTATCCATGGGAATTGATAATAGGGAATTTGAGGTCCATCTCATGGAACTAGACAATGTTTTTCGACATTCACTACATAGTTTGGGTCACAGGTATATCATACACAGGTTGGGAGTTGCGGTCATCAGTAGAATAGTTCATTCAACTTGGAAAGCATTCATGAGCTAATTTGAAGGAGTTTCTCAGGGTGTAAGGAGTTTGAAGATTTAGAGTCTCACTGCACTTGAGTTTTCAATCAACAAGGATCTGCAGACTTCATTAGGGGTGACATCCTTTCTTTTCCTCCTCCTTCTTCCCCCTAACATTCTCTCTCCTCTATGTTCTAATTTTACGTTGAGGGTTTGCACTTTTTGATGTGTCTTAAAGTGACTTTAGAGACATGATGTAAAATTTAAGTTGACTTATTTTTATAAAAGGGGCTTGATATTCAAATAGGAATATTAATAGTCTAAAGTCAAAATGAGGAATATGAAAGAGCATCAGGAAGATGAGGAGTCAAGTTTAGCACTATAAATTGTAATGAGCTCTTCATTCCAAGGGGTTCTAATTCTGAAATTCTTCTAGCTGGTTGTATTCTTGTAAGTTTATGAGAGATTTTTCTCACTTGTGAGTGAAAAGAGTTAGCCACTTTTCCCCTATCTCAATGTCTTCAATTCTCATACTATGTACAATTTTTGCTTAAGCATCAATATAAGAAGAAGGAGTTTTGAGCCTTTTATGACTAAGGGGCTTACTGATACTTTGTTTTCATTAAATTCTAATTGTTCTTGTTGTTGTTTGTAGTATTGCTTCTTTCTAATTTTAGTGCATGTGATGAAATTTCTAACTAGTGTGTGCAAGAATCGAGTTTCTACCGGAACATTAGTTCCCCTTACCTCTTTTCTCACTCCTCTTTCCCACTCTTCGACAAAGTCTTCCCTAGCAAGAGATTTCTAGCTTTGCTTTGCGGGGTCGATGGAGTGCCCCTGTTGGATCCCCAGCCACAAGGCCACTAGGAAAATCCACCTTTACTCGTGCATGTATATATGATAATTGCACCGATTAAGTCAGGACTTAGATTCCCGGAGCGTTGACAAGAAAACCACAAGTTTTTCCACCCAAAAAATTTTCTTACCAACATTTTCCATAAAGTGTTGCATATTTCTTGGTTTAGGTGGTTTTCAAACACAATTTCACAGAAAGGGCACTGTGGAGAGCCTGTAGATCCTCAAGTGAAGTTGTAGATGGAATCTGATAGGAAATCAGAGTCTACAAATCTGTTTAAAGCTTTAAACACATGTATTATGATCTATTGATAAATTTTTGAATTTTAAATTTTACTTCAATTGATAATAAATAGATCAATTCATGATTAAGTGAATCTGGAGACATAACCCAACTGGGTGAACTCCGTTATCAAATTTGTGGAGTATGTTATTTCAGTTTTACTACTTTTGATCAAATAAAAAAATTAGTATAAATAATTGATTAAATTGATTAAGCAAAGTTATAAAATGCAAAATCGGATTAAAGCTAAATTGAATCCATTACCCATAACAGTGTACAATCAATTTTGACAAACAAGTTAAATTGAATGAATTCAAAAATTCAGCTTATGTTTAGATTGAGGAAAATTAATATGTTATTATAGATTTTATATGATTCCTCTTTATCACCAAAAGTTGAATTTAAAGGAAAAATTGATTGGTAAGGGAAATTGGAAAAATTGTGGGTTTAAAAACACCCAAAACTGAACCGAAGAACATCTCATAAATTTAAGTATCCGATTTTTAAAAAAAATGGGATGCAGATGGTAAAATCGTTTTCGAATCATCTTTAATTTTACGGTTATAGCTCAGATTGACCATATCTACTAGCATACATGATTTTTTTGAATCCAATGTAAATATTACTCCACCATAAACCGAGTACTCATGTTTTCTTATATATCATGCATTGAACATCTTATCTAAGCTGCATTTTGGTGAATTTAACATGAATATTTCTCTGCTTCTTGGTGATTCATATTCACACTCATATTTATCTCCTATTTTATTAACTTTTTGTCTACATTTTTTTCATGTTAGTTTCTTACCAATCTGCCAAACATACATTACTTGCCACATTCATTTTCTATATCCTCCTACCATGAAGCGTCTATATATCCCCCAAAACACCAAATGGTCATCTTTCCTTTAGTTACAACTCTTCTATGTAGATTGTAATACAAGTGATCTTGAATCTAAAAATATATTGCCTTATATATCTACTACTATGGTTTCCACTAGATCTCATTTTTAAAAAACCATACTTTAGAAATAATTAGAGTACCAAGGTAAAGAAGAAGATAAAATTTATGCTAACTACATAGCCACCATGCGAAAATTTATCCAAACATTTCCAAAATCTTCTAGGGAAGCTCTTAAATTCATCAAATGATATATGAATGAGCTCCTTGTTAGTCTTCAAATAGGACTTTATGAAGAGCAACAGTCAGGGGACAAGAAGTCCCTCCTCTTTAGTGGGAGAGGTTCCCTTATTCAGAAACGAACCTATTTACAAATATACAAAACATGATTTTCTGGTTGAACTTGGATATTACGAAAGTGTTTACTATAAAGATCATCAATTACAAAAGGACTGAGGAATGAGAGTACGAGAATGAGCAGAAAGGCAACATGCAGAATTATAGATAACAGAGTAATTCTTTATGTATGTGAAGTTACAGTGAATTGAAAACAAGATCATTTGTATCGTATAAATAAGATGGAATTTAAAGACACAAAGTTCTGTAAATAACATCTGCCAGAACACAAAGTTTCTTAACGTAACACAGATTCATTAATCAAGGACACAAAGTTCCTTCTTGGTTATACAAGATCACCATGCTTGCAAAGTTGAAGAGTATGCAATCGGCAAGACTAACAAACTGGAGACAAATGATCTTCACAAAATTTAAATGAAAGCTTAGGGATAATAGAGATCAGATAGACAAAGAATGGAAAGCCCTTCTGTATTGATTTCTTTATGATCTATTTACACTTTCAGAAAATAAACCCAGTTCTTCCTTCCAAGAATGGCGTAGAGAGGCCATTATATAGCTTACAAATCAGTTACTCTTCGTAACCGCTTCTTTTAACCAAGAATAGTTAAGGACTGCCAACCGCAATACCTCAACTTTTTACAAAGAAAACGGAAAAAGAATGGGAAGAAGAGAAAAGAATAAGGAGAAGAAGACAGGTGGTCAGTTACTGGGAGGGACCCACTGACTTCAAAATCCGCTGCCTGAATCTTTTCAATGCCTCGGCTATGTCTCTGCCACGAGGGACTGACGTGTTGGCTATAGACTGACCCCAAAATCCGAGACACTTCTCCATTTCTTTATCAAACTCGACATGAGTATGATAATATTTATTTGCTTCTTCGATGGCAGATTGAAGAGAGAAAATCTCCTTCATTTTCTCTTTGGAGATGGAACTTTCCTTGAATAAATTATCTTTGACAAAATCTTTGAATTGAGCTTTGATTTCTTGCAAGGAAAGGGTCACACCGAAGTTTCATCTTAAAGATGATAGTGTATATATTTGAAAGCAGATACCACCAGTGTCTTGAAAGCCTCACCTTTCTGCCAGCTATTCTTCAGCTCTCCCAAATCCTCCTCCAGGACTTTGATCTTCCACTCCACGCTGTAAACCCAAGACTTTGTGATTATCCTTTGCATCATCAAAAACCTTATTCACCAAGGTAAAATGTTCTCATCTGTCTATCCCATGAGATGGAGGTCTACTATGCAAGTTGCTCGAGTTTGAGCTCTTTATCCATGACCCCGATAGTGGAGGAGAGCTTCTGTTGCAAATTGTTCACCTTTCCGTGGAGTTTGAAAGCTTCATCGATGAAGTTCAATCCTGCAACAAGCATATCTTCTACCATGGCCTCCATAGCTCTGCCGTAGACAGAATACTTGTGCATGTCTTTGATACTCTGTATTTCATCTTGGCTCAAAATTACAGGAGGTGGAAGAGTAGTCAATGGGGTAGGGTCCAAAACTTTGTCCTTAGACAAAAGAGATTTGATAAAACTTGTGAGAATTTGGGCCTGTTCCTCCAACTGTTCAATAGTTTTCTGCCCTTTCTCTACCCTCCCAATGACTCTTGTGACCGTTTCCTGGAGGTTGTGGATCTCACCTTCAGGAGTAGACTCTCCCATTGGAATTCTTGAGAGCTCTAAGTCAGATGCCTACAAGTCCTGCTCTGATTTATCCACTTGTAGGCTTAGCAATCTCCAGGAATTGCTGACCTTGAGCATCAGACACTATTCTGGAGGTGATTTTGGCTTTCTTGGCACGAGGAGTAGTGCCCAACAAGGCTGCGACAACATCAAAATTTGGCCCTGAGCTCCGAGAGGAAGATTTCCTCTTTCTACTGTCAACAAGAGGTTGAACCCATGCAAAAGAGGAAGAGGAAGCAGCAAGAGGGGCAAGAGACATAGAGCTCATGACGCTCAAGGTTTGCACAGTTGTGGTCTCTAGTTGAGATGTGAGTAAGGCGCTGGATACATTCTTTCTTTGAAGAATCAATAGCACTTGGAAGTTCAGTGCTCTGGACTTCCTTATCTTTATCTGTTGGATCTTCAGGGGCATTTGCAGGGGCTGACACTTCACTCTCTTCACTTTCACTGAGAACAATGATGTTCTTTGGTCCCAAAGGCACCTCTACCTGTTTACTTTGAGGATATTTTTCCACAGGCTCCTTCTTAACCTCTTTAAGTTTCTTCTGGTACACTTGAGTGGATGAAGAAGGAGTGGAAGCTGCAGGTCCTTGCGTTGATGAGGCAGGAGGGGTTTGCACAGGTGTGTCTGATATGGGAGTCGATGCTTCCCTCCTTGGTGTTGTAACATCCTTGGAAGAGGATTCTCCTGAGTGCCTTCTGAGCTCTCGAACTTTCCTGTCAAACCAGACCTTAGTCCTGACTAAGACTGGAGCAAGGATCTCAGCCAGATCATCTTTTTCTTTCCTGTTCCAATCCAAGTCCTCCAAGGGGGTGTGCTTAATCACATTGTCATACTCATATGAGTATAGATCAGAATTTTCATCCTGGAGTCCTTCAGGAACTTGGTACAAGCCGAGTTCTTGGATCAATTGCAGAGAGAACCTGCCACAGTGCCTCCTTCTAGCTTCAAAATCATCTGCACAGTCAGCCCAATAGTCCTCTGTATCTGCCCTATGATGATAGATTATCTTGATGTTCTGCTCAATGAACTTCTTCAAGTCGAAGCAAGTTCTTGGCTTAAAGAAATGAACGGTGATAGGGACCAGGGCTCTCTCTATGTTCTGTGCGTCCAGGGCTGTTTTACAAGTGTAATTTCCCAAAGAGATGGGAAAGTGCAAACCAGAAATCTTCTTGTCTCTGCAGGTTCTGTGCAATTTGTCTAATTGCCTGCATACTTCAATCAAAGCCATCTTATCATTGCAGAACATGGGAAGCCTCAGAGGGGTGCTCTCATAGCCAGCAAGCCTGATATAAGAGAATTTTCTGAATTGAATAAAATAGGCACCGTAGTGCGATATCAGGTTCATGGCTTCGTCTGAAAACCTTCTAGCAGTGTCACCCTCGAGTAGCCTGACCACGTACATGGTGAAAGCATCATTTACTCTTCTGAAATTGTGATTGCTGGTCTCTAGGGTGAACTGCGGGCAGTAGGCATATATAGGGTCATCCTTGTGGGCATCAATGTAAGAAAAACCAAACCATTGTCTTGATGCCGCCAGGGTATACATCAGGTACGAAGTCATGTAGAACTTCTTCGTTTGCTGTACATTGGACAGCTGCTCCGCCAAATTCATGCTGATGATTTCGCCCAGTTGATATTTTGAGTTCCCTCGCACACCATGCTGATAAGTGGGCACATCCAGAAATGGAACTCGTTAGTAGAAGGTAAGCCCATCACTCGAGCCAGTAGGATTATGAAATCTGACAACTCTTCATTGAAATCTGCTTGGAAGAGAGTCTTGGATAGGTGAGATGCTCCCTTCTTAGGGTTTTTAAGCCATGACTTTGCCACCCACGCCTTGTATTTGTCGTTGTCTTGGTTAAACAGGGCCTGTGCTTGATCCCGGGAAACAACTATGGCATTATCCATCTCTGGGATCCTCAAAGCAGTGCTAATGGCGCGGCATCCGGCAGCGATGAGTTCCCCGTGTACATTGGTTAATTCACTCGAATCAGGGTCGAAGTGAGCTCCGCATGAAAGCACTGTATCAGCACACTGTACTGAGATCTGAAACCTCCAGCGAAAGCCAAACCACTGTCGTGAATCATCTGCGCCATAGGTGTAGGGTTTGCATCCGCCATCCTTGCCCAAAAATTGCCGAAATCAAGATGACGAGCTTCACTGTCCCCAACATTGGAAACGGCAGATTCTAGTGGCGAGATTTGCTCCTGTCCCTGAAATTTGATCTTCATATTGATAGTAATTCGGAGGACAGAGACGCGAGCTAGACTTCGGGAAGGAATTACAGAGGGAAAGGATACATGCGCAGGAAATTATATTGCAAGGGTTCGAGCAAAGGATAGCGTGGAAGCAGTGTGAAAAATGCAAAGGGGGGATGCCCGTTATATAGCCGATTAGGAGAGAGAAAGACAATGAATGCGCATTTAATACATACCTACCAATTTGAATAAGCATGATATTCGGGTAGAGTGGGAAAAATAAGCACGAATGGCACTTGGTTCATTTGGGACATGTGAGACGCGAATGCGCGAAACACGCGACTCGGCCGGATCGGACGAAAAGGTGACAATGGGTCCGGAAGAGCTTGGGACATTTGGGACGTGAAAGCGTGAAGTACGCGGTTCGGGCGAATCGGCCGAAAATGGAACAACTTGCCCGATTGAACCTAGGACACTTGGGACAAAAATGTGTGAAGTACGCGGTTCGGGCGAATCGGCCGAAAATGGAACAACTTACACAATTTGACTTGGGACGTTTGGGACAAAAATGTCCGACAGGCCCGAAAAAGACAAACTTCGGGGAGATCGGCCGATCGGGGAACAGAGCGCACTTTTGAACTTGGGACATGCGGGACAAAAATGTCTGACAGGCCCGAAAAACACATGAAATGACCCATATCCTCATATTTTCTCAATTTCATGACTTTTAACATTTTCAAAGCTGTGAGAAGACACTTAAACTCAAAAATTTTAAAATTCACTTTCTTGAGAGTAGGGAATTTTGGGTGGACAACACTCCTCAATCAAAACAATCCTATTAAAACATATTCTCAACTACTAGGGTGAGACAAAACATGTCTTTACATCTCCTCACATATCATTCCCATCTTTCTTCTTGACTTGTAGACACTCAAAAATACACCTTTGCGAGATAAGGCCATATCAACACCCCAACTATATTAATAAAAAATATAAAAATAATACAAAATACAGACAAAACCCATAAAAACTATAAAATAACATTAAAAATAAATAAATAATCATAAAACACTAATAAAAGCCGTTATATAACTAAATATAATAAAATAATATAAACTCAAAAGAAATCATAAAATAATATTAAAAATAGAAAAACAATATTAAAAATAACTAAATCCTTAAAGCATGTAAGCACCCACCTCCATCAAGAAACTCTATAAAACAAGAAGCCTTTGTCCATTATTAATCCTCCAAGACTTTTTATCCGAATTCACATCTATTTACTTACATGTTTTCAAAGTATGAAGTTGAATTTGTAAGTTGTAGGTACAAATCCAAGACATTCCAAAATTGTAAAATTTAAGTACAAGTCCAAATAACCTAGACAATTCAATTGTGATTTGAATTTAATTAAGTCGAGAGAATATGCAACCATCAATAATAAGTATTTTATAACTTGAAGGTCTCCAATGGTCTCAAATCATTTATACCGTTATTCTTAATTTAATTTTCTTTATCTTGTCTTTACTTTATCATGTCAGTTGTTTTATCAACCTTGAAAAGGATAGGGATCTTACTAAGGAAAATCCCCTCACCACCAAAAAATACTAATGTGTTTCCTAGTTTATGATGTGTAGTTTCAAAGAGATATCACTTGCCTATTTGAGAATAATTTGATAATTCATACCATAATACTTAACAATGGTTTATCAAACTCATTGAATTTGTGTATCAATTATATTAAGGGTTTATTTGATTTATGACACTTACATGTGATCCTAATCATTATACACCATTTTGTTTTTTTATTATTGGCAAATAGTTTTTTGAAAGGGACTATACCCTTGAGAACAAAAGAGGGCCTAGAAGCCAGAATAGGAATGAGAATCAGAACAAAAAGGATCAAGATCCAAATGTGACAATGAAAACCATAGTAGCCCAAGAGCAGCTACCCTATCGAAACAAAAACAACACGAGCACTGCAGAAAAGCAGCAAAAAGACAACAAAAAAACAACAATAATTACAAAGAAGTGCAGTAAAAGCACCCACAATTACTTCTTGGCTGCTTTGTCAATGTTGGATTTGATATTCTGCCAAGAGGTGAACATAGCCAATGTCGTCATATGGGCAGAATCAGTAACATCCAGTTATTCAATGGTCCTTTTGCTTTCCTTATCAGTGCCCCAAAGGGTTGCCGGAACTCCACTGAGATTGGAGACGCTGCAGACATGCTTTGTTCAATAAACTCTTCAATTGCATTAAAAATGGCCATATTATAATCATGGCGAGTCTTGGCCTTCCCTAAACGGGAGTCTAAGGAGTTCAACTTCTTGTATATATCTTCAACCTGGCTATTATCCATAGCCACCTCCTCCTCCTTCTTTCTCTTTCCTTTTTGCTTAGCCAAGTTTTTAACCTCTTCCTTCAACAGCTTCATATCAGCTTCTAAGGCTTCCAGCCTTTTTGTGGAGCTCTCAACATGTGCTTCCTGAGAACTAGCACTACTAATATGTAGGAGGTTATGGGCAATTTCAATCTCTTGAGGATCCTTCCCCACAGCAGGGGTATCAAGTTTCAGCCTTCTAGAGGATCAGTAACTGGTCTAGGCTGAAGTGGAGGCGTAGGGGTTGGGAGCAGAGGTGAGGGGAATGGAAGATGGAGCCAGAATCCCGGCAAAGGGGTGATAGCAGCAGTGGCGGGGATAGAAGGCGAGAGAGAGGGCTAGCAACAATGGCACCGGGCAGAGGAGGAACAGAGCCAGGGGAGGAAGGGAAACTGGGAGAATGAAGAAGACACAGTTTATGCAGTAAAAAGATGAGTCCCTGGTGCAAAGGAACAACATGAGCATGCTTTTGAAACTCCAAAATGGAGCGCTCAAGAGAGTTTAGCAGATAGTGGGGGAAACATACCGTGTGAATCCTACGGAAGTGGTTGAGGAAAACAAGATGTTTAGCGGGCACAGTGATGAACCTCCCCTCCAAAGAAATGAAACGCACCATCATTTGGGTAACCTCGTCAAAGGGTGAAGGGATCGAACTAACTTGTAGGCCCGCATGTGACAAAGACCAACTTCTCAGTTCCCTCAAAAAATTTCCTCTCCTCAGCTTCTCTGTCCACCCTTTTATTGAAAAAATGGTACCCCTCCATGCCCAGGCCAGTCACTTCAGCAATTAACTCCTCATTGATAGGAATCTTCTGTCCACCGTAATCCACAGTGCGATCCTTCCAATCCTTCACAAATCACACCAAAATACTCTGGTCATGGCCCTGAATCTTCTCCATAAAGTTGGTGATGCCGCCATGGCTGAGGAGATTCCAAAGTTCTACATTATCCTTCCAATCCGGATCCACGCTGGGCTCAATCTGGCAAGGGGGTCCCCCCATTCTCACCGTGTTTAATTGCTTGTCAATAGAAATTTCAGAATCCTTTAGAGTGCTAATAACAGTCCACCTTTCACTATTATTATCCGCACGGTGAGAATGCTGATTAGAATAGCCGTTGCTTTTCCCACGAATACCTGAGTGACTGCTGTTATGACCCTGTGAAAGTCTGCATGTGAGAGCTACAGTCCTTTTTCTAGCCTACTCCAGATCATCATTATCTTTATTTCTGTCTTGGGAATCCGTAAAGCCTTGTGTACAAGTTATTAAGAGCCCAATATTGCCCGCATGTGTGACTTTCATTTCCATATAAATCCACTTGAATTTCCCATTATGCTTCATACAATTTTGCTTGTCCACCAAGATATGTATAATTGTTGTTTTAAAGTCAGCACGTGTGGGAGTTTTAGTAATACAAATCCACTCCCAATGCTCATATCTCAAATCATGAATTTTCATGAACATAGATATCCGCTTGAATGTTGTTTTGAAGTTGTTTAGGAATGTTGTTATTATCCCAAACAATATGGTTAACATTAATGCCATAATTAGCCAATGCATCTGCCACCTTGTTACCCTCCCGGTAAGTATGCATGATCCGAATGTTATTGAAGGTTTGGCCAATACTTATGGATTCCAAGATAAAATCCTTGATGTTCCAACTTGGAGGTGAACACTGATTAAGATGATTAATGATATTAAGCGAGTCCCCTTCAATAATGAGGTTTTGGATATTATGAGTTTGAGCAATTCTCAGGCCCCATAAAGCAGATAATGCTTCGGCGAAATGGTTGGTTTGAATTCCCATTTTTCCAGCATACGTAGCAATCAGACTGCCTTTATGATCCCGGATCACTCCTCCCCTGTTGCAATCCCAGGGTTACCCTTAGAAGCCCCATCAAAGTTCAACTTATACCAGTTAAAATCAGGAGGATGCCAATGAATCAAAGATCTATCAATACTATTACCAGAATTACTGCGGCTATTGACAGCTCCAATCTGCCAGTGGGATAAAATATGCTCTTCATTTTCTGGATAACTCTTGTTCTTGGGGGGTTTAAATCTAGCCATATTCTCTTTGATATCATTAGAAATTTTACCAATACTGAGCTTGTAGTTTTGGTTTTTATTTCTAAAGATAATATCGTTTCTATCTTTCCATATCCTTCAAATAATATGAGGAATAACCAACTTCCAGATCCTTCTGAAAACACAATGCTTATAGGTTGGTCTCCATTGAGTCCATAGCTGATTGAAATCCTTCGGCACCACCCAGAAAGCTTCAAATTTAGAGAGGGAAAAACTCCATATTCTGGTAGCATAATCACAATGTATAAACAGATGACTGATATCCTCAGAATATTTTTTACAAAGATGACATCTATTAGGCATTATGAAACCTTTTCTCATCAGGTTATCAGTGGTAAGAATCCTACCTCTGAGAGCCAGCCAAAGGAAGAAATTAATTTTGGGAGTTAACTCTGTCATCCAAATCCTACTCCAATTGAACTCAGCTTGACTACTATCGAAGAAAGTATTATAACCAATTTTGACAGAGTAATCCCCATCAATAGAGTTATTCTAGACCAATTCATCCTTAGTATCCAGCTGACTTAAGGGAATAAGATCCAACTGATCTTGAAGGGAGGAAATATTTTGGATCAGATCATCTCTCTCCACAGAAATTTTTTCCATTTCTTTCTGTTGCCATTTCCTTCGATATAATCCTTGATTTTAGTGCCATACTTGTTTATAAGACTGTCCTTGACCATCCCAAATCTGTCCATAAGACTGCCATTAAACCAGTTATCGTCCCAGAAATTTATATCACTACCATCACCCACTTTCCATTTACTGCCCTGCTTAATGAAATTTCTGCTCTTTACTAGATTGTTCCAAAAAATGGAACCAAAGGGGAGGTGCTCATCCTGCAGAAAAGAAAAGACAACTTGTTGATTTAGGTATTTAGCCTTAATTAACTCTATCCAAGGTTATTTCTCTGAAAGCATTCTCCATCCCATTTTCGCAATGAGAGCCTCATTCATTTTCTCGATATTTTTTATACCCAGACCTCCCATAGACTTGAGTACAAACCTTATCCCAAGCAACTAAGTGAAATTTAAACTTCTCCTCCATGCCCTGCCATAAGAAATTTTTCTAAATCCTCTCAAACTTTTCTCTGAAGGAAGAGGGGATCTTATAGAGCGACATGATATAAATGGGCAGATTTTGAAGAGTACTTTTTATGAGTAGGCACTTACCAGCACTAGATAAAATGGCTCCTTTCCAACCAGCCATTTTTTTGAAATCTCTCCAATAAATCACCCCACACCTTGTTAGAGACTTTTTTTGTGCCGAGAGGAAGGCCCAAGTAAGTGGCTGGAAGCTCACTTATTTTACAGCCCAGTATTTTAGCAATTTTAAGTTGTCTTTCTTCAGGAGTGTTGAAGAAGAAAATGGAGCTTTTATCATAATTGATCTCTTGCCCAGAAGCGGATTCGTAGAGCTACAGAATAGCCTTGGTAGCCTTAGCTTCAATGATGGAAGCCAATAGAAGGAGGATTGTATCATCCGTGAATTGCTGATGGGAAACAACTTGGCTGATGGAAGTGGGCTTTGAGCCTTTCAAGAGGCCGTCATTGACAGCTTTACCAATTGTTCTACTAAGACTGTCAGCCATAAGAATGAAGAGCAGGGGGGAGATGGGGTCCCCTTGCCTTAGCCCTCTTCTGCTAGTGAAAAAACCCACTGGCTCACCATTAACCACCACTGAGAATCTAGCCGTAGAGATACAAGCCTTAATAATTTTTCTGAATTTGTCCGAAAACCAAATTTAGTTAAGACTTTATCAAGAAAGACCCAAGAAACCTTGTCAAAGGCTTTATTCATATCAAGCTTAAGCACCATATTTACTTTTTTATTATTCTCCATAGAATGTATGGTCTCATGGACCATAATCACTCCATCTTGGATAATCCTGCCTTTGATGAATCCACTCTGCTACGCTAGAAATTAGATCATCCATAATGAGTTGAAGCCTGGTAGCAATAATTTTGGTAAAAATTCTATATATAGCATTCACAAGGCTGATGGGTCTAAAGTCTTTGAAGTCTTTAGCATCCATTTTTTTGGGGCCAACACAATGTGGGTGTTATTCAACTCTTTCAAGAGATTTCCAATTCTGTAGAATTCATTCACCGCTCTGAGAAGATCATCCGAACAAATTTCCCAAAATTTCTGGAAAAAATTAATGGAGAAACCATCTGGGCCTGGAGCCTTATCGCCTTCTAAAGTAAACACAACTTTTACAGCTCTTCAAGCGTGACAACTTTAGTGATATTTTTAAATCTCTGCTCCTCTATTTTATCTTGGGGAATAGCCTCCAGCATAAAAGCATTAGCCTCAACATTGATGATATTCCTCTCATTAAGAAGATTTTTATAGAAATTCAGGGCTTCTTCCTTAATGCTACTGGGATCTTTTATAATATTTCCATTACTTTTAGCTACTTCCATGATCCTATTACAAGCTCTGTGCTTCAAAGTGGTCATATGAAAAAACTTTGTATTCCTATCTCCTTCTTTAAGCCAGATGGCTCTGGACTTAAGTCTCCAAAAAGATTCTTCTCTGCTACAAATCGTATGTAACTCTGAAAGAATACTCTTTTCATTAGTTTGGTCTTCAACGGATCTCCCCTTTGTATCCATTTTGATTTCCAAATCTTGGAGCTTTTGTTTTAACTTCTTTTTATTATCAAACACATTGCCAAAAATGCTTTTATTCCAGATTTTAACTTGCTTTTTAACGTTTTTGAGCTTTTGAATCAATCTAAATTGAGCAGTGCCTTCCCCATTCCAACCCCACCATTCTTTAACTTTGTCGTAGATGCTTTGTCATGCTCCATCCACATCTTTTCAAATTTGAATGAGCTTCTGATGGGTTTAGTCCAATTGAGAAGATTTAAAGCAATCGATTGTGGTCCGATCCAATTCTGGGCAAGGAAGAGAGGTGGAAGTCTTGACTGAGAATCCAGCTAGCAGAAATTAGGGCTCTATCCAATCTATACACCATTTTGTAACCATGGTGGGACCTTGATATATTGTTCATACATATTTTATTTGAATCTAATTAGTTACTTTATTTTTAATTTTTCTTCATTATTAAGTTTTTAGAAATTATGTGTTTTTATTTTGTCTAACAATATTTTACGAGGTATAACTTAGTATTTTTAGGTTTAAAAATAGAAAAATTGCAGTCAATTACTTAGGTGATTCTCATGCAAGTTTTGGAAGTGAAAATAGAAAAAAATGCGTATATGATATTCTTTCGTGCATCTACCCGATTGTAATTGTGTATTCTCTTCCTTCGCACAAAAGGTGATCTTGGGAATAAAAATAATTTTCTTCCTTTAGGGGGAAACTTGGGTTTCATCGTCTTTAAGAGTCAATAGTTTAGAGCTCATGTACTGAAAGTTATAGAAATTTGAGGAAGAATATTTATTTTTGGTCAAGGTCCACTAAATTTATTCAAGAAGTGAGGGGAAATTTGAACCTCCATACCCACACCACTAGACAATAATCCTCTATCACGAATCAGTCCTCGGTACCAAAATTATATCAAGGACTCCCTCCTAGACACCACTCTTATATCCTAGTTTAGTGAACCTTTTTTTCCATGATTTTTTTAGTAGTGCCAATAAAATAACATTCCTTAAGATACCCTCTACATACCCTTTATGATATATCAAAGGGATAACATGAAAACATACACACTTTTTACTAAACATTATAGTTCTATTGTTGTTGTAATGCCCCATATCTGTTAAAAACTCAACATACAAAAAAATGATTATCTAAAAAAAAGAAAAAAGTCATATATACCCTTTCAAAACAAAAGCAAAAATATTTCCTTGATATTACTTCTTTCTGCTCCATTTTACAATCTGTTGTTACCCACTTTACCTTTCTAACTTCGCATCTCATCTTTCAAATCCATTTTTATCCCTCATGCAAAATTTGAATCACCTAGGAAACATGTTGATATTTGCAAACCCTACACAACTTTCATAGTTTTCTCATACCCTCTCCCACTCACCGCACATTTTGTTTGTGATCAATCCAGGTTCCTAGATTGAGATGGCCTTTCTCCTATATTTTCCAAAAATTTAACTGTTATGTGTGATCATATTGTTCCAAATGCTTCAAAGATCAGTCTAAGTAAAGGAAAATTATCAATTTGTGATGAATTTTGTGCCTTGTCAAAATAAAAAGAAAGGATTCAATAGAATTGGTTAATAAACTGGTTGGTCAAAGTATGAAATATTCAGACTTGCGGGTGATCAAGATATGTCCACATATTTAACGAAGAACCTGCGGTCAACACCAAATGATTCATTTTCTCCAAAAATTGAAGCTCTAACGGTCCTAAAGCATGTAACATGACTACAAAATATAAAGCTACAAGACCAAATGACTCAGTTAAAATGGACTTAACCATTTAAAAAATATTGGGATGTTCAAATGTCCATCAAAGATCTACACTGCCAATAAATTTAAATTCCCATGAAGCAGAGGAAACATGATGGGATTATGGGCCTCTCTAATCCATTTGGGTTTTGCGGACTTCAAGTACGCATAATGAACCAAATTCAATACGGTTTCAGGTCCACGGAGTGGTAAACAAAGTCAAAGTGGTTAATGAAACATGGCGGAGCTAAAGGAAATGACAAATGGTGCAAGATCAAAAGCTAAAAGGTAAACACACGTCATCATTCCAATGCGGGGTGAGCAATTATACTTTTGTAGACTTCAAGTTCGTGATATGATCCAAATTTTATAAGGGCATCG
This sequence comes from Taxus wallichiana var. yunnanensis, assembly GCA_018340775.1. Taxonomy (NCBI): domain Eukaryota; kingdom Viridiplantae; phylum Streptophyta; class Pinopsida; order Cupressales; family Taxaceae; genus Taxus; species Taxus wallichiana. The sequence continues at coordinate 318,251,698 of CM031234.1, read as the reverse complement.
GGCCCGGCGCAAGTTTGAAGTTATGATGTGAAGGAGAAGCCCCACAACCATTAAAAATAAACAAGAAAATAAAGAAAGTCGACATCATGAAGGGCATGAAAAATTCTCATTGGCTCACGTTTCGTGATTGTGAGTCGGGGTTATTAAAGGTATGACATCACAAAGTAACGTGGGGCTTCCTCATTGGTTGATGCTTCGCAACGAGTAGAGGAGGTTAAAAAAAATATTAACATTGCAAGGAGTGTGGAGCTCTTCTTGGATCTGTGTCACGGTTGTCGGTCAAAGGGATATCAAAGGTTAATTATGAAGTAAGCACGGAGATTTCCTAATGGCTCATGCTTCACAATGGATAAAGAACGATCTAACACTGTAAAGGTGCATGGAGATTTCTCATTGGATCACACATTACAGTGAGCATAACACAAATCAAAGGTGTCAAAGTGGACATGTGGCATCGTTTTGTCACACTTTAGGCTGATAGACTCTGACGGATCTCAAGCCCCAGAATGAATGAAATTTAGTAAAAATCATCGGGTCCAAAAGAAGGAAAGGGAAGTCAAAAGACAAAGCAAATAGACACATGAGAAAATCCCAACCCCGTAGCCAACCAAAGAATGACACATGGTAAAGGAAAAGAAAAGCACACATAGGTAGAGGAAATCTACGAGGCCAATCAAAGGCTGCCATGTGTCATTCTCATGTTCATCCCGACACATATAACTTTAGAAGGCCATATATTTCAATCTCCTGCTCCAAATCTTATAAAATTTATATCGTTGGAAAGGTCTCTTTGAGCCCTTTAATTTGGCATCATCTAATTCAAAAATTTATGGTAGTTGGTGGGAGAAAAATAAGAAAACGTCCTCAACATTAAAGATGCAGTTCCAATATTGTTCAACCCCTGTATTAAGGAAGTATGGTGCTTATTTCTTCTAAAAAAATACAGGGAGGAATGAATGACCTTGGCAGGCTGCCCATTCCCCTTTGCATCTTATCGGTGGTTGAGAATGAAAATATGATTTTATCCTTTTTTCTTTCTCTCTCTCATCTTCTATATATTGTAAAATTATTTCATTTTGAGCGAGAGGCGGAAGGGGGTAGTTGTAGAATTTTGTTGATCAAGTTCAGTTTTAAGTTCCAATTTCTAGTTTCTTGCAAAACATTTTGTATGTATCCAGTTCTGTGAGGAAGTGCTAAGGTGGTTGCGTTGTACAACCATTAGCAGGTTTTGAAGGCATTTGTTTATGTCTCCTTGCTAAAACTTACATGAATAGATTCTCTCTGTTTTGATGAAACTATACTTTCTTGTTTCTCATGTTTTAAAAGAATGAATGAGGAAATATAATTTTGTTACAATCTTGCACTGAATTTACTTTATTAAGTATGTAAGGGTCCTTCGTTTATACATTCTTCTGGTCACTATGAGAGTCTTGTAGAGTAATGTATACTTTACAATAGTTTAGTCTAGTTGTAAAATCCTAAGGAAACATCACTTTTGAAGGGATATTGTTATCCCTTAAGGGTATTTTGGGTGTATGAAACAAGTATAACTACTCTATCTAAATTCTAACTCAAGGATTTGTAGTTAGGATTCTGAAGACTGTCGATAACATTTTTGCAAATTTGAGTATCAATGAATGCAAATGTTATTTCAAAAATTATGTTAAATTGATTGTTCTTTTCAAGCATCACCATTAAGGATGGATTCTTTCCATGGGAACATTAACATACCAAAGTCATAAAAGCAATTATCCCCCCTTCAAATCTCAATTAAAAACATCCAATTATCTTCATACCTACTAAGCATATCATACTTGCATACCATACATATGCTTATTCTACAAAGCTGTGTTTAAGAGTTATTTATTACCAAGTATGATTTGTTGAGAATCCCACCAAGTATGTGATCCAATATCATTTAAATCACCCTTGGTCAATACTATTATGCAAATCTTAATATCTAAAGTTGTTCATTATCTGTCTATTTGATTTGTATTTGATGTGTCAAGTGCATATAATAATCAAGTGACAACTCTTATGAGTGATTATTGTATCTATGGTTGCACTTGCTTCAAATTAAGTTACACCAATCATAAAGGAAACCAAGCCTTGATAGCTTTTCCTTTATTGATATCCTCACATTAGGTCCTCTCCCCTGGTCTAGTGCAGAGCCAAAAGTAGCAGGGCTGAGCCATCTCCTTTGTTAAGATGTCTCCTGATCGCATCCAAAATTTGAGGCAGTAGGTTGAGTGTTGAAAAAATCATCGGCTATCAACGACAAAGAAATTTTCATTATTCACCACTCCCTCAAAGCCAACCCACTCTGATTAGCTGCTCATTTCCTTGGGGTGTGATTTTGAGAGCTAACACATTCTGACTCGAGATATGAAAATCCAATGCAAATCACCCGGTGATTAACCTATGATTTATACTAATTTTTTTATCTCCACTCTCTTTCAACTCCATTTTTGTCCTTTTCTCACCTCTCAAATTCTATTGCAAACCAAAAAATCTAGTCCAAATCATCTAGGTGATTCCCCTATAATTTTTACTATTTTTGCAATCTCTTTCTTTCTCTATTTTGTCTCTTTATCCATTGTATTCCCTACAAATTATATCTTAGACCAACAAATATAGTCCAAATCACCCAAGTGATTTTTTACCGCTTTTCAATATATGACTTTCCCTATTTTGTCTCTATGTCAATTACATTCAACATACATCATGTCTCATCCCTACAAAGGAATTCTAAATCTCTTGGGTAATTACCTTTCAATTTTTAATGTGTTTTTGGTTTATGACTTTCCATAACTTTTCCCATTTCATTTTATAGTCTCCTATTACTTTGAAAAATTATGTTTCTATCTTGCAAATTTAGTCTAAATCCCCATAGGTTTTTCTTGCATTTTTATTTATCCATATTCTCATCTAAATTTTATTTTTAGCTTCATATCCTATCATAGTATCCGTTCTCATCCAAAAATATTTTTCATTCCTTTGTTGTCTCCCACTATTTCATGTCCACTACATATTCTCAAATCTACAAACCACCAATTCATATTATTTTATACGCTTCGATGGATTATTCTTCACACTTATCCTCACATCTTGAAACCTCTCACTATGATCATGAAGAAAGCATTCTTGTGTTCAATCCCCTTTAAAATGTCATTAAAAACATCTCTATAATGAAGAGGAAAATGAACCGCCACATGTACCACTAAATTATCTTGATTCAAAACTATTTTGGATCATAACCCAAAGGTTCTTGGTGAATACCTAAGGAAAATTTACCACAAGCTCACCCCTCATAACATGCTAATCCAACTAATAGAAACCCAATTCCCTACCATCATTCCCACATCCAATGTTCATGTTAAGACTATGGATTCTACCATTGTAAAAATTCATCATGTTTCTTATGACAACACTAATCACAACCTCCCTAATTTCATAACCTCAAATTCATGTGATGATGAGTGTTTCTTTTTCCACTCCACCCCTCTTGTTCCTTTGCATCCCATTGCTATTCCAATTCTTATTTATTCATATTTATCATACATGTATATTACCCTTTCCAATGTAAACACTCACTATACCTACTCTCTACCATCAAATATCTCTTCATCCCATGTCAATCATAACAATTACAAATTCTCTTCATCCTCCACACAACCCCTCAAAACTCACCCATTCCAATAATATCAAAGAATAAACCAAAAATTACTAGATTGTATCCAAAATATTGAACTACACACCAATTGAGCTAGAAGGATCGAACTTGCATATTTATAGCTTTATAATGAACCAATCCACCCCATGGTCCCTTTATGAAAATAACCCCTCACTTTGATATGCCAAAATTAAACAAATTCAAAAGTAAATAATATCCACAAAAACAATTGCACATGTTTTAAGTATGTTTTATAGTTCATTAGCCATAATAACACCCTTATGATTCTCAAATTCCTCTTCTCCCTATTTGGACAAACCTAAATTGGTACATGGGCCTACAACAACACATTGTTTATTATTTTGAGCAATTGGCTAATGCATTTGATCACTTCTCCATTAACATCACTAGAAAGACCACCTTGCATGACTTATCAAGTCTTAAAATAATTTTTCAATGAATTTATTACAAACTATGTAGCACGATGGCATGTTGACATCCATGAGATTTCATTTTTCAATCCTCAACAAAAATTAACATATCATTTTTTGAATATTTGTACCAAAAACGTCTCCCACACACACTACAAATACAAAAATTCCACTCATTCAAAGAAATTGTATTGATGAATAAATGAATTGAGGAAATTCACATCAATAGTGGAGAAGTTAAGATACATAAAAAGAATGAATTCTACAAATTATCAAATAAAATGACATAATTTAATAGTGTTATCCTTTAATTTGGTAATCCTTCATCCTCTCCCAACAACACCAAAAAAATCCTCAATCTACATCATATGCAACTATGAACAACGTAAAATTATGGGCCAAAGAACATGGTTCCTCCTTATCTTGATGCCTTTTCTAAAATTTGATATGATTTAATCCATTAACTAAGCCACTATTAACCATACTTAAAAAAAAATGGGATGTGTTAATTGTTTTAAAAGTTTGACTTGATAATCCTAGCACACCCAAACCATTAGGGAATTATCCTAGTGAATGGTGTAATTTCCATCAAATGGTTGGACACCCCAAAGACAAGTGTCAAAAATACAAAATTTATTCAAGATTTGATAGAAGAGGGTGTTATTTAAATGGATAACCCAATAGTGAAAAATAATCAAAATTTGTATGCATTCAAGAACTTATTTCCTCCAAATTTCAATGCAACAAAGTACATCAATCAAAATAACCAATAATATTCTCAATAAGGGTTCATTAGCATCATAATCTTTGTCATACACAATGAAAAAAAAACATTTTCAAGCATTGACCATAGATCAATCGAAATTGTTGTACCTTTTATATCTTGTAATCCACTACCACAACCTTTGCTTTAAAGAGTAGCATCATTATCTAGAATAAAATGACACCAAATAATATCTCCATGTAAAATCTCTTGCAATAATATTTTAAATGTTATGAATCCCTTACAATGCTCTAAAATATATCAAATTATCGACACAAGTCCCAAATTTATTCTCCTCCATTTTATTCCTTCTTCAAACTTATTGCATAACACCCATCACTTTCAATGACTTTGAGATGCACATTGAATCTCCCGCCATGACACAAGGGGATTTGATACACGAATCATGATTTATTTTCCATTGCTGATATCAAATATTAATTGTGTAATTAGGTTCTCATTAACACCATATCTAGTATCAATATCTCTCATCCACTACTCTTAGTCACATCTACATTCCATTTTCTCTTCTATCCTCCTCCTCTTTATAAATCTAGGAATTCAATGATGCACCATGTGCATATTTAGGCACACTAGTCCTACCCATTAAGGTGGCTTTCAAAACACTATGTACCCTCCTCTACATCATTAAATGTTACTTATAGTATAACATTATATTACTATGCCCTTGTATATACAAAATGTAATACATCACATCCACCCTACATCAATGTTTAAAATATTAACATGATGGTGTTATGCATTGTGTGATTACCGTGGACACCTAATTCTATCCACCTTATTAATAAATTAATTCCTCGCCCCATAAAATTCCTGTAAACATTCATGAATGATTAATTGATGTTAATCATTTAATTAACCCCCATTATCACTATATCAAACCCCACACATCACCTTTATACATCACCTTCCACATCACATGTAGCTTCAATCTTCTACTACACTCTAGCTTTAGAATAAAATATTCTAATTTATCCTCATGCGCCCACCATCGAATAAAATATTTTGATTTATCCTCATGCCCACACCATCAAAATAAAATATTCTAATTTATCCTCATGTTTCCCACCACCAGGATAAAATATTCCGATTTATCTTCTACTATCCTCCATCATCGATCAAAATATTTTGATTTGTCCTCACTCCCCCATTATCAAAATAAAATATTCTAATTTATCCTCATTAGAATAAAATATTATAATCAAATATCTCATTATCTTTAATGATCAAATAAAATAATGGGGTCATTTGTCCATTAGCCCCCAATTTTAAATGGTATGTATTTTTCATACACTACGATAACACTATTCAATAATATTCACCCATTATCTCTAAATCTCAATTAATAATCCTTCCTTAATTAATAACAATATGAAAAACCTATAAATGCAACCTCACCCCCAAACAAGACATGCATTAAGAGAGCCTTCATTATTTTCAAATTCCTCTTTGATCCTTCATTATGCATGTTGGTTCCCATTTTTACACCCCAAAGACTTGGCAACAATTCAAAAACAAATGACTTAAAGAATGATAGATATAAGATATATTGTTTATAGCTGGGGAAATACCTAACACTCTTTTATCACCAAGTCTTGGAAATTACTAGGAGGCATGTATAAAGGAAGTGGCTAGCTCCTGCTACTTTTGGCTCTTCCTGAACCAGGGTGAGAGAACCCAAAGGGTAGCTTGAATGAAGGAGGGATGTTATGAGTCAATCTCCTACAATTAGTGGCAGGTCAATCTGAGAAAAGTATAGCCATAGATGTAATGTTAACTCAAATAATTTTCATGTAAATATTACACACACTTAATGCATCATACCTAAGATACTAAAGACAGATAAAATTTGATCACAAGAATAATTTGGAAGGAATCATTTGAGAACTTGGCATGAAATGATACTTGAGATGTTGATATTTATAATTCACAACAAAATCACTCAAAATATGTGAGATAAATGTGATTTGCAATGAGACATCATACTGGATATGAAATCTGCAAGGGTTAGGAAAGAATACTACTTAGCTTAAATGAGATGGGAGTGGTGGATATTGTGGAGAGAAGTACTAACACTCATCATTTAAACCTGCTACTTCTAAGGTGTAGAGAAACAAAATCAAGAGAACATAACATCTGAAGGGGCATTTGCATTTATTGATACCAAATTCGGAAAATACTCATGCACAAATATCCAACAAAATGTTTGTTGTATCAAATCATAACACCCAAGATACACTTAAGGGTTTTGAACATTCAATTTCTAAGTAATGTTGCAAAAAGGATTTTAAAACTTTTTTTTTGTAAATTAACACTACATCACAATACTATTTCGATAACCAATGATATGCAATAAATAGAAAGAACTCTTATGTATTTCATTGATCTCGCCAAAGATTATATTGCATGAAAGCTTGTATCCATCAAAATATGTTCTCATTTACACCCCAAAACACCACGATCAAACATTACATACATTTATATGCACTTCAATTTTGACAAGGGAGGCTTGAAAATGCTCTCAATGCCTTCTAATGACTATTCAATGTAATCACCTTAGCAAAAATTGAAAGCTAGATAAAACTAGAACCATAACCAACCCTTAAAATGAAAACAGGCCTTCAATATTATACAAAATTTTCCCCAAGGGAATATACCAAGATTCCCCAAGAAATCCTTTGAATCATAGATCCAAAATGCGTACAAAGGCCCTTAGTCCACCAAAATGAAAATGAAGGTTGCTCTAATTGAAAATATTTGATCTTGATATTCCAGGATGGAAAAACTTTGGACCATCATGGAGCTTGAAGAATATTTTGTTTAACAAACTCTTCTTTGTCTCTTTCCATACATTCACCATCATGTGTGCACTTCCAGGGAGAGTTTGTTATCTTCTACCATCATTTGATTTGATTCTCCTTACTTGGAAGAATGATGAATAAGAAAGAATAAAGAATGAGGATGAAGAATAAATAATAAAGGAATTATTCAAGAAGGGTCAAGATCAATGCGCTCACTTTCCACCTTCTTTTCCAATTTATCTATGTATGCATCTAGACGCTCAAACATCCCCAAAGGGGTTCTTCATCCAACCATGTGTGATAGATAAATATTATCTCTTGTTTGGACAAGACATTGTCTATCTCTACAAAAATAACTCTCCTTTTATTAACCCTCTTGGCCAATTTATTGGTGCAAATTTCCAAATGGACAAATATTTGAATGAAAGAAAAAGTAATTTTTTTAGATCTTGTAACTCCCCTATGCAACATGCCTTTTTATAATTTCAATCAATCTCTATACATCTGCGAGTCCCTAGAGTATATGCACCTTTAAGGGGAAGCATTTTCTCAATTTTAGATTCTAGATCATCAACTTATTTTGTTGCCTTCTCCCTCATATTTTGGAGCCTTCTAATTCAAACTTCTAGAGTGTCAATCAGTAGTTTGATAGTGCCCTCATATTCATATTGTGTTCCTCTACGATCATGTGGGTGTTATCCCTTCCTTTTCTACTTCTTCATCCTCCATGATTTATAGATTTAGAAACATGCCATCCCGATATTCCACTTCATCTTGATACTCAATCGATTAGTGATTTACCCACCTCCATTTGTTTGAGACCTAGATATGGCACTCAATTAATTATATGATGACTTTTTTCCTCTACTTATCAGCTCCACTTCCCATTTATTAGTAGCTTCCCCTTATTTTTCAGATCTTCAACACTCTCCATCTTCTCAAGGGTTATAGTTTTTGTAATTTCTTGGCCTTCTTTGGGAGTTTGCATCCATTTTTGCACATAGGTTGACAAGATGTCAACCTTCTCCTTAAGTTACTTCTTGGTTTCTTTGTCTTTTTCCATCTTCTAGGAAAATACCTCCCATTGCCATAATGGCCTCATGCTTTAAACCCTTAGTGGTTGGTTTCCCCAATGGGACTTGAGTGATCTAGTAATCAAATGGTGTGGCTTCATCCCTTGAAATATTGCCTTGCAGGTGGAAAAATCCACAAACATGTCTCTTTATAGCCTCACCCTTGTTCTTGACATAACTCTAACCCTTTTTTGTGCTCTTGATGGTCTCAAAGAGATGATATTTCCAAGGTCTCCCTCTTCCACGTACACCCTTAACTTTATTTTTCTTTGGAGTATTTCTCCCAACCATCCCTCACTTGGAGCGCTAGTGCTACCTTCCACTTGTATATGTTGTTGGGAAGTACTGGGTACAATCACAAGCTCTTGTGATTTAGAGACTGCAAGGTCGGAGTCATGAACATGTAATTGTGGTGTTTCCACATTTTTATTACTTGCACTTGTGTTTCCTCCACCTTTATCCCTTGATCCTTTGTTTGATCTCTTTTTTGTGTTGAAGGGGATGAGATAATTACAACTATTGGTTCAACCACTTCACTTCACAATATTGCTCCTTAGATAAAGAAGGATCTTTGAATGGCTCAACTTGTTCTTTTGTTTAGTCCCAAGCCTCAATTTTACAATATTATCTATAACTTCATGAGTTGCAATTACCTTTTCCACTATCTCCAAAGTTGATTGAATAGGATCAATGAGTGGTGAATTCCTAACCCTCGTCACATGGAGTATCCTCAACACTTGGTTTCTCTCGATTGTGTTATTACTTCCGCTTCCTCCTTGGTAGATTCCTTTTGAGACATTATAGCTTCTTCCTCAACTACTATTGGTGTAATCTGAGTAGGTGTAACTTGTATATTTTTAAAATGGAGATCTATTGCCACATCTTGTCCCAATTTATGCAACAAGTCAACAAAAATTGTTCATGAGATGAATCCACGCACCTCGTGTTCCACAACTTCAACTAATGTAAATTGTTCTTCACTAGTTGTGATTAGAATAGGAGTTTATTATGACAATGAATGTGAGGTAGTCTCAACTAACTTAGAAATATTTTAAAAATTAAGGGTACTTAGAGGCTTGGAGAAGCTCCTTGCATAGTTGCACTTGTGCTTGTTTCGATGCATGTGTTGTCACCTTTGTTATCTTTATTATCACAAAGTTCTTGGTCATCGGATCTTCCTCCTACAACTCCTCAAGAATAGGCTCCAATGAAGGACTTGCCCTTAGTTTCTTCAGTGAAACACTCCCTCTCGACCTTTTCCCCTTTCTAGATGATCACTTTGAAGCAGAGGATGACACACCTTCTTGTGTCTTCTCATAAGGAACAATTATTTTGGTCCTTGATGTGGGATGGGGTATAACTTGGAGTGAAGTGGATTGAGTGATGGGAGAATATTTCATTTCCCTTTTTAGTATCTCCTCGGCCTTTTATGTCAACCGAGATCTTTGGAGTACTAGTCCTACTTGTAGTTGTACTTAATTCCTCCACAATTTCTATGGTTGGTCCCTTGATATAAATATGAGGATATTTTCCTTTTAAGGGATCCAAACTAGTAATTCCTTTCCTTAGAGGGGAAGAAAGGTTAATTTTAGGGGTGAATATTCATACATGTACAAATATTAGGATTTTGAAGTTTGAAATTGGTGATTTTTAATACCGTATTTATAGTAGGTTCACCAAAATTTTATGGGTATAAGAAATTTGACCTTGATTTTGCCTTACTATTTCCATTAAGGGTTGACCAATGTTGGTATATTTGTCATTATGTTATAATATACTATTATATATATGATTAATTCACCATAATGTAGTAATACAATATAATTCCAAAATTCATTAATTTTGAGATCTAGAGTCAAAGCCAAAGGTAAATGTGAATAATATATGAAAAAACCAAAAGTATAAGCCAAAAAACTGAAGGTATAAGTGAAAAGGTAAGCAATAAAGTTTGAATTGTCAAGGCATTATGCAGAACTATTACCGGATGGCAACCTAAATACATGATGTCACCCGGTAAAATGCTTGTACAACATTACCATGCAGACGATAGAAAAATTTATGTTACCGGATGGTAACCTGAATCTAAGTCACCGTTCGATGGTGTGAATGTATACAAAAAAATGGTTTCTGATAGCATGTTCACATAACCTTGTTTGGTAGCCTAAGAAGCTAAGCCATGTTACCATGTTATCATGTAGCATGAGGTTTATTTTTCACAATGTCTTGAATTTATTTTTTACATATTTTATTTTAAACTTTAATATTTTTGTCACATGTGAAGACTTCAAAATCACCCATATGATGGCCCTTGGTGAAAATGAGAAAATAGCTCAAGGAAAAGAAAACATGACATGGACATTTCAAAATATTTTATTCAACCCATAGTTACACCAGTGCCAATAAGTAATTTCGAATCTTATTATGTTGATGTTACTTTATATGTTGATTTCTGAAGGATGTAATAAGCAAATCAATTTATTTCAAATGTAGAAAAAATGAATTTACACCAGATGAAATTCATAATCAGCATAGTAATTCAATTCACTTAGATAGTAGTGATAATCCCAATTTCCATCAAACTCAAACTTCAGATAAAGATTCCAAAAACAGACATCGAAACGTAAGAGTGGGAAGTGGAATTTAGGAAGGACTTATAAATTTGAATGGTTAGCCAAATATCCATTTATTGAACCTATTAAACTAGAAAACACTACTGATACTCCTATTGAATGTAGATATACTATATATAGTTGGAAACTAGGTAAAGACCATAGAATGCAATTGAAGTTGGACATAATAGAGAAGCATTGTGGGAAAGTATATGAGTCAAAAAAGCAAGAAGATGGAACAATAATAAAAACATCTAGATGGAAAACCAAGGAAGATTATTTACATATGAGATATGCAAAAAAATGAAAATCACCATAAACATATTTGAGCCCTTTTTGAGGATGGTGGAACAATAAAGGCTAAATTTACAAAAGTGTTTGATCTGAGTCTTTAGTCAAAACTTATACAATTATGGATAATATTTTACATTTTAAAAGGGCAGACCTATTTTAGATCTCATTGATTATAAGATATTATTTCAATGTAATGGGTTTCCAAACATTCCAACATCACACTTTGGTCAAATACTAGTGCTTGGGAAATGGCAAAGTGTATGGCAAAAATTGAAATCACTGATTTGAGAGAGAAGGTAAAAATGTGAATTTTATCTCATTGTCGATTGATGAGGTCACAACAGTAGACAATACATCATGGGTTTGTATGTATGTATACAATTTCAATTTTAATAACCATTTGAGGGAACCTCATCTACTATCTATGCACAAAATGATGGAGAATTGTAATTTTGAGAACCTCTACAAACTAGTTATAATTTGAAAGAAATAGCTAGTATGGGCGATCATTCAATCTCTACGAAGCTGATTTGTGTTGGGGCTGATGGGGTTTCGGTTACCAAACATTTGTGCATTTTATTTTCTGAAATATATATATATATATATATATATATGTATGTATGTATGTATGTATGTATGTATGTATATATGTATATATACATATACATATCTACATATGTAGATATATATATATATATATATATATATATATATACATATATACATATACATATGTATATGTATATATGTAGATATGTATATATATATATATGTATGTATATACATATACATATGTATATGTATATATGTAGATATGTATATATACATATATACATACATACATACATACATATATATATATATATATATATATATATATATATATATTGTGAATCTTTATTTATTTATTTATCCTTTACATATAATTTTTATATAATGTTTGGAAATCTTAAATCACTTATTTATTTTTATATATTTTGTGAAATAGAATATAATAACTAGTTGTGCATCTGATTATGTAAAAAAATTATTACATTACTTTGGAAAGTATGTTCAACCACGATTTCTCAATATCAAATCCACACATGTTCATAAATATATTATAATCCATATAATTTAGTCGATTTGAAAATACACTCTAAGTATAATCTATCTACACGTCAAGAATCAACTATCAAGATTCAAGAGTACAATGTACATCTAAGTTTTCAATATTGAGTCCATCCAAGTTTGAAACTAAATTGTAAATCCATGTATTCATCAACTATACATGTTTTAAAATAAGATAATGTTTTCATCTAACAAATACAATGATTGACATCAATAGTTTATCTTCATTTGGATCCTTGTCTTGGAGCAACTTCTACAACATCAACATTTGTACTATCTTTAATAACACAGACTGAACTAATTCATTTACAACAGCATTAATATTTTCAAGATTTTTCCTATCCTCACTAGCTGCATCTCTTGTTGAAAGGAGAGTAGGATCCTCATCATTTTTTTCTTCAACAGAATATTAGGATCCAATCCATGCTCCTTTATAATCCTTCGCAATGTATTGTTTTGCTTGTTTAACATAACAAATTTCTCTTTGAAGACTATTGCTCCCCATACACTTTCTCTTGCTTTTTAAAGGTGCTCATCTAACACCTACACTTTAGTCTTTAAAGTATGGTATTTGGACAACACATAAAAATTCCATAGTTATACTTTTAGATAATGTATAACAAAATAAAACATAATCTTCAAAATATTAAGTACTTACCAAGGCTAAGTCTTTCTCTGCATTTGTAATAGTGACAAGTTTTTGTCTCTATTCCACTTATTGTCATATGATTGTGCCTCGACATTCATAATTTCCAATCTGTTAAACATTATCATTTCTATAATTATTATTGGTGACAATATTACTAGATTGTGCTCGAGCAAGTAAAACATCAATCTTAACCGGTTCATTTTTTATTAATGAAAAAGTTGTTCCCTTTGTGAAAATTATGATATCGTTCATTCATTTCTTTGATTATATATTTCACTCCAATATCCCATATCCTCAATTCCTTGATATCGAAATGATATTTTCCATCAAAAGGGTTATACAATTATTATCCACAAGAATGTCAACCGAAAAATTTGTTTTCCCATCATCATCTAGAATTTCCTCCCCAATTAGTGGAGGATTTGAAGTGTCTTGTTGTTGTGGCACTTTGGATGCTCCTTTTGTGAAGAATGAATAAGATGATAATGTTGGAATTATTGTTTCCCTACTTTTACCATGTCATAAAGGTTGTCAAATCCAAGATACTCATCATTCATATCTATATTATTTAAAATAGAGCGCCTCTAGCACTCTACATGCTTCCCAATGAAAATTTGGGGAACTCTGAAGTGGTATAATTGTGCGCCCCCTACTCATTCCAGCAAACACTAACAACTTTCCCTATCATGAGGTAGAAGGGAAGGTGATCATGGTTTACTACTCAAGAGCTAAGTAGAGGGGGTGGTCGTGGCTTGAACACAAGACTAAGGTTGTAAAAATTCTATGAGCATCAATAATTTAACAATATCAATATGATGTATGAACAAATTCAAACAAGAGAAGACTAAACACTTAAACAAAATGAAATTGATATGGATTTTTTACTTTGTGAATGTTGTTATTGTCCATAATCGATATTTTCTGTATAAGAGGGTGTGGCATTACAAGCCCTGATTTTAAGGAAAACCAATTAAATCAAATAATAAAATCCTAAAACAAAGACTAATAGAAATAAAATTTAAATCTGAATTTATTCATACAACTTAATGGGCAAAGAAATTCTTCACATTGAATCTCTTGTTGCTCGATTATGTAAATTTTTTAGAGCATTAGACACCATGGGTGATGTACCAAAGTGGATGCACATTAGGAAAATGACATATGTCATTGTCAAGACTTAGATTATCATTAGTCTATAAATAAATTTTATCAAAATTAACACAATTGTGCATTGTGGATTAATTAAAACCTAGATTAGCTTGAGTACACATTTTTCATAGCTATGGGATGATCCAAATGAACCACACATGTATTTACATATAATTCGAGGTTTTGGGTGCTAGTGAAAGTCATAGTGTCATCAGTCATGGTGACTATACACACCCAAAATTGCACGTGCTACATTGTTGGAAAATGGTTTAAAAGGTACCCAATGATGATTCATGTCTTTTCTAAAGGAATTTGAGCTCCTAAACCTCCTTGCAGCTTGTATTTGTAGCCTAGTTCATCCTACTTAGTCATTTACCAATTTTTGTAGCTTCCCACTTCATTTCAACTTAGTTTTGACCTTTAGTGTCGGGACCACCTCCTTTCCTAAGTGACAGGTCTTGTAACCGCCGCCCAAGTAGTGCGGTAGTCTTATAACCACTACCCCAGCACGGTGGTGGTCCTATAACCACCGCCTTGTCCAGGATGGAAGTCTTGTGTGAAATTTCTAGAATCTTCCAATGTGATTTAAGATGTGTGTTACTCCACTACATTTCACTTTTAACACACATTTGTGAACCGTTTTAGCTGATTTCAAGATTGATTTCATTGTGGAAATATCCTCTTCCACTTGTGATTTTTGATTGACTTGTTAACTTCCTCTTCATGTGTTGATGTGGCACCCCATGAATGCCAAGTGTGTTAGTGCATAACCCAACCAACATTCTATAAATTCATCATTTGTTCTCAAGAAAATGGATGGAGATCATTTTGTGTATTCTTGCATTGTTGAGTGCCACATTCTTGCTGGAAATTACATAGCCAAGCTCTATTCACTTGTGTTATCTCTCTTCCACCTACATTGCTACCAGGACTACTGCTTGAAGGTACCATTTCTCTAGTGCATTCTCATTGTTGCTTCTTCTACATTCCCAATCCCTTAGACTAACATGACCACATGAGATTTAAAAAGAGGGTTTTAGAAGGTCCCACAACCTTTTACAAAAAATCCCAAAAGGCTAGATAAAAGCGATGAAAATTACATAACGATAATACCCTAGAAGATTCCAAAAAGGGCTGAGAGGAAAGCCAACAAGGGAAAAGAAAATACATCAGATGAGCTTTTTCAGCTCAGTAACAACATTCTTAGCCCTAGGGGAACCCGAGTCTTCAGCGAGCTGATCCGCGAGAGCTAGGAGTTTGGAACAATCTTTGGCAATAGCAGTCCTAGTGGTGTCAATGAAGGATTCCCAGGCCTTCAGAGTGGTGAAGGCGCGTTGGAGCTTGTTCAAAATAGAAGAAATCAGATCGACCCTGCGATCATCCCTCAAGAGAGTCAACGCATGCAGTCTCAAGATGAAGCTTTAGGCTTTGGAGGTGTGTTCAAGGAGTGAGCGTGGGGAACGCTAGTCAGCGGAATCTGAATTGTCACCAACTTTCTGGATGATGGGGTCCTCAACAAGCAGATCCTCATTCATTTCCAGCTTCTCCGAATCCGGGGAATCCGATACAACTTAGCAAGTCCCAGGAGGGCATCAGCAAGGGGGGAGCCGGGCTGGAAATAGGGGAGACCACCAAGGTACCAGCGTCTTTCAAAAAAAGGCACGGAAGGTCGAGGGGATGAGGGGGATAGCAGGGGGAGCAGAGGGGGTTACCACTATGGGGAGAGCCCAGGATGGCCACATCCGAATCAGAATCGAAAGAGATGTGAAGGTGACGACGATGGCGGTTGGAGGAGGGGGGGAGGCGAGGAGGGGATGGGGAGAGGATGTGGGGTGAGGCGGCGGTGCCCAGACTTAGGGGGAAATGGAAAATTTGGCATGAGGCAGGCAGATTTAAAAAGTAAATATAGTAGGCCTTGATGAAGAATAGCTCCCTCCCCATCGCGAGCGAGATGGACGGAATGCTCCAAAGATTGGAAGAGAAAAGCAGCCAAATTTATCTTCTTATCCCAACGCAGGTGTGAAAGGATAAAGAAATGGGGGCCATAGACAAGGTGGTAGTGGCCATCGATGGTGAAGTAGCGCATGATCACTTCAGCAATTCTGTCCCATGGAGGAGGTAGAGAGTCGCAGGTATAGCTCGACAGATACTTGACTAGTTTATCGCCTGGAGCTATGAAGTCCTGCATTTTCGAGCGGAGAGAGCGTTTGAAGTAAACATCCCCAGCAGTCGGGAGACCAGTAGCATCGGTAATTGCGTTTGTGGAGATCGTGAAGGAGGTATTGCTGATTTTAACACGTCCCCATGACTAAGAAGCCATGGTGGCATAGGAGACCAGAGCCGAATGTCCCTCCATCCTTTCAAGAAAAGTGGTTATCCCATTCTCCAGCAGGATGTTCCACTTCTTCATCCTCTTTCACCGCGCTGCAGGAGGCAAGTTCGATGTGTTTCAGCTGGCCACCCATGCTAATGAGATTTTGAAAATGAGTGCAAAGGAGAGTACTGTGGAGGGCCTTAAAAAGCCCTCCCCAAGCATGGGAGTCATCTACCTCATCATTATTACCCTCCCGCGAGTACTTATGAGATGGGGAAGCACCACACGTGAGAGGATCCACATAAATATGACTCGCCTCCCTCTTAAAATTATATTGTGCCAACGGACAAATCATAATAATGGAAGAATCATTACCGCCGCCATTGGGAAGATTAATAATGACATAGCTGACACCAAAGGCAGCAATACCCATCCAACTGGAAGCTCTAAGAAGTGAGGTCATTCTTGGTAATTTGGAGGAGGTCTGCCGGTAAGTCATCCGACCAAATTTGTTGATTTTCAAGGTGGATGCCAATATTAGCTAAGTAATCCACCACTTTGTTTCCTTCCCGAAGGATGTGTTGAAAGTGAATTTGCTGAAAGTTCCTTTGTAAGATGCGGATATCAACAATAATATTTTGAATAGACCATTTCCCAGTGTCAGCTCGACTGCAGGAGTTTGATGATATTGAGGGAGTCACTTTCAACTTGGAGGGGATCATTTTTGTAATTGAGAGCCAGCTCAAGGCCCTTGAGGATGGCTAGGGCTTCCGCACGATGGTTGGTACCAAAGCTGAGGTTGACAATAGAGGCACTGATAGTGAGACCAACAGAGTTCCGAAGGATGGCTCCCCCTCCCGAATTACTAGGGTTTCCTTTAGAGGCTCCATCAGTATTAAGTTTTCTCCATCCGGGGGGAGGAAGCCATCGCACAGAAGAGTGATCCGTAGTAGAAGCCTTACCCAAAGGAAGATTAGTCAAAGTTTGCCACTCCTTAGAATTACATAGTTGAATTTTTTGTTGATACTTGATCCAAAGAGTGAGTGTTGATGTTTTCCTGAAGGTCGAGCGATCTGGTTGGCCACGCTAAAGCAGATCCCGAACTCTTCTTTGAAGATCCTTATGTTCCTTTCCTTCCAAATACCCCAGATGCCGTGAGGGAGGAGAAGTCTCCAAGCCAGCGTGGGGAGGATGGGAGAAAGGGGAGGACCATTGGATGAGAGTATCCTGATGGACTTAGGGAAAGTCCAGAGCACACCCATACGCGACAGAAACCAATGCCAAATAGCTTGGGAGAAGGGGCAATGTATTAAAATATGGGAAGAGGATTCCATAGCTTTGTACAGAGCACACATCTAGTGGGAAGGGAGAAGCCCCTTCTTTTCAGATTTTCTCCCGACAGAAAGCATTTTTAGAGGAGAGCCAGGAGAAGAAGCCAATTTTGGGGATAGTTTCCTTCGGCCAGATTTTGCTGAGGGGAGGGCCAGAGCTGGAGAGAGAGGCATGGAGAGGTAAGCAGCTTTAACAGAGAAGGCTCCGAAGGGGAGAGGGGCCAGATAAGATCATCCTCGGGTAGGGAAAAGGGAATGTAGATGGAGGATAAATCAATTCTAAGTAGAATTAGGAGTTGCCTCTGTTGTTCCCTAGATTCCCATCCAATCTGGGATACTCCAGTAGGGATGGAATTCACAAGAGACCAATATCCAGAAACTAACCTACCATGACGATTAATGAGGATTCTTCTAACAGGATCCCAAGCGGGATTGAGGCCCAAAGGCTTTTCCCCAATCCAGTGATCATGTCAGAAGTCAATACTTCCACCATTCCCAAACCTCCATTTGGTGCCAGCACGAAGAGTGGGAAGGGAACTGATGACTAAATTCCATATAGCCGAACCATGGGCCGGGGTAGAGGAAATAAAGTCTTCATTAGGAGCCAGATATTTGGATCTAAGGAGCTGAGCCTAGTGAGAAGTACCTTTCACCACTTCCCAACCAATTTTAGCAAGAAGGGCGACATTCATGTTAGCCATCTATCTTACCCCGAGACCACCAAGAGGGGTCGGCTTACAAACTTCCTTCCAGGAAACCAGATGTATCCGTTTTTTCTCTTCCACACCAGACCACAAGAAGTGTTTTTGAATCCTTTCCACCACCTCCTTCACCGAGCTTGGCAACTTAAGAAGAGACATGAAGTAGATCGGTAGACTCTGGAGGGTGGCTTTGACCAATTAAAGGTTTCCCACCTAGCTGAGCAGAGCCCCTTTCCAAGCAGCAAGCTTTTTTTGATATCTTTCGATTACAGGATTCCAAAGGTTTTTAGTTTTCTTACCCTTGAAAAGAGGAATGCCTAGGTAGGAGGAAGGGAGATCCACAATTTTGCAGCCAAAAATATCAGCAATCTTTCGCTGGGTCCTAGGGGGGTATTTATGAAGGAAATGTTGCTTTTGTTGAAGTTGATGGTTTGTTGAGAGGCAACTTGATAAAGAGTCAAGATTTCCATAAGCGTGTGGGCTTCAATAACAGATGCAGAGCTTAGCAATAGGGTGTCATCAAAAATTGATTGTGGGTGGCCGAAGGAAGGTTGGAGGTGATCTTCAAACCCGAGATGATAGAATGGCTTTTAGCATCCTCAAGGGCTCTACTGAGGGTATCAACCATAAGAACAAAGAGAAAAGGGGACAGGGGGTCACCTTGTCTAATTCCTCTGCTACTTTTGAAGAAGTCAGCTGGGATGCCATCAATAAGAATAGAGAAGCAAGGAGTCACAATACAAGAATAGATCCAACTGCACCATCTTTTATCAAAACCATAACTTTCCAGCACTCTGATCAGGAAGGTCCAGCTGACTCGGTCAAAGGATTTTTACATATCCAGCTTGAGGATCATTCCAGAGGATTTTGAGTGATAGGTCGAATGTATTGCTTCGTGTACCGTGATGATACCACCTTGAATGAGGTGACCCTGAATAAAGTCATTTCTGGTTCTGAGAGATGAGAGTGTTCATTAGGGGTTTAAGCCTAGAAGCCAGCATCTTAGTGATGATTTTGTATGCAGTGTTGCATAAACTGATCGGTCTGAAGTTGGAGACAACCTTGGAGCCCTGGGCTTTGGGAGCCAGTGCTAAGAAAGTGGTGTTCCATTCTTTGAGGAGGCTATTGCAAGTCTGGAATTCATTAATAGCCTTGAAGAGATCCTGCTTGATGGTTTCCCAAAAAACTTGGAAAAAAGCAGCAGGAAAGCCATCCGGACCTGAGCTTTGTCCCCTTTCATGGAGAAAATGGCTTTGTGGATTTCCTCCATTTCAAAAGGCTTGATTAAATTATCGTTCATCTCCGTAGACACTAGCTGAGGGATATGTTGTAGCATAGTGGACATCGCTTGCTCAGAGGGGTGGTGATCAACCTGAAGGAGGTTAGAGTAGAAGGAAACTAATTCATTAGAGATGTCAATTTCAGAGGTTAATAAGTTACCAGAAGAAGACAACAGCTCACGGATTTTGTCTTTGCTTTTGTGCTTGGAAGCAATGATGTGGAAGAATTTAGTATTACGATCCCCCTGCTCAAGCCAAAGGGCTCGAGATCTCTACCTCCAATAGGTCTCCTCCTCTTGAAGGGTATTGTGGTACTCGCTAAGGAGGAGGGATTCTTGTTGATGAAGATGGTCCAACCTCCCTTCAGATTCCATTTGAGTGGCCACTCTAGCAATATCCTGTGACAGTTTCTGTTTGTGGAGTTTGATGTTCCCGAAGACCGTAACCTTCCAAATTTTGAGCTGTTTTTTTATTTCTTTGAGTTTGCTGGAAAATCTAAACATATCAGTGCCACTGACATTGAAGTCCCACCATTTTTTGATGAGAGGGTTCAGGTTATTATTTTCGAGCCAAGCTAGCTCGAACCTGAAAGGAGGGTTCTTGATGTTCAACTTGTTGTTTGCACAGAGTAGAAGAGGGCTATGATCAGAGGCGGCCCGAGGGAGTGAACTGAGGTAGAAATATGGGAAAAGGGAGATCCAATCCAGCAAACCCTAGAGATCTATCAAGTCTACTTTGAATATGATTCTTGCCCATTCTGCGGTTGGACCAAGTGAAGGAAGCCCCGTGGAGATCAATATCAAGAAGGGAATTCTCACGAATGAAGTCAACCAGAGCTCCCATGCTCGATGGAGAGGCAGAGCACCTCCTTGTTTTTCAAAAGGATAAAGGGGGCAATTAAGATCTCCCATTATTAATATGGGAAGATTGCCGCAAGAGCTGATGAAATTTGAAATGTCTTTCCACATTTTCCACGCTGAGACTCTAGATTGGGAGCATAGACGTTGATGGCAATCCAGGGGGAATCAGACCCCACTTCTTGGAAAAGCATGCAAAGGAAGTTGGGATGCTTAAAAAGATAATCACCTTTGTAGCTCCTTGGGTCCCAGAGGGTGCATAAACCTCCAGAATTTCTTGCCGAGGGTTGAGAAACAAAGGAGGCAGTAGGCCAAATTTTCAAAATCTATCATCATTTTTTAGTTTAGTTTCCTGGAGCATAATGATATAAGGGGAATTCTGAAATTTCATATCTTTGAGGACCCTTTGTTTTTGAAGAGAATTGAGACCTCTAATATTCCAGAGATGATCTTCATTTCTTGGATTTTGTTTTGTTCCCCACTATCATGTGGATAGTGCTCTGAGTACCTTGAGTGACATTAAGAGCTACTTCTTGCTAGAGCTTGACATTACTGAGTCCGCCCCCTTGATTTTTCAGTTCCAATATCAGGTTTCTTGTTGCTGCTACGAGTCAAACAGGGGTTAAAGCTGTCCTCCGAAGAGTGGGCAGAGGGGGAGAGCACGGAATCAAGGTAGGTAGGTGGTAAGGAGAGGCCTGGGGGGGGGAGCCCAAAGGGGGGAGAGGAGAGGAAGGATGGAAAGAGGGGGAGGTGGGGCTAGAAAGAGGGGGGGGGGGCAGAGGAAAGGGATGGAAAGAGGGGGAGGGGGGGCTAGAAGGAGGGGGGGGGGCAAGAGCCAAGAGAGGGGGAGGAGGGAGGGGCCAAAGAGGGGGCTCTCAGGGGTGTGTGGGTTGAAGCCATTTCTGAAGAGGGGGGAGAACAGAGGGGATCTCAAAGTGAGGATGGGGGATGAGAGGGTGAGAGGATGGGGGCCAAGGAGGAGGCCTCTTCGTGGTCGGTGTTTACCTCCCCTCTTCAAGGAGAGCAAAAGGGTCGAAGTAGGAATGACCGAACCTCATCAGAGGATGCCTTTGGAATATAGATTTTCCTTTTTTGGGGGGAGGATGTTTGGGGTCTGGTTTTTGGTTGGGGTTTAGAGGGCAACCGGAGGCTCTATGGCCAATGCTTTTATAGAAGGAGCAGGCTTGGGGGATATATTCGTAGTCAATATTTTTCTTCCAGTTCCAAAGTCAGATAGGAGCTCTATCTCTTTAAGGAGAGGACAACTAACATCACGTTAACACAAAAGCGGGCATGGATGAATCTAGTTTTTTCCTTAACACAAAAGTGGCTTGATCAATAGCTATTAAAGAACCCATAGTAAGAGCAATACCTTCTATAACTATAGGATGCCGTAACTCTGGGGGAGACACGGGAGGTGAACCCATATTGGAGCTTGGGTCATGGTTTCAAAGTGTGTGGGTCAAGCCCAAAGAGACCATTTCCGAAGTAGAAGGCACGTCTACCAAAGAACCAAGGACCACCCAAGAGCCCGCGAAAAAGTCCTCTTTCATGCTGAAGGAGAAAAGAATGAATCCATTTGGCATCGCTGCTATTTTTCAAGTGCCCCTTGAATTCCATTTCAGCCCCACATGGATTCCATTTTCCCACCTTTATTGCACATTGAGCCCATTTTTTAATACATTATTCCCAAAGTGAGCAATGTTTCCAAAACATGGATAATATGCAAGGAAATAATGATGTCTTACTTCATAATATTCAATAACATTTCTACCCCCACACCGAAAAAGTTCTTATGCAAGGGTGGTAAAACAATGAACAATTCATAGCAATATATCACACTCCTTTTCTCGCCTAACAAATTTCAACAACGTGGCTACAAAAATGTCATGCCATCACTAGGAGAGGTCATCTCGACATTGGTGGACAAGGTTAGAGAATTGGAACTTTCCCAAGCTACTCATGCTTCATATTTTGTTGGGAAAGGAAGGATTCTCCATCAACTACAAAACTTTGGTCAAGTGTCAACTATGCCAAATCCTCTAGTTTATACGGGCATTCCTAGCCCCAAGGATTTCCTCACTAGGTTTGGAACCTTGGGTATGCCCCCTCATGCTACATCTGCGATACCCATAATAGGAACCAACCGAAGTGCATTATGTACCATGCATTTATGCCTCCAAATCTAAAGCAGAGTAATGTTCTTCCCTATGTACACATGTATACCGAATTTCCATAGGGGACATGTACTCTTCCCTAGTCTATATGGTCACCACGGGGTTTTCATATGCTTCGACAAACGTTTACCATGTACTATGTTGGAAACCCATTCCACCTTCACCTCTCAGTAGGGGCCATCCATGGTTAAGTCTTACACAGTGGGGACCTACTCTGAATATCTTAAAGAGCCCCTAAAATTCACCATACGGAGTTTTATACTCCCACATCCTCTACCAAATATTCCTAAATTTAAATTGGAGGGAGATCTAAATGTGCACATCAAAGTGTATACAACCACCATTCGAGAGTTGCTCCCATAGGATGCACCCGTAGTAAAGATATTCCCTAATAATTTAGAAGGTATTGCTATCGATTGGTATTATAGGATACCTAAGGCTTCATATATTCTTTTAAACAAATCATGTATGAATTCATCAAAGCTTTCGACATGAAAAAGTTGCTAAGGATAGGAATCAGGAGTTCCTACACATAAAACAAGAGCACAATGAGTCTGTTGCGCATTTCATCCAGAGATGGCAGCAAGTCCTCTACTCTTCCGAAAGCACTCCCAACATGGATTAGATGGAAGTATGTTATCTATTCCTTCACTCTCTTAATTGGGAAATGAAGGAGGAAGTCTAGAAGTTCCCACTTAGGAGCTATGAAGAGGTGCTTAGAGGGTGTTCTTCGTATAGATCAAACAACAATAAACAAGTGGTTGCAAGACCTATGGTTCAAATGGGAGATTGATCACTCCCAATTAGGGTAATTCAAGTTACCCCAACAACGCAAACAACAACCAAGGACCAAAGGTCCTTAACAAAAATGCGGTGTTATAACTGATGATGTTACAGACCAAAGAAAAGAAACCAAATGTTGTTAACACTTCAAGTACAAATAATGTTAACAACACAAACGATAACAATCATAGGAGTAACAAATTTTCTCCTGCGATCAACATGGTGGACTTCAATCATCCTCCACCCCAACAACAACAACAATTTCAGGCTCAAGGCCCTAACCAGTACCTAAATGGGTACCCAAACCAATATAAAAATCAAGGGTTTACCAAAATTCAATTATAATAACCAAGGTTGAACAATAACAATCGAAACTTTAGATCGTAACAAAACAAACACCAAAGACCTCGAGATTATGATCTTGACCTTGTTGGGAATTAATAATATCTAATTCATAATAATTCCTCAAAATGCAATAATAAGAAGTATGAATAGAATTACAGAAATGAAAAATGCACAACATGAAGACAATATTTAACATGGTTCACCCAATGTGGGCTACATCCACCAAGAACACTTGCTCAGATTTTATTACAAGCCAACAGTCTTCACAATTACAATAATCAGATCTTGTTTGGAGCTGCGCTCAACAAACCCTCCCAAATTCACACTTGAATTCACACACACTATTCACCTTCACAAAACACACTCATATAAATCCTATTGTATGTCCATCTATTTATAAGTACATCAATAGGTAGCCAAAGAGGCGGTTTTACAAAACAATGGGTACCGAAAAACCATGGGCCCAAAAATAGCCCATAACGGTTACCCATTACCCATGGGTTAATAAACCACCCATGAAAATTTGCTTTGGGGCTTCACCCCCTCGAACCCCCTTGACCTGCTCACCGTGGCGAGTGGGACCGCCGTAAAAATATCTGAGTGTAACACATGGAAGGTGTACCAAACTCTAGCATGAAAACAGGCTCCACAAACATAGAAATCTCCCACTTGGAGACTGATTTCCACTGAGAAAGCTTCTTAACCCTTCACTGTCATCAACGAAGGCCAACCAAAGCTTAATATAGCTTTAGTTTATCCTTGTGACCACCTTGGTCATCATGTCTGTAGGATTCTTATTGGTATGAATCTTCTCCAACTTCAACTTATCTTCCTCCAAAGTTGTACTGATGAAGTGATATCTCAACTGTATATGCTTCGTCACGGAGTGGAAAACAAAGTTCTTAGCTAGGTGTATAACACTCTACTATCACTATGCAGCTTACATTCCTCCTTCTCATGCCCCAACTCCTCAAGCAATTGTTGTAACTAAATCATCTCTTTGCTTGCCTTTGTGGTAGCAACATACTCAACCTCCGTGGTTGACAAAGCCACCAGCTTATGTAGTCGTGAAATCCAGCTCACTTTGCTGTCCCACCTAAAATGTAAATATAACCTATCATGTTCCTCCTGTTGTCTACATCTCTAGCCATGTATGAATCTACATAACCATGTAAAGTGGTGTCGATCCACTATAGCACAAAACTTTCCCCATGGTCCCTCTTAAATACCGAAGGATCCACTTTACTTGCTTGCCAATGCTCTTTACTTGGATCACTCATAAATCTACTCACAGCTCCCACTGCATGGGCAATATCAAGCCTAGTGCACACCATAGCATACATCAAACTGCCAACTGCTGTTGATGAGTAAGGTACCTTGGACATCTGGTTTCTTTCCTACTCTGTCTTGGGACACTGCTCCTTTAATAACTTAAAATGGCTTTCCAAAGGAGTCCCAACCGTTCAAGTATCCTGCATGTTAAACCTATCCAATACCTTCTTAATGTATTCTTCCCGAGATAAAGTCACTTCCGTTCCTTCCTATCTCGAGTTATCCTCATACCAAGGATTTTTATAGCTACCCCCAACTCCTTCAAATCAAAGTATTGACTTAGTTGTTTCTTGAGTACTTTTATTTCCTACATGTTTTTACCTGCAACCAACATGTCATCAACATACAAACACAGGATAATATAACTTCCATCCTCAAATTTCTTTGTATACACGCAATGGTTAGAATGACATCTAATATAACCTTGCTCCATCATGAAGCTATCAAACTTCTTATACCATTGACGTGGAGCTTGTTTTAGGCCATACAAGCTCTTCTTTAGTTTGCACACCATCTCCTCTTTACCTTTGACTTCATATCATTATGGTTGCTACATATATAGCTCCTCCTCCAAATCACCATGGAGAAATGCAGTCTTTACATCTAATTATTCTAAGTGCAAGTCTTTTGCTACCACTATTCCAAGAACAGTTTTGATAGAAGTCATTTTTACTACAAGAGAAAAAATCTCATCAAAATCTATACCTTGTCTCTGCAGCAAACCCTTGACCACCAACCATGCTGTATATATTTTCTTTCCTCCTTCTTTAATTTTCTACACCCACTTGTTCTGCAATGCTCTTTTGCCTTCTGGTAGCTTCACCAAATCCCAAGTCTGGTTCTCCATGAGAGACTTATGCTCCTCATCCATGGCTTGCTCCCACTTCTTCTTGCATCTATCTCATTTGCTTCATCAAATATCTCTAGCTCTCCACTATCAATGAGTAATAAATAATAAAGAGAAGGAGAAAAATGTTCAGGTTCTTTTCTTACCCTAGAAGACCTCCTCACTGTAGGAGTTTGGGGTTCCTGTTGAGTAGGTTCTGAATTGATCCATGGGTCACTGTCCCATCTGGAAGATCCTCTACCACTGCATATTCTTTCTTAGATTCTTCCCTGTTTTCCCATATTTATTGCCTATACATGACTTTCTCGATTAAATACTACATCCCTAGACCAAATTATTTTCTTGTCCTTAATACTCCAACATTTAAATCTAAAGTCATCACCACCATAACCAATAAAAGTGCATTTTTTTGATTTAGCCTCTAGCTTGGTCCTATCATCCTTGTCAATATGAACAAACACCTCACATCTAAAGACTCTAAGAAATGAGTAATTGACTTTCTTACCGTACCAAGCCTCCTCAGGTATGCCTCCATCCAAGGCACTTGAGGGTCCTCTGTTTATTAAGTACATAGTTGTGCTCACCACTTCTGCCCAAAAATAAAGAGGCAATCCTGCATGTATCCTCATGCTCCTAGCATGTTCCATTATTGTTTTGTTCATCCTTTTTGACACCCCATTCTGCTGTGGGGTTCCTGGAACCATCTTTTGCTTGTGGATTCCATTCTTAGAACAATAATCATCAAATTCATTACTGCAATACTCCCCTCCATTATCTGACTGAGACATTTTAACTTAAGACATGTTTCATTCTCTACCAAGGCTTTCCATTTAACAAAAATATCAAATACATCAGATTTGTTTCTAATACAATAAACCCAAAATTTCCTTGTTGCATCATCAATAAAAGTAACATAATAACTTGAACCCCCAAGAGATGATACCTAAGCTGGCCCCCACACATCAAAATGTACCATTTCTAACTTACTCTCTTTCTTCGTAAGTCCAACCTTGAGAAACCTTACTCACTTTTGTTTCCCATATATGCAGTTCTCACATAAATCCAAACATGTTTCTGTATATCCAAAAAAATTCTTCTTTATGATGTTCATGCCCTTCCTGGCTCATATGGCCGAGCCTATAGTGCCATAATGTTGTATCTGCATCTGAAGCCACAAGATTACAATCATTATTACTATCAGTGGATAAATACAAGGTTCCAACCTTCTTACCTCTTGCCACCACAAGATCACCCTTGGTAACCTTCCAAGAGTCGGTTGTAAATATCACAGTATAACCATCACTTCCTAATTGCCCCGCCAATATCAAATTTCTCCTTAATGTAGGCACATGTCTGACATCCTTCAATAGCCATGTATTCCCATTCTACATCTTAACCTGAATAGAACCTTTTCCAACTATACTGCAAGGCTCATCATCACCAAGAAAAACATGCCCAAAATCCCCTTGAACATAATCAACAAAATAATGCCTATGTGGAGTAGCATGAAAAGAAGCCCCTGAATCTAAAACCCAAGATTCAGTAATATTATGCAAAGAAAGAATCAAAGCATCCTGACATACATTACCCGATGCCACATTTGCCTCCTTGTTTTCTTCCTATTGTTTCTTCTTATCCCGAAGCTCCCAACAGTCCTTCTTTGCATGCCCAGACTTTCCACAATTCCAACATACAATCTTGCTCTTGGATTTTGACCTTGCCCGATCTTTCAATTTTCCACGGTTTCCTCTATTCTTCTGTCTCCCTCTAGTTTCCACTTTATCAAAGCATTCCCTGAAGTAGAAGATTCCCAAGATTTTTATTTGCATTTCCTCGCTTAGAATCACCCCTACAACATCCTCAAACTTCAACTTCGAGTTAGCTGAACCGAGTTGTTTACATCGCCATTACTGGCTATTCCAACTTTCGTAAAGAGCACATAATTAATGAAGCCCTAACTTCTTCATCAAATTCTATTGTAACTGAAGCTAGTATATTCACAACCATATTGAAATCATTTAAATGATCTGCTACTAAACTATTCTCAGACATCTTCATATTAAAAAACTTTTTCATTAAAAATATCTTGTTAGAGGTAGAGGGTTTTTCATACAACTTCCCTAATGCATCCATTAGATCTTTTGTAGTCTTTTCCTTTGAAACATTAAATAATACCAAAGATGCAAGACACAGCCAGATTGTCCCAAGTGCCTTCCTATCCAAAGAAATCCCATTCCGCATCTGTCATGCTCGAGGGTTTGTTCACCTTCTCAGACAATGGAGTATAAAGATCCTTCTGATAAAGGTAATCTTCCATCTGCATCTTCCAAAGACTGAAATTCTACCCGTTGAATTTATCAACCCTAGATCTTCCATCATCTGCCATAGCTCCCACTCAAGCTAAAACTTTCCCTACGATTCAACACTTCAACAAACCAAACTAGGCTCTGATACCAATTGTTAGGAATTAATAATATCTAATGTGGAATAATTCCTCAGAATCAATAATAAGAAGTATGAATAGAATTACATAAATGAAAAATGCACAACACGAAGACAATATTTAATGTGGTTCACCTAATGTGGGCTACATCCACCAAGAACACTTGCTCAGATTTTATTACAAGCCAACAGTCTTCACAATTACAATAATCAGATCTTGTTTGGAGCTGCGCTCAACAAACCCTCCCGAATTCACA
This sequence comes from Taxus wallichiana var. yunnanensis, assembly GCA_018340775.1. Lineage (NCBI taxonomy): Eukaryota > Viridiplantae > Streptophyta > Pinopsida > Cupressales > Taxaceae > Taxus > Taxus wallichiana. Next base: position 318,222,459 of record CM031234.1, on the reverse strand, counting down.
CTTGAATTTGCACACACTATTCACCTTCACAAAACACACTCATATAAATCCTATTGTATGTCCATCTATTTATAAGTACATCAATAGGTAGCCTGAAGAGGTGGTTTTACAAAACAATGGGTACCGAAAAACCATGGGCCCAAAAACAACCCATAACGGTTACCCATTACCCATGGGTTAATAAACCACCCATGAAAATTTACTTCGAGGGCTTCACCCTAGCCCCCATCGGGGGGGCTTCACCCCCGAACCCCCTTGACCCGCTCACCGGCGAGCGGGACCGCTGTAAAAATATCTGAGTGTAACACATGGAAGGTGTACCAAACTCTAACATGAAAACAGGATCCACAAACATAACAAACCTGTATTGCGGTTTCCATAAGGTCTGAGGGCATGATGCTAGAACATTTCGAGACTACATCAAGTTCTTACAACATTTTCCAGAGGACCAAAGGTAGCTCTTTGTTGAGATATTTATGGAAAATCCAATGGCGCCGACTCAAAATACTTGCATGGGGCTTGTATTACCTCATAACACACCACTCAGGATCTTTAACGATCCCCTTCCAATGCATCCTAAAAATGGTAATTTGGACCCCAACGACTCAAATAAGGGTATCTCGATGGGAAAAAATGATCATGAAGCTTCAATTCATCAAACCCATTGGTAGCACCTTCGTTGGATGGCCACCAATAAACTAAGATAATGGGTCTAGTAGAATTAGAAACTAAACCCCAAATAAATGCTGCTACTATAACTCGAGACTACTCTTTGCAGCCCATTCCTATTTACCCATCTATATCAGATGATATTCATCAAATGCTTTCGAAGCCGGTGGGGGCTTACAACTTGATCAATGATTTGACAAAGACCTTTTCTCACATCTCCTTCTTGGATTTGTTGAAGAAATCCCCTGCTCATAGAGCTACTTTATTGGAAGCATTGGGTCTTGGAAATTTGATCAATGTCACTCCTCCTCTAGAAGCACAAATAAATCACATAGAATTTGATGTCTATCCTCCTAGAAGCCGAGAAAGATATGTTGGATTTATATTCGACATTAGTAAGATGCCCATAGATGTTGAATTAGCACGTAGAGGTGATCTGACTTTGTATTTACAGGTTTAGATTTACAACAATTACGTAAAACACGTAATGATTGATGACGGGGTAGCAATCAACATTTTCCCCTTTTATTTTCTCCAAAAGTTAGGCTATAGAGAAATCAATTTCTCTTCACTAAGAAACATGCTGAGAGGTTATGATAACCTCAAGGCAACATCAATTGGAAACATAGAGTTACCAGTTACCACTGGTTCTAAGAAATTTCTTAGAGAGTTTTATATTATAGACCGAGAAACCAACTATAATATGATTCTCGGTCATCCTTGGATACATCGCATGAAGGTGATTACTTCCACTTTGTGTCGGAAGTTAGGTTCCTACATTTGGGGAAAGTCTTTATTGCACAAGGTAACCGAAATCCCTTTGACATACACCTAGATAAATTGAAGAAGAAATTAGGGGTGCATTCTCGAGTTTGCGTTCCTGAAACCAATTAAAAAAACAAAGAAATTCAACACCAGAGACAAAACTAATTCCCACAACAGAATTAGAAACTATTGGCTTGATCAAGGGATTCCTACGGTCAATGGAGATAGTGTCAACAAAAACCATAATAAAGATTGTCGAGTTGTTGGAGAATGATTTACCCATTCTCCTTCCATTTGATTCCATGGGCATAGGACATGCTCTAGGACTCGGATCTCTTCCACTGATGGGATTTGCATGGTTGAAGTCTCAGAAGCAAGGGAAGAAGATACAAAGAGCAATTTAATGTCAATATTCCCAAGCAACTGTTGGAATCTTAATTTTGATAGAGAAAATGTTACTTTGGTGTTGGGGCAGGTGTGATTCTCACTTCTCCTGAGGGGAAGGTCATGCCTTTTTCCTTCAAGCTAAATTTTGAATGTACAAATAATGGTGTAGAATACGAGGCTCTCCTTCTTGGTCTCATAGTAGCCAAAAGGATGGGTGCTTGTAACATTAGAGTGTTGGGTGATTCGCAGCTAGTTGCTAATCAAGTTTCAGAGGTATATGAGACTAGGGCGGAACACTTACAACTCTATAAGGTTGTTGTACTCAATTTAAGTAAAGGTTTTGACTTCATTTCAATCGAAGCCATTCCACGTGAGAAAAACCTTCTCGCTGATTTGATAGCCACTTCTACTTCCCACTTGCTCGAGAAAAGAACTAGAAGATACTAACTTCACAGTTTCAGTTCACACTGAACTCTTAGTTTGCAAGATGCCAACCAATTAAATCTTGGCGTATGTCGAGGTTGAGAACCAGTTTTCTACCCTAGACTATGCAAAAATTAATGAAGCTATCTCAGGGCACCTTAACGCTTATACAAATTTACATCCCCAACATCATAAGAGAGGCTTTTCTCTCATTCCTCACTCTTCCTCCTATTTTGGAGATCACATGATGGATCCTTATTCCTCGGAGGACTTTGAGATTTTGAGATAGAAAAGGAAGGGGAATTAGAACTAACTCCAACCCCACCTAATTTTGAAGATGGTAATTCCTCTTTGATCAAAGGGATGATCGATATTAATATCGGGACAGAGGAGGACCCAAAAATTTGAAATTAGGTTCTTTGATTGCTCTGAGGAAGTGGAGATACACATGAATATTCTTAAGGAACATTCAAAAGCCTTTGCATTTAATTATAAAGAGATGATAGGATTTCTCCTCATGTGGCAGTCCAAAACCTAGTGACCAAGCCTGACGCTAAGCCCATCAAGAAAAAATCTAGACCTATGAAACCCAAGGTGGCGCTAATGGTCAAAGAGGAAGTTATGAAACTCCTACAGTGGGGTTTATCAAACCTGTTGATTACTCAATGTGGGTATCCAACATCATCCCCATTCTAAAAAAGAATGGAAAAATTTGAATCTACATTGACTTTCGGGATATCAACAAAGCATGTCCCAAGGATGATTTCCCACTACCATCCATCGATGTTATCATTGACGCAACAATTGGTTATGAGTTGTTGTCCCTAATGGATGGATTTTCTAGGTACAATAAAATTAGGATCTCCAAGGAAGATCAAAAAAAAGATAACCTTTATCACTCCTTGGGGAACCTATTACTACGTAGTCATGTCGTTCGGTCTCAAGAACATTGGTGCCACTTACCAATGAGCAATGACTTACATATTCTATGATCTCATTCATAAGATTATATAATATTACGTCAATGACCTTATGGCTAAGGCCAGAAGTGCTGCAATCACCTTGAGGTGCTTCACATCATCCTCTCTCATCTAATCGAATATGATGTTACAATGAATCTGGAAAAAGTTCTATTTGGTGTGACGAGAGGGAAGTTACTAGGGTACATCATCTCCTCACGAGGGAATGTAGATCCGAAAAAATATGAGTAGTTTTGGAAATGATTCTACCGTTAGAAAAATCTGGCATTAGGTATTTTCTCAAAAAGCTCGGTGCAATCCGAAGGTTTATTCTGATTTGAACTTCGTTATTCATCCGATAAATAATTTATTAAAGAAGGATTACTACAACATCTAGACAAGTGAGTGTCATGAGGCATTTGAATTGGTTAAATGATTCCTACTATCACCTCCCATGCTCATGCCTCCTAAATCAGATCGCCATCTCATTTTATATTCACGGGCTACATATGTTTCATTAGCTTGCATGCTAGCTAGAGAAGACGATGAAAAATGAGAGTGTGTAATATACTTCATCAGTCATACATTACTTGACTATGAGACACGCTATACGTAGGTAGAGAAATAATTTCTTGCTATAGTATTCGCAACAAAACGGTCAAGGCATTACATGCTCAACCAAGAAATGAGGGTCGTGGTCAAAACATATCACTTACGAAGTTTCTAACTCAAGGTTCTTTATCTAAGAAATTTGGATGCTTCATGACTCTAATGGGTGAGTTTGAATTGATGTTTTTAACCAAAATTATGTTAAAGGAAAAATCATCACAGACTGGTTAGTTGACAACCCATTGGATGGAGGGGATCTAGTTGACTTGGATTTCCCCGACAAATGCATATACTATGTTGAAACCAAGCCTCCCATTTCTGCATGCCCATGGTATTATGATATTATTAATTTTATTATGGACCATGTGTACCCTAAAGGGAAAACTTCACAACAAAGAAGATGGATACGCGTCATAGCCACCAAATACGTAATCATAGAACAAGTTCTCTACCGCAAAGCCTTTGATGGAATGTTGCTAAGATGTGTCAATGAGGAAGAATATGAAAAGATCCTCTATGAATCCCACAGTGGAGTATGTGGAGGTCACTTCGAGAGGTCACGCCACTTCTAGAAAGATACATCGGATGGGCTATTTTTGGCCTACATTAGAACATGATGCAATAGAGTATGTGCGTAGGTGTCACAAGTGTCAAGAGTTCTCTCACGAGATCCATATACCTTCCCAAGCTCTGCAACCAATTGTAACACCATGGCCCTTTTCCATGTGGGGCTTGGATTTGATAGGGAAGTTCTCTCCCTCATCAACAGATGGCCATAATTTCATAATCATAGCCATTGAATACTTCACTAAGTGGGTAGAGGTCATGCCTCTTACCACCATATCTAGGATATGTAATTGCAAAGTTCATTTTGAACCAAATTATCTGTAGGTATGGGGTTCCACAAGTCATTATCTCTGATAATGGCATGTCTTTCAAAAATGAGGAAGTACATGAGTTATGTGAAAAGTTAAAAATAAATCACCATACGAATTCTCTCTATTACCCTCAAGCCAATGGATTGAGGCAACTAATAAGACATTAAATTCCATTCTCTTGGAAAATGTAAAGAGAACAAGCACACTGCCACTTAAAGTTATTCCTGGACTTGTGGGCCTACAGAACATCAGTAAGAATGTGATAGGGGAAACCCCCTATTCTTTGGTATTCGGTTCGAAGCAGTTTTACCACTTGAAGTTGAAATACCTAGTCTCTAGATTTCACTACAAGGAATTTTAGGAGAAGAAGGTTATCATGAGGCATGACTCTCTGAGTTGGAAAGCCTCAATGAAGCTTGGCTTAATGTTTGAGCAATGACATAGAGCTTACATTGACTAAATGTGTCAGGAGATAACAAGAAGGTCTACAAACGTGAAATATGTGAGGGAGATTTGGTATTAAGACTTGACAACCGAATAGACAAGAAGAATGGAAAAGGAAGGAAATTTAGGCCCAAGTGGTTGGGCCCATATCAAGTCATAAAGGACTATAAGAATGGGGAATATCACCTGTGTACACTAGAAGGTGAGGAATTTGGTGAATCCATCAACTCTCTTCACCTAAAGAGATACTATGCATGATCCATTTGCATTTCCATATGTATACTATTGCATCCTCATTACATTAATATCTATTAGCTCATTTTGAAAAATTTGTAATCAAGGAACTTATTTTCAAGCAACTTTCAAAAACTTCTAAAAACATTGGCAATCATTCAAATCACATTTCTTCAAGTATCCTTAACATGTTCATCAACGTTTCTTATCAATTCGTCAAATTCAACAAGACAAGACAAATTTTTGACACTAATTCTACCAAGGTCTACATACTTGGTTCTACCTATAGCTTCCTTCTAGCATAGTTGTCTTTTCCCATAGTCTGTTCTATAAGCTTCATGATGTCACATCTTTCCCAAAAAGACCTCTTTGGTAACAAAAGCATTCTAAAACTTTTCACATGGGACGTTTTCTCACCTATCTCAGCCTTTGGTGTTGAGCCCTCGCATCTTACTAGTTGTGTGGGGTTGAGGCTAGGGAAAGCTCTCCTTCCCAAAAGCACAACTTAGAAACTTAAAATTAAAAAAAGTATATATCTCAAATCAAAATCAAAATTTTCATTTACACACTTCTTTACCCTACCAATCTTTGGTGTTGAGCCCGCACCTCTTACAAGTGGCATGGGGTTGGGAAAGGAGGGAAGTTCCCTTACGTGCCTATGCCTTATCCTTGGTGATGAGTCCATGCTTCCTACTAGTAGCATGGGGTAAGGCATATGGGGTCTCTGTAAATAAATTAGTAATTTAAAATCAATTTCATTCAATAAAAAGTTCTTTGAAAATCTTGAAATCCCAAGGAAAGTGAATTAGATGTGTATGTTTCAAGAAGGTTAAAACATTAAAACCATATTTTTCAATCAAGATGCCATCTACGGATCTAAGTCTAGATAAACTTGTAAGAAAATCACATTCTAAGCTATGTAGTAAACTATGTGCAAAATTAGGTTGTAGGTTCCTAATTGGATTTATGTCAAAATCTTGTCTTTCTCTCCCATTTCATCTATCAAAACCATACAATTCACGTACCTCCTGGATATCGATGTTGAGCTCTCACATCTTACTGGTTGTGTGGGGTTAGGAGTGGAGTGATTTCATCTTATTATCTTATCATTATTCATCACATATTGCCAAAACAAAAGGAAGTACCAAACATTACTTGAAAAACTAAAGTTCAACATTACATCGTGTTTGCATAATCATCACATATCAACATTACAAAAAACAAAAAGAAATCATTTTGTCAGCATTCATTATCCACTACATGCATTCTGAAAAGCATCTAAAAATCAAAAATTCCAAACATCTAGAGTACACATGTGAAAAGAACCATAAAAGAAGTTAACTCAAATGCAAAGGATAAATGAATCCAAAAATAGATATCCATATATATTGTAGTTTGGGTATAATGCCATCACACACTAGGTGTGCTCAAAATGTTCGAAATGAGCATGAAAATACAAAAAAACATCATATATGCCTCACAAAATGGCATCGAAGAAATAAAGGCTCAACGACCTATCCCTCTCTCTAGGAACCTAAAGATGGTGTGTGGCTACACCCGGACTCATGCTCCAGCTACATTGGCATGAATGCACCGAGTGGTGAGAGTGACCATGAGCATGACCACTAGTCATGGCCTCACTACGTGAATGGATCCTCCTCGCTAACCTCTCTACCATCTTGTATGTAATGATCTTCTTGTCTGAGTAGACAAGATCTCTGCGGCCTTCCAAATATGCACAAACACGTCGGTATGCCATCTATCCTCGTAACGGTTTTCCTATATCCTCCAAAACTCTAGACGAGTCTTCCAAACGGGGATCAACAAGGTGTCAACACAAACCTAGTGAATAAGATCTCGATAACTGTCAGCACTGACTACAAAACAAAGAAAATAATGGCGAGTTAGAAAACCATAAAAACCAAAAAAAGAAGAATGTGTAGTTATTAAAATTTCTAGCTAATAAGGTCGAGAAAAGAGTGTCCACATACTTAGATCTCTGGGCATCCATGTAGGATTGGTGGTGTAGGTGGTGTTGCTATTGTTGTAGGCACCTGTTATGTGTCCCCCACTCCTAAGGTAACATGCTACCCCATGAAAGACTCCTTATCCCCATCTCTCGGGAGAAAGTGGCTCCTTAGAAACCAAATTCACCTTCTCTGCCTCCATCTCCTCTCTCTCTGCCATGGAGATCTCCTCAGTGACCCTCCACTATGGGTCACTCTCCTCCTCCTTCTCCTCTATGTGAGTCTCCTCGCCCATCTCTTCATCGGTATCCTCCATCATCTCCACCTTAATATCATTATCCACATCAATGGGTATCTCTTTCTCCCCCTCCCTGCTCTGAGCGAGTGTGGCCTCAATCTGGAGAAGGGTTTGAGGTGCCCTATGTTCCCTAGGAACTCATACCTTCTACACAAAGATAGGTAATCCCGGTGTAACTATTGTCCATCCATGCTCTCCCTTAGGGCCATCTCATGCCTCCCTAACACTCTTATAAATAATGGGCATGATAGGAAGAGCATCATCATAGGCCAACCCAAACCTGGGGGTACTTTGATGGTAGGGTAGGCCACCACCCTCATCGATCTGTCCACTAACTACAAAGTGGTAACACATGTAATAAGGATAGTCATCTCCCCGAGCCCAAAATCATACCATATCCTAGTAGGGTCTCACAAACAAAGTCATTTGTAGTCGGTGTAGGTACGGGATGATGTGCCCCCTAAGAACCGACAAACCTATCCATTTGGTAGCCTTGAAAACCCCTGGATCCTATATCATAACTCCCCTATGATAAGGGATGATCCACTTGTATACCCAGCTCATCACTAATGTAGGATGGCTCAAGGATTTACCTAGAGCCTTGCCACTCAGTACAAGTCATGGTATGTAGACCCTAGATATCCACACCTAGGCAAAAATCCACCTATGTTTCTCAATCTGCATGACGATGGGAGCTAACAATATAAGATTTTTCCCCGCCCTTATCTCCCACCAAATGCAAATCCAGAATACCAATGATGGCCTTGTGTAGGGTGGGGATAGGTGTGGTGGACACAAATAAAATCCTCATACCCTACTTAGCACCCTCTAATGCCCCATCATCTCTCATATATGAAGCCCACTGTCTAGATCTCATTGTGGTCCCTATAGTCTCTAAGGTCAACCATCTCCAAGTCACAGGTACACCAAGAATCATGTAGACATCCTCTAGAGTGATAGTCCACTCTCCCCTCACTCCTAGAAATTGGAAAGTGTTCCAGTCTACATCCCAATAAGACAATAGATCACATAATATCTGGCTAGCTAGGGCTATGTGCGACACCTATGCAATCCTCCATATCCCAGCCTGGTGTAATAGATCTATCTCATCTTGAGTCAACTGATCAAGGATGTCCTGGAAGCTAATCACACACTCTCTCTCTCTCTTAGCTCTAGTGGATGTATAACTCCTTTTGCATCCACTAAAACAACAAAAAGAGCAATTTAGTAACATGTATCGATAGACAAGCTCATCAAAAACATTACAAAACAACATAAAATCCAAAACAATATTCTACACGGATCAAATTTACTCTCTGCCCAAAAAATAAAAAAACTGCTGCCTACTATGTAGAGTGGTAGTTTTGGAACCACCACCTCCAGGCAGGCGGCGATCTTGTAACCACCACCCCGCATAGGGTGGTGGTCATGTCTAGAATGGATGTGACGCCCCTTTGACCCTAAAAACTTGAAAAAATACAAAAATAGACCATTTTTGACGAAACAAAACTAAACCCACAGGACGTACCCTAGAGATCATTTCAAAACAAGAAATTTCAAAAACTCCCCCTAGGTTTAGATTTTCAACATTTTACATTTTAGGTTTCAAAACAAATAATTGAGAAATATTAACCTTTGTCTTCGTTATTGGGTCTCTAACTTGTCGAGCGATGATCACGACATCACACTCGATTGTTTTGATTACACTCTCATTCAAAACGGTCACCGTGGGCCCAGAGCTAAAAAATCACCAATAGGATATGTGCAAATGAATTAGAAAATGTGTTGTTTTGATATACATATGCTTTCTTTTAACTTTCTTTTAAGTGTATGTTCCCACAGTATGGAGCATTAGTGTAGGTATACTTATATCCCCGCGTAAATGGTAAGTCCTCTTTTTGTTTTGGTTTAGTGTTTATTTATCAATATCGTATCTATTTACACTTGAGTCTCACTTTTGTCTTACATGTAACGGAAGCTTGGATGGTGACATTTCGACACACGGTGTGTCAGGTATAACTTATAACTCCCCATTTTGGGAACACCATACTCAGACTCTATGTTTTACGCCTCTTCATGGCTAAAGTGCTTCTCCATGGGGGCAATATGTATGTTCCCAAAATTCCACGTCCTACATTGTCGAAAAACAGATTACAAAAAGGTCCCCAATGATTATTCATGTCTTTTACAAAGATGTTTGAGCTCCTAAACCTCCTTACAACTTATATTTGTAGCCTAGTTCACCCTACTTATCCATTTACCACTTTTCTGCAGCTTCCCGCTTCATTTTAGCTTAGTTTTGACCTTTAGTGTCAAGACCGCCTCCTACCTGCTGGCAATGGTCCTATAATTGCCACCACCCCAGTCATGGTCCTATGAAAAAATTCCAAAATCTTCCAACGTGATTTAAGACACGTGTTACTCCACTCCAATTCACTTTTAACACATGTTTATGAACCATTTTAGTTGATTTCAAGCTTGATTGCCTTGTGGCAATCTCTTCTTCCACATGTGATTTGTGATTGACTTGTTAAGTTCCTCTATATGTGTTAATGTGGCACCCCATGGTTTTCAAGTGTGTAGTGCACAACCCAACCAACATTATATAAATTCATCGTTTGTTCTCAAGCAAATGGCCAGAGATTATTTTGTGTATTCTTGCATTGTTGAGCTACCACATTCTTGTTTGAAATTGCCTAACCAATATTTGTTCACTTTTGCTATCTCTCTTCCACCTACATTATTACCAAAATGCTATTAAAGTTGTCACTTTTCCAGCTCCTTCTCGTTTTTGCTTCTACCACATTCCCAATCCATTGGACTCACGTGAACACACGAGACTGAAAAGACAAGCTGAGGGTAGAAATCATAACACAACTAGATTTTCCATTGTTATGTATTTTCAGGTTGGGGTTGATGTTAGTTTTCTTCATTTCTTCATATTATTGTTTTTGAATCGTACACATACATATATATTAAATAGAGTAGAAAATAAGCATTTCCATTATTGCAATCATTCAATAATTACAATAAATCAATTCATATAGGAAATCCTCCATAGAAATATTCTTTACTTTTGTCGAGGAAGTTGTAGGGAAGAAAAGCTTCTAAGAAGCTCGATTTCTTCTCGTGCTTTTAAGGAAAAGTAGAGGGTTAGATTTGCATCCATAGTTTAGTGAAGCTTTCATTATTTAAAATAGAATAGATTTCTTCTACACAGATAAACAACTACATCTGGTTGTTTATTTGTTTTAGGATTTATTAATTAGAGTAGAAGCTTTTATTTCCTCATTTCCTCTTTAAATTCCAGAAAAGAACAAAAATATTTATTTTATTAGAGTAGTTGATTTCATTTATATCTTAAAAATACCAAAAACATAGAATAGTTTCAATTCAATTAGATTAGTTGTTATTTAAATTAGATCATTGCAATACATGACCATCAACGGTCCTCAACAAGAACACACATACAAAAGTGATCCATGGGTACCACAACCGAATGGTCCCGAGTTAATTATGGACATAGATATGGGACTCCATCTTCTTGTCCTTAAAACACCGGCTTGATACGCCAAGAAGATTCAAAAATTAAACGTATTAAACATTATGGCTGATAAGGCCTATGAATTCTAGACTGCCCTTGGAAATAGGGTTTAAATATATACATGACCATACAAGGACCTCAACAACCAAGAACATACAGTAGCGATCCTAGGGTCCCCTAACCAAACGTGTCAGAGCTTCTCACAAATATTGACACAAGTCTACACACGTTGGTTTTCCACACATCACCATTACCACCTGACATCATATCACAATTGAATGTTATGAATGAGGAATCTCACCGATCCTCGCATTTTTACCACTCCCACCAACCAAACCTAAATTTCATAAAACCACACCTCACTTGCTCATTCCATTACCCTCTCTGGACATATTTACGAGGCCCCCATTGGTTTTCCATGAATCCCACAACCACTTGAAAGGATCTCCATGGAGCTTGATATTGACTGGAGTCTCCATGTAGCCATTCTTTCAGATCCGTCCATCAGACCCGTTCAAGTTAGAAGGGATTTCCTTGCACTTGACGAGAAGATCTCGTTATTAGTGTTAAGGACATTGTTTTTCCATGAAAACTTGCTTATCCCATTTACGACCACTTTCTCCCATACCACATTTCACTATCATTTAGCCATCCACATTTCCACATCAACTGCCTAGGCATGAATTTGGGAAGTCAAGTGCGGTTGAAGCTCACGTGTCGATTTTCATCCGTGATGCTGTGACATCAACCACAAATTTTTCACCGCACCCCTCAATCCTAAAGCAGGTTATGTCCACAAACTTCCACAACAGTTAAGCAATTTTTGCTTGCTTTGACTTGTTGAAAAAAATTATATATTTTTCAGAATTGATTTTAAAATGATTATTTTTATGAAAAGAATCAAGATAGAATGCTTTTAAAAATTCTCACCAACTTTCAGTCCATAGACATTGCATATTTTTCCATTTTCTTGTGTAGTGCAGCTGAAATAGCTATTAATTTCAGTGTGTGAAAACCATCATAATAGAAACTAATAATAAAACAACAAGAAAAAATAACTGCACTAGGATTCACAATGGATTTTTCAAGGTCAGAGTGAATCCTTGCTTTGAAAAAGATATGAACACCAATCGAATCTAACACTGGAAAGGGTTTGGAAAAGGTAGTACATTACCCACTGAGGAAATTCATTGTATCTTCCCGTAAAATGGTGCAAACTTGGAAAATTCCACCATGTCCAAGAGAAATGGTCTTTGATTGATTGAGTGCTAATCCCTCTTTTGGAGGGATTATTAACCTCAACCTCAATAGAAAGCTTGTAATGAAACTCTAAAAAAATCTTTTCCTGATCATGTAGAATGGTTTTGTCAATAGATAAAATGCATTATGATGGGTAGCACCATTAGACAATGAATATCATTAGGGGTTATTATGATGACAAATTGGTGTGATGGTAATGTAACTTGGAAAGAGAAATTTGAACTATTATATGTATGCATTAAATTGTCTAACAACTTGGTGTTTGTCTCATACTGAGGCATGTACAATATTCCACCAAACACCGAGTTTCCAATCCAAATAGATTGATCTTTAATTTCTGGGTCTTCCAGTAGTTGTAGTAACTATGGATACAATAGATTTTTGTAAACAAAATATGAAGTGTTAATTAAATTTTTTCTTGGTGTCATGATTCTTGACCTTTTGAAAAAAAGAGGTGTTACCAGATACCTATATTGGTAACGTGTTTGTGTCACATGAAGAGTTATTTATGTGGATAATACTAGAAGGATTGTAGAACAAACCATTTAGAAAACAGTTGACATTGTGAAAAATCTAGTCTGGAGAAACTTGCAAGTGCAAATGGGACAAAATGAATGGGGATGGGTATATATAGGCAAGGAATGGGCCCAATGGTCAAGGCTAGGAACATGGAACTAGAAACTTCTAGAAGCATAGGAATGATACCGAGTGGAAACAAAAATGGGGTACCATGCAACAATGAAGTAATGTGTGGTTCGGTATCACCATTTGTGCTTCCGAATGGCGTCGATATCGTGACAACATATGCGTTCGAAATGGTGGCATGTTACTAGATGAAAACCTACATTTGAAGACATCGAAAATGTGTAGGTGATCTTAGATGTTGGAAATGTTAAAAAACTACATTTTATGCCATCCCAAAACCCTCCTTTCCTAGATTCACCAACAATGCAAACACCTTTTTTAGAACAATCGCCATCCATTCTATAATAAATTTTTGGAGGGGGTCTTAAAATGAACCCCGAGGGGAAGTACATATTTGATTTCTCCTAAAGCTCTATACTCCCTTATCACCGTAGTGTTCTAAAGGGATAGGTCAATTCCTTTGGTCAAGGGTTCTCCTTATGACATGAATTTTCCTCTCATGCAAATATATTGGTTCTTTTTTATTCCATTCAAGACATGACATTGGTTGAGTGGCAATATTTTTTTATCTTAGTACTTACTCACCAAGATTTTTTCATCTACTAATCCCTCGGGGACAACATAAATATTGTATTCAATTATTTGGGAGAGGTTCATTCTTGATAAGTCTCTTAATCTCACCTCTTCCTCATCTCTTCAATCCATCAAGTAGTCCTCGAGTGAGGATCATGTTCATAAGAGTTACCTAGGTCTCCTTACATTATCCACTTCATGTATTAATTTGATATTGCCTAGAATTTTCACATGATGACTCCATTAATCTTTGCTTCAAGGATTATGGCCTTAAAAATTATGAGGCATGTATATCTCCCAAGATTAATTGGGAATTTAACATTTGGTTTGTGTTTCCCTGCTATTAGCTTGTGTACCTCAATAACTTTCTTGACAGATTCTAGAATGCCCAATTATCATCCAAATATAGTGGCAACATGTATGGAATGCCTTGGAAACTCCTCACCTTGATATATGCAAAGAATGTGAATTAGATGAAGTAACGTCCATATTCAATGATATTTCCCTAGATTTGGTGACATCGATATTACTCCTATTCATGTTTGAATAAGAAAAGGATAGGTGCAAAGAAGGCATCATGAACCCTTCTGAAATTATGTTTATGATTTTCCCAATTAATTTTTGGGTGTATATATCATATACCCTACATTGAGAGAATTACTTATCCCTCACTAACCTAGGGAAACTTGTGGCATCCACTTTTGAAGACTAGTTAGGAATTCATGTAGAATTCACATTTCTACTTAGACCCTTCCTGAATTTGTACTGCCATTAATGAGTTGTTGATGGATGGATTCATTGATCAATTATCCCCAATGAATATGTGCCTCATAATAAAAAATGATATGGATGAATATGAACATTCAATCATGGTAATAATAGGCCCATTAATTTCCCACAATCTTGTTCAATAGGGTAATGAGGTTTCCAATTTAATTAATAAATTTATCCTTGTTTAATCTTTTGGTAATCCTGGAGATAGAGATCCTTTGCTTCACAAGCCATTTCTTATTCAAGACTTTGGAGTAATCGGTATGGTTTGCGATCGAAAACTTTTTGCATTTTCAATTGTTATTTCCACTATCTCCTCTACATCCAAAAGTCCAAAAATCTCATCTAAAGTGTCTAGAGTGATGGAAAAGACTACAACACCACTTCCATCTCCAAATTCCCTTTGTTTTGGGTTGTAATTCTCTACACATGCCCATATCGGTTTTGGTTCTTGAGATGAAGGGAAATGTAGATACTAGGGAAATGTCACTTTCTTCAATTTTCCTCATAATATCACTCATGTCGATTTGCATGCAGCCTCTGGGAGGAGCTCATTTAGATCCACATTTCCCAAATTTGTGTCAATTATCTTCTCTAGGCCAGAGACAAGGTGGGACAAAGTCTAAGCTCCAGTCAATTGAATATTCATTGTATTAATATAGGAAGGGAGAAAATCTTCTTTTGAGATTTAGACTGATAGAAATCAAGGACACTCAAGAATCCCCCTTACTACCCTTCCTACCCGACACAATCTCGTAACTCAATGCAACAAGGATATTTCACATTAAGAGACTTACTCGTATGCCAAAGCAATTATAATTTCTTGTTCTTGAACCAACTAGAGCCTTTAAAAATTGTTCTTCACTTAAAACACACTTTTGTATAGTTTAATCACATGAACTAGGGATTTCTTCTCTTTCTCCAGGGCTCCATAATGCTCAACAACTTCATGTTCAAATGCAATGTGAATGACTTAGTTAAATTTTTGATCATATAGTTCTTTATACATTTTCATTAATGACAAACATCTTCCCAATTTTTTCACATATGCAACCATTGATATTATGTTTCAAGTTTGAATATGAGCCTTACACTTGGACATATTTTCCACTTGTCCTTAATTGCGGGCCGATGTGGGTAGGGGAGTAGTCAATAATTTTGTAAAAATTTTAAAGTTTCCAAGTGCGGAGCTATAAAGTTTCCTAGACGTGAGATGCCACCATGTGTCGCCACATTCTAATATCGGACCTTGGAGATGGAAGTGTAGCTTGCAACATTACAAAAATTACAAGACTTCCAACTCACAAACCGTGAGGATGCTCCCTCAGAAAAATATCACCAAAATGTACCACATGTCCTTTGTCATCATGCTTCGAGAGATGGGGATGCAACTTGCGGTCTTGCAAGAACTACAAAGTTGCATCTTGCTAAACTACAAAATTTCTCTCGTGCTCGTCCTCATTAAGATTCTCCAAATATTATCTTCTTTAGTCCTTGGGGATGACATTACAAGTTACACATCTGCAAAAATTTGGATTTATATAAAATTCATCAAATAGAGGAATATTCATATATTATTCCCTTATTGGGGCTCAAAAATGTAACCATAACTTGCAACATTGCAAATAATGCAAAGTTCCTCAAAAGACCCGCCTACCCCGGATACTCTAAATATTCCTTTTGTTGCACCATGGAGGTAACTTTGCAAGTTGCATGCTTGTAGAAATATTAACTTACAAATTTATAAAGAACTTGATTCCAAGAGCTAGGGCATTATTTTGAAGGATTGATCACACCATCAAGGCTGTAATAACATCACCCATGCCCCTAAAACTTGCAAATCACCCAATCAACCAAGAAACATAGGAAACATTAAGGCATTAGTAAAACACAAACAACTGACCATGAACACGACATGTTTCAATCAATTTCAAGCTCGGGGAATACTTGAACATCATGAGAATGGTTAAAGAGAAAACAAAGAGGGAAAGACACATCCATTTCGTAGGAGCGGAATATAATATGTGCCGTGATTTATAACAGGATCAAACTAGGCACCAAGAATTCCCTTTTGATTTCTAACCCCTTATGTGCTCAAATTCCCCTCTCCACTCGAAAAGGCAAGGTAATGTTTCTAGAATGATCGTGCATATAGAACTACACGTCAATGCACTTACATCTTCTTCATCCATCGGTGGATCCACCGACAACCTAATCTAAGGTGTGTAATGTAAGATGATACATTGTATTCTTTTATATGCACGTGATTTTATTTTAATTCTACTAAATTTTGTTATGCACATTCTAGCATGCCCGATGCGAGGAACCCCTCTTTTCATGATATTTTTCATGTTATTATAGATTCTATGTTATGTATTCTCTTCCTCACACTCAAGGGTGATCTTGGGATTAAAAATAGTTACATTATTTTACTTCTTTTTATTTTAAAATCTAACTTTATTTTTCAAGTTAATGTAGATTGTATGCTACATATGCTCTTCCCTCACACCCTTGGGTGATCTTGGGAATCAGAAATAACTACAATATTTTACTCTCTACTTATGTTTTGACATGTTATTTTAATTTTCTTGGATTTTTATTTTCTTTTCTAAATCTAACTTTGCTATATTATTACTATTTTTATTCCTTTTTTAAAGACAATTAAAATAAAAAAATTGTTAATAATTTTGTTATTAATATGTATCATGATAATATAGATTGGATGCTAAGTATGTTCTTCCATCACACCCTTGGGTGATCTTTAGAATCTAAAATAGCTACAATATTTTACTTATTCTTCATATTATTAGGTTTTGTGTGGATCAAAGGTGTCTTATAATGGTTTCTATAACCACCTCAAGCCATTTAGTTAAGTTTAAATTTTTATTTGTGTGTTTACATGCCTTCTAACTGATCTCATTGGATCAAGAACATGCTAAAACATTAACATCATTTATCAACACTTGCATAGTCTCGTAACCTTTTTTTTGTGAAGCTTTGGGGAGTAACATTTTTTTATATATATTCTTAATTTAGATTCAACATAGTCTTATAATTTTAATTTATTTAAGTGTTAATGTTGATATGGTAGATGTATTAATATTATTATATGATGTTAAGATGGTTTGGTAAATTTTCTAAGTCATTTTCATTCCATTGGTACCCCACTAGAGTCACAATTCGTTGTTCTAGAGTATGAAAAAATGATGAAAATAAAAGAATTTTTCTTCTTCAAATTGTAATAAAATAGAGTGGTATTTGAAAATTTTAGCTACCTTTCTTTGATGGGAATGATACAACCGTAATCCCTATCTCATCTTAACACATATAGTTCATGACCCAATAATGCACTGCCAATTCAAGTTTCCTAACTCGCTCACAAGATCATAATGGGATCTCTCCCATAAATCTTTCATGATCTCTTCTATAATATTGCCTCATGAACCCTCCTCATGAGTGCATTCATAATTTATAAATCACTATTTACCAATGGATAACAGTGATTGGAGGCTTCCGAGGAGGATATCGAGGCTGATGTCACGGTGGTGGTAAAGGTAGGTTCGCTCGAGGAACTTGTTATACTTGTGGGTCCCTTTATCATTATTGGAGAGATTTTCCTCAGAATATAGTCTGCTCATGGTGTGGAAAGTAACACAAGTTAGAGGATTTCCCAGACCTATATGAGCATATGAGTAAAAAATAAGAAGGAAAAATGCATGGGGATGATCAAGGTACAACGTGTGAATGTTGATCAATGGATTCCTAAGAAGATGCCTAAATATGAGTTACAAACCGTGTTAGTTACTATTGTCTTTGAGGATCACATGCACGTAAAAAATTAAGGCCAAGCCACTCATTATGAGAGAATAAGTGATACATGTTAAGTATCCAGATGTTGCACATCATAAGGAAGTCTACCAAAAGACTATGGGAGTCATCAAATATCTCGCAGGGTGAGATACAAAGTGCTTGAAGGATCGGGTGCATGTGAGAGAACGTGCAAAGAACATTGATCTCCCAAAGAAGGATGTGGATGACCTAAAAATAGGTGTGTAAGATGTTGTGTCAAGTGAATAACATCCCATTGCTATTGGGATGGATACGTGAGAAGGTACCGTATGCTAGAATTTAACATGAGAGGTAAATACTTCATGCAAATATACCACTACAAAATCATGAATTTGATAAAGAAATTACACTTGATGCAGTAATTGACGGATGGTTGGTAAGCAATATTATGATAGACACAGTGCTTTGAGGTGAATGTGCTAACTCGAGCGCATGATATCAAATGGGTAGACCAATATTGCAGCTCTTGAAATGTGCTATGTTGATCTGCCAAAGTATTGACTAAGTATAGAAGGGCATGTGAATAGGTGCATAAGTTTGACAAAGTTTCACCCTAAATATCCGCAATCGGGAAACAAAATTTGGCACTTAACCTCTTTTGCATGGATCAAGTTGGAGTTGAATGTGGAGTGATGAACACGTTTTGATAGAAGACTTAGAAGACATGCCAAGTTATTTTGGGAACAAGTGGAAGATGAAGCGCCATGCAGAGTTAGAGCTAATAATAGGATTAGATCTAGAGTTATTTATAGGAAGTCTATTATTAGCGAAGCTTGCATGCTTCTATAGTTGATTTTGTACTTGGTGCATGGCTATTCTTAGCATGTAGCCTATTTTGAGAGTGCATGAGTAGTGAAGGGTAAGTCCCCTACTACATACATACATACATTACATTATGTGTGTGTGTGTGTGTGTGTGTGTGTGTGTGTGTGTGTGTGTGTGTATTTACACAGTTTAGGGGAACATGGATGATAGGATGTAACAATGTTATACTACTTTATACTTGTATGCATGACCTTGTGATGATAATTGTGATGTATTCAACTATTATGTTTTGATGAATTAAATACAATGGATTGTTGTGAGTGGATATTAGTTGTTGATATATTTGTTACTAGTTATTGCATGGTAAATCTGATCTTGATCCTTGTTTGATCATTATGTGTTGTGGTTGTGAGTTGATGTTTGTTATATCTTATCTTTAATTATCTGTTATGATTATGGAATGCTTGTTTGATCATGCTAACACCTTGTCAAAGCTAACATAAAAGAGGGACTGGTACATTTGCGCACTTCGGTGAGCGCTCGATCAGCCTAAGTGATGTGTCATTGTGTATAAGGTTTGAGTAAGAAAATAGACTACATTTTGGTTTCATTTTTGGG
Organism: Taxus wallichiana var. yunnanensis; assembly: GCA_018340775.1. Classification (NCBI taxonomy): domain Eukaryota; kingdom Viridiplantae; phylum Streptophyta; class Pinopsida; order Cupressales; family Taxaceae; genus Taxus; species Taxus wallichiana. The sequence continues at coordinate 318,202,801 of CM031234.1, read as the reverse complement.
ACCTCTTTTCAAAGTAATTGCAAGGATGTTGCATGATGAAGATGTATCAGTTGACTTTGGCCAATATTGAGAGTTGGGTAGAAATTTAGAAGAAGAGTTTGCTCGTGGATATAATATTAGACCTAATTTTGATGTGTACGCATGGGTTGGAGAACATCTATATCATGAACTCTATGAGATGTTCTTTTCCTATATTCCGATAGAGTTGTATGAAGTGGTGGTAGCATATGCATCGAAGAGAAATTGGAGGTATATAACAATTGTTTGGACACAGGAAGACTACTAGAATTTGCATGATGTTGATTTAACTTGGACACATGTTGTAGATCATTGGTGGAGTGGTGTTTTGAATAGTTACACGTTAGAGTACAATTTTTATACCAATTCCTTCCTAGAGGTAACTCGAGTTTCAGTTCTTGCACGAACCCAGAGGATCTTACTTGTGTGTTATCCCTTTAGTAATTAAGATCTTAATTGTAACTTTGGATTTGGAAGAATGCCCTATGGCTAGCTAAACCCGGCCACATGGGAGGGTAGGAGCAGGTGTGTTGAGATATGGTAGACCCAGGCGGTAGAAATGCAAAGAGAAGAAAGGAACATTAATTATAATGAAGCACGAGATAGGTAATTGACAAAGAGACGTGAAATTGAGGAGTCTATAGAGTTGATGAGAGACATGGCACGGAAGGATTTGGAGCTCACATGGAAGGCATGGAGCAGCATCCAGCTTTCTTCCATCCTTAGGCAAACACAATAGAAGAACCACTTAGGCTTCTTATGAGAGCATGTCTGAGGAAGAACGACTAAGAGCCAGGGGTGTACATATGATCCCACCTAGCTACCTATCCCTTGTGTTTGGTGTTCCAGTTCCTAAGACAATTATTGAAAATCAAGCTAGTATAAGTGTTTCAACAAAGACAGTAGCTTCCATTTTCCTTTGAATACATGAGTTTCTCAGATGGACATGCAATCTTCTTTGTTTGGTGGTCCTATTGGCAATATATTTTTTGGCATATCTTTAGGGCGAGAACATGGGTGTGCAAAACATTGGTAATACATCTAGAAGTAGCACAACTTCATAGATCGTGGGATTTCAATTTAGTATAACTATTAGAACACAAGGAAACACATCCTCTAGTCCAATGCCCTCTAAAGGGGAGGATCGGGAGGATCAGGTGGTTTGGGATCTAATGGATCTAATGGATATGGAGGTGGAGGGAAATAATAGAGGTAATTCAAGTTCTGAATATGGTGGGCATGGTACGCACTAACCCGAGGAAGTTTATTACGAGATGTATCTTCACCTTCCGGAGTATATACGTATTGAGGATACAACTGAGCATGTGCATATGTGTGAAATACTATAGCATGTTAAGGGGATTACAACTCCTGAGTGTAAGGAAAGTAAGTTTTCTACTACTTTGCAAGGGTGCGTGCATAGCTGGTATAACAAGTATGGTCCAAACAAGATTGTTGTAGATTATAATGCGTTGCGTGATGCCTTTTTAGAAGAATTTCATATATTTTAGTTTGAATAGAAAATCATCTACGCACTTTGGACAACATTAAGTAAGGCATAGATGAGAATGTAAGAGAGTATGATACAAGGTTTAAAACTCTACTATAAAAATTGACTTATGATATTCACCCTATCTAGCATGCTCAGTGGTTTTTTGGTGGACTAATCACACCTTTTATAAAGGTGATATCTCATAATAATTTTACAGATCCACACGAGGAATTAGAGGCAACTCTGCATGTTGAGGAAATTGGAAGCATAGACACTAGAGTTAACCCATTTTTGGAGGCACAGATTGCATCTATGGTGAAACAGTTGGAAAAATTGTCAGCTAATTTATCTCATGAGACATGCAAAGTATTCGGTGTACATGATTGTGATGTGGAAATACATACTAAGGATATTTACCCTCATGAATTAGTGTAGACCATGCTATTGGATTTTGAGATCTGTCACTTAGATCATGATTCGAGTAGGTGCCCCTTGCTTTGCGCGTGCGCGATCGGGAAGAATGTGTCTTGTTATTATAATATTTGTAAGTATACCACTCATGATATAGAGAAATTTAGGTTGATTGATCAGATTCATGAGGCTATTAAGACTGGTGTACGCCAGACCAATGTTGCAAACAATTATAAGGAACAAGGTGAACATCATAATCATAATCACAATAAAGGGCACTCTTATGGAGGTGGTAGAGGTAGAGGTTATCATGGGCGATATAGAGGCCATAGTTAAGGTGGCGAGAAGATTGGAATTCCCCGTGGAACCTATTTTACATGTGGATCCACTAATAATTATAGGTGCAAGTGTCCTTAGAACATTATTTTCTCATGGTGCGGAAAAAATCACAAGTTTGAGGAATATGTGGATATATATGAGCATATTAGCACACAACACAAGTAGAATAAGGTTACAGGAATGGTTAGAGTACATCACATTGTGGAAGATCAGTGAATGTCAAAGATAGCTCCTGATCCTGAGATGTTTCCTGTGTTAGTCACTACACACATTGAGGTTACATGCACTCGTGAAGTTACGAAGCGAAACTTGTTATTACAAAATATGAAGTATTGAATGTGAAGTACCCAGATCCTTCTCATCAGAAGGAAGTTTATCAAGAAACTATGGATGTTATTAGAAACTTACGGGGGTTAGATACAATTTTGAAGGAACAATCTCAAAAGATGGAGCAAGTGAAGGTAGTTATGTTGCCTCATAAATATGTTGATGACTCTAAGGAGGTTTGTAAGATGATGTGCCAAGAGAATGCCATTCCTTTGTTAGGGGAATGGTTAAGGGAAGAGGTATCACATGTTGGAGTTGGCTGCGAGAGACAGATCATATATGCAAACTTACCTCCTCACAGTCTTGAATACGATAAAGATATCACTTTGAATGCATTGGTGATGGATGGTTTTAAGTAATATACTAATTGATATATGTACGAAGTGAATGTACTCACTTTGGATGCATTGAATATAGGGGAGACCACCATAACAACCATATTCAAATATGTTGTATATGGAAAACAAGACTTAAGATACGCCCATTAGAATATTGAAGGATGCCACTATTACTATATAAGGGGAAAAGTTTACTGGGGAATTACAGGTCTTGGCATTTTATGAAGTAGATAGTTTTCCAGTCTTACTTGGGCGCCCTTGGTGTTACGTGAATAATGTTGATTTGTGCTTTAATAAAGGTTATATTAGTTTTGAGAACAAAGAAGAGTGTGTGATTATTCCTTTGACAAATGGGAAGGTTGCACCATATGTAGAACCTTTGAGTGAAGAGGATTTGAACATGATATACACACTTACAACTAGAGATCTTGAAGCGCTCGATACATCTAAGGTGTTATTCATTGGGATGATGCTCAATCTATGAGTGATACAACCAATATGTGCCTATGATAACTAGGTGCATGGAACATATGAAATGGTCGGGAGGGAGATCAATAATACAGATTACTCATGTAATTAGGCCGTGTAGGGTTAGGCATTTAGGTCATTACCAAGTACCTTGATACGGTGGTGAAGCAAACCCCGACACATTTCTATGCACCGTGGAAGCTCAATGGAAAGATCAAGTAGAAAGAAGAAATATGCTATTTTATACCCTGCGTGGGATAATTGCATGTTGGTGGACTACACACAGAGATAACCTTTTGGAGTGGCAAGAAGTGAGAATCTCCTTCTCTACTAGGTTTCTTAGAAACAATGTACCTTCACAGATTGTAAATACCATGGGAAGGCATCTGCTTCACATCATGTTCAAAAGTGTGAGAGACTCTGGATGGAGGGGTAGGATGCCTTACCACCATCACTATGGGTACATAATTTCTACACCACTCTAAGCGATTGTATGCGTGCATGGTATGTTCATGCAAAGTTAACAAGGGAAACAATTAATTGGTAGGAGATGAACTTGGGTATGATTTATACCTTTGATTACTTTTCCACTAAACCTCGATGAATGAAGCATTACAGATTATAAAGTGCCTTACGATGGGGGATAGTGTAAAATTTGAGGAAATCCTATTAGATATGTTTGGAGAGTTAGATTTGGAGGTGTGCTTTGAAGAAGAAGAGACAAATGAGGAACAACTTGGGCACGTCTAGCTAGAAAAAGAAAAGGGTAAGTGGTTTATATGATTGATGATGAAGAAGTAGAGAATTTGGATGTTAACCACATTGTAGGTGTGCGCGAGGTCTTGGATAATGCTGATGAGAAGGTGTGTGTTTATCATGAGCCTATGAAAATGAAGAAGGTCAACATTAGGACATATGCAGAACCTAAAGAGGCCATTATTGGTGACTATTGGTCTGAACAAGAGGTGTCAAAGATAATTGAGTTATTACGTGACTTCTAGGAATTATTTCCACAAGGCTATCACGAGTTGAAGGGAGTGCACCCCTCTTTGGGAAAGATGAGGATCAAGTTAAAGGAAGGTGCATGCCCGGTTAGGAAGAGGCCTTATAGGATGAATCTTAATCTGCGCGTCAAAGTTAAGGAAGAGATTGATAAGATGTTGAAATCAGGATCATTGAGCCCATTGAGGAATCAAAGTGGGTTAGCCCCATGGTGATAAGTATAAAGAAATATGGTAGGATAAGGATATGTGTGAAATATAGAGATTTGAATGTTTCTTGTGTCATAGATCCTTTTCCCACACCTTTTATAGAGGAGATCTTGGAAGGCATTGCAGGGTGTGAAATCTAGTCCTTTACATATGGGTTCTCTTGGCTATCATCAAGTGTACATTGTTAAGGAAGATTAAGAAAAGAAAATTTTCACCATTGAATGGAGAAGTTTTACATACACGGTAATGCCTTTTAGGTTGAAGAATGTGCCTATAGTCTTTTCATGCATTGTTGTGCAAGCATTTGAAGACTTTATACACAAATTTTTATAGGTTTACTTAGATGATTGGACTGTATATGGGTTGGTAAAATATCACTGTGACAACTTAAGACTCATGTTTGAGAGATGTAGGTAGCTAAACATATCTTTGAATATTAAGAAGTGTATCTTTGTTACACCCTTTGGAACTTTTCTAGGACACATTATATGCAAGGAAGGTTTGTTGGGAGATCCTGCTAAGGTTGTAGTTATCTTAGGTTTGGAGGAGCCTACCAATCAGAGTGAGTTGTGCGGGTTCTTAGGACATAAAGGTTATTAAAGAAAGTTCATCAAGGGGTATGCTAAGATTTTTGTGCCATTGGAGTAATTATTGAAAAGTAAGGGAAAGTTCCATTGGGATGAGGTACAATAGATAACTTTTGAGACATTGAAGGAAAGACTTACTTCTGCGCCCATTTTGCGCTTTCCTTCTTGGGATAAGTCATTTCATGTACATGTTGATGCCTCTAGCATGGCCATTGGTGTAGTGTTAGCATAACTTGGTGATGGGATTATTGATCATCCTATCTGTTTTGCAAGAAAAAAATTTGACACCAGCTGAGAAGAATTATACAACTATAGAGCGTGAAGCCTTGTCTATGATTTACACATTGGAAAATTAGAGAATACTTATTAGAAACTCCCTTTATATTTTATACAGATCACATGGAACTTAAGTACTTGGTTAATAAGAAAGTTTTAGAGGGGTGCATATGTTCGTGGATTTTTTTGTTTTGGGAATTTGATTTTACGGTGGTGGTAATGCCAAGAAAGAGAAATTCTCGACCAAATCATTTATCCAGGATTAACTCAGCAAGGATATGTAGAGCATTGAGGACACAATATTAGATGCACATCTATTTAGATTGAACCGCATGCCCTCTAACTTAGAAGATATTACAGTTTTCTTGCATCGGTGTGGCACCCGAGGAATGAAGAGCTGAGAGAAGAAACAACTTGTTATACACGTCACACCCTATATGTTGATCAGTGGAGATTTATACAAGCTAGGTCGGGATGAGGTTTTACATCAGTGTGTACTTGAGCATGAGCGTGAAGCTATTATGGAGGAAGCTCATGGCGGAATTGTTGGTGGACATTATGTAGGTAATGCTACATGCACAAGATTTTACTAGCTGGTCTTTGGTGGGAAACAATATACAAGGATTGTAAAGAGTATGTCAGGGCATGTGATCATTTTCAGCACCTTGGGAAGCTTGGGCATAGAGATGAAATGCCTTTGAGGCCTATAGCGAGTGTAGAACCTTTTAAGAAATGGACAATTGAATTTTTGGGAACTATTTCCCCACCGATGCATAGGATGGGTCACGCTATATTATTACATGCACAGATTATCTGGCAAGGTGGGTGGAAGTGGTGCCTACAAAGGATTACATGGAAGCTACATTAGAAAGGTTCTTATGGGAAAACATTATCAATAGGTATGGATGTCCGTTGAGCTTGACAAGTGATAGGGGAACACACTTTTTAAATGAGACAATCAAGGTATTATTGGTAGAATTTATGGTGGCACATCACAAGACAACACCCTATCACCCACAAAGCTAATAGAATTTCTAAGTCTTTTGATAACATATTGAGACATACATTAACGAAGATTTTTGAAGTTGGAAGGAAAGACTAGGACGATAAAGTATTTGTTGTACTTTGGGCATACAGGAGAAATTACAAAATATTGAATAAGGAAACTCCCTTTCAGTTTGTATTTGGTGTAGAGGTTATTTTACCAATGGAATTTATGTTACCCTCCCTATGTATTGTGAACGTAGGTGGACTGGATGATGAGTAAGCACTTGAAGAGTGCATTGAATAGTTGATGTATTTGGGTGAGCGGCACACCATCACATGTTGGAGCCGAAATATAGAAAAGGCTAGGAAGAAGGCATGACATGATAGGCACATTAAGAATAAGCAGATTGAATTTGGACAAATGGTTCTTCTTTATGACTATAAAATTTCCATGCCACCCTGAAAAATTAAAGGTGCATTGGTTGGGACCGTATGTGGTGACATATATACTTGATTCAGACACTTTTCAATTACAGGTGCTAGATGGAACATGATTACGCAATTATTTCAATGGGAGTAAGCTGAAGCCCTACTATAAATAAGTCTTCTTGGTGTTTGTAATAAGGCAGTTTGTCTAGTTAGAGTAGGATTTGATTTCATGCATTTCCTTTATATGTGTTTCCTTTCATCATTGTTATGCTTTATCAATTTAGTTATGTGTTTTGTTGTAATAAGCGCGCTTGTGTGGCAGTAGATGATTACTATCTAAGTGATTTCATGCACAGAGGACCACACATAATTTTAGTGTGGGGTGGATCGGAAAGTGACTGGTGTCTTGTTGTAGATTGGTGTGTATTGTAAAATTACAAGACCTAAGAGTGAAGATGGTTTTGGTAAAAAAATCCATGAAATTTACTATTTTTCTCATATTGAAGACCACACATATATAAATGGACGTGCAATGTAACACGAGGTAGGATGCAACATTGGAAACTAATTGATATTAGGTACAGAGATTTTGTACTTCGGTGCATGAAGGCGTGTGAGCGGTGGTCTATGGCAAAGAAGTAGTGGGCGCTAGAAGGTTATGACTAATGCACAAAAGGTTTAGGTGCGTAAGGATATAGTGTAATGTGTGGAAGAGTGAAGATGTGGAGTTAATGTCACGTAAAGTGGTGGTTGAGGAGTAATTAATGTGGGGAATTTTGAAAAACCTATAAGAGTCAATGTTTGCAACATTATTGTTACCTTGCATCCTTTGAGATATCACAATTGAGAAGTACGACAAAGTGTATAGTGTGAAGAACAATCTTTTGAGCGATGAACCAGGTGAACTCATAGCATGACATTGAGAGAACTCCATGTGTAGGTGTGTTTGAGTTTTTCAGGTGGGTGAGGAAGAAAGGTTCACGCAGTTAGGGTTTTACGGAGGTAGAGTTACGGCTAGGGCACACTAGGGCACAAGGAATTGAAGGGAACCGTTGAGTTCGAGGTGTGCAAGGGTAAGGAAATGGAAAGGTTGCAGTTTGCAGAGCATATTTGTTAATTGAGAAGAGAAATGGCACCAAGGAGAGCTCTGGTTGTTGAGAAGGAAACTGAGGAAGAATCATAGGGGTGGTTCGTTGAGATGCAGTACCCAGAAGAGGTGATTGAAGGAAGGTTGTGGACGTCACAGTTAACCCAATGCAAGATTAGTGACTTTAATCATAGGACTGAGAAAACCCTCAAAGATATCAATGCAGACCATTCGGAAGACTAATAGGAGGACAAAGATGGGCATAGGGTTTTGGAAAATTCGGTACACAAATTATTAGAAAGCATCGAAATATGTAACTTTATGAGCTTCCATTCTTTGGCAAGATTGACCACTTGCGTACAGGTGGATGATGACATGCGCACATGAAGATTTCCTTTACTTCATAGGGAGAAGGATGAGGATTATAATGAAGTTGGTGAAAATTCACAGGTTTATGTGACTCTGGTTCAGAAATTATAGGTGATTTATCAGATGATGAGGGAGTAGAGGTGATGACCACCACGTTCCACTATAAAAAGGGGGTCGAGCTTTCAACGTTACACAGATAGATGATCTAACTACAAGGGTAGCAATGTGGTTAGTCGGTTGTAAATTAGGTACCTCGAAGAGGTGGACAAAAGTTATAAGATCTCAGGTTACATATAACACATAAAATGGAAAACAAGACTTATTATAATATTGCAGGTTACATTGTGGAGAGCTTAGTGGCAGAAGCGCGTACCTAGGCTGATAAAGGTGAGAAGATAACCTGGTGCACCATCTTACTCTTAATTGTGTTTAGTGAGATTGGCATGCCCAATGGGACGAAGGAGAAAGTATGGGAATACCCCATGGAAAATAAATCACCTGCTCAGAAGTTCACCAAGTATACCTATCATGGCTCAATTTCAAACACTTATAAGTAGTGCCGGGAGAAGTGGTTCGGGGAGGATATGTTGGGCATTTGATGGAGAGTGGTGCATGCCACGTGAAGTACCTAGAGTTTTGGATGGACAAGTAGAGTTCACGGCGTACCATCACTTATGTCTGGGTAGATTCTTTATGAAGATAGGTGAGAAGATCCCATGGTGTAAGTTACCATTCACATTTACTACTTATTATTTTAAGGACTATGTGAACATGTTACACAACACGCTTGAAATTACAATTTGATGTTGACATTCATATTTTGCGCAAGACATATGTCTACCCCAATAAGGAGGCATATGTGGAGACGATGGAGTCGAAAACATTGACATAACTCCAGAGACTATGGTTGTAGGAAATATTGAGCCCACACGCATGTATGTGTACCTCAAGCCACGGTTTAAGGAAGGAAAATTTGTTGTAGGAGAGGACTTGTCTTTACCGGTCCTTGAAAGGTAAAACAAACAATGGGCACAAAGATGACGGTGGAAACAAACACCCCCAAGCAAAAATAATAGGGACATGAGGGCTTGCAAAAATGTCCTTGAGCACGAAGAAGAGGAACAAGAATACATCACTACACTTGATCATGGGAGGAGAAAATTACATAGAAGGCGTATAGGTGTAAATGTTGGCATTGGCTCCACACAGCCATTAAGGAGATCGCCACACGTTACACCGGTGAAGAAGGTTGAGGAAGAAAGGAAGAAAAGGTGAAAATACATTCCGATAAAAGACACGGATGCACATGATGAAGTTTCAACACCTAGCCTTAGACTTTGGGAAGATGAAGGGATCAGTGGTGAGCACCCGCAATTTGACATAAGAGTCCCCAACACGATATTTTATAAACATGAAGAAGAGAGCTATGTTGGTGGAGATATAGAGATTGAAGATAATGTTGTGCGCCCAATCAAGGGACCTGAGGAAAAAGAAGAGGTATAACAAAAGGAGGGTGTTGGAACAAAGGAACATGTAGGTGATTGTGCCAGTGAGGCCCAAGAAGAAGAGATGATGCAAACACATAACCTTGGATACATTGATGATCCAACAAAGGTTATACAAATAAGGTTTCAAAACACACTTTCGTAGAGGCGATTGTATGGATGGGAACTGATGGACCCGGATATGACGACCACACACACTAGGAAACAATTATCATGGAATATGCAGACTCACATGGATGAGCCTGATTTTGATGTGTGTGAAGATTCATGTGTCTCTTAGAGGATGAAGAAAGCACCACATTCCTGACATGTAACCATCAAGCTAACTCAGTTCTCAGATGAACAAGTAAGTAATGCTTTGATGAAGGTATCTGTAGAGGTTGTGTGTAGGAATATAGATAAGGCAAATACTATTCAGACCCTGTTAGAGGACAAGAAGGATAAAGAAGAAGAGATTAAGTGATTGACAAAGGAGAAAGAGAGATTTGAGGTGAAGGCACATGTAATTCTTGATATGACAGAGCAAATCAATGATGAAATTTGTCGGTGAGGTCTGAGATATGAAGAGAAGGTATCTAAAAGATTTCCATCTACTTTGCATTACTTGTGCATGTTAGTTCACTTGGTGTTGAATGAAGGTAGAGTATATGTGCTTTGAGATAGAGGGATGTTACAATACAAAAAGAAAAGGAAAAAGATATAGTAGCGCCTTTGGATAGTTGGGTATGAATCTCTGCTTCAGACTTTGAAGGATGAATTAAAGAAGGAAGATTCAACATTGAATATGTGTGTAGACCCTAAGGCAATCATTAAGATAAGGAATTTGGTTGAGGAGAATGTAGTTCTTTCTGCGAAGAACAATTAGACACTTAGGCGCTAGGAGAGACTAGCGTTGTTAGCAAAAAAATTTATGTGCTTACAACATCTCGGGACCCTCAGAAGGAAAATATAAAGGAAATTGGGATGCTTATAACTCGACATATGGATATGATGGATGGGATGATCCCAAATCTAATGAATGTTCTAAGAGTGTTACGGAATGAGGGTGAGAATATGACTTTGGATGAGATGGAAGGAGTACTTGTAGACATCCCTGGAAAGACGAATAAGGCGCTCAGTGATTGGAACGAATTAGAGGAAAAATCAAGAGTGAGTATCCTGAGTTACTTCTACCTTCAAAGGAGTACTATGGCGAGAAAATTATTTTTTTTGGTATTTGTTCATTCATTATGTACAGACATTATTTTATTCCTTATTCTTATTTCTAGAGAGACAAGGCATGATTACCCATTGCTATCGGGGTGGAAATGAAGTTAGTGTGGGGTAATGTTGTGTTATCAACTAATTTTGACTTCACAAAATTCATAAGCATGATTTTTTTCAAAAAAATTCAAAAGTATTCTTTTACATTTTTATCACCCTCATCACGATCGTCTTATTCTCATGATCGTTTTGGTCTTCATTTTGTCCATTTCGGGTGAGAACTCCTCCTGCCAGGTCACAAACTGCATTAATAATTAATTAATTTCTTACCCGTTTATTTAATAAAATTAATTTTATTAAATTTTGGGTGTCTTTAATTAAGCGAATATTAATTTAATATTAATGGAAAATCAATCGACAAGTTTTTTGTTATTTCCGTGGGAAATAAGAATTCCACTTCCAATGTCGAGAATGTTAAATTGGCTTTCCGCACTCGATTTTCCCTTTCCTGGAAAAATCTTCTTTTTCTCGCTTGTGGAATTTCTCATGCTTGATTGCTAACCTAACCGGATGGAAAACTGGCAAAATATCTCCCAATTTCCCACATGGGGAAATAAATGGGAATTGTCAACCTACTTTTCCATTGCCACGGGCAAATGATTGAGTTTTTCCCATATTTCCCTAGGCAATTAATTCCCACTACCCAGAGAAAGGGAAATTGGTTATTCCAACGGAAACAAAGAAACGGTTACGAGGAAGCTTCTTTAATCCTCGCAACAAATCCTCCGTGAAACTCTGTGGAAGAAGTCGTGCATAAGAAGTTGAGGCTCTTTATTTCTAACTTTTTTTTGTTATTTCCAAATTCTTCTTATTTCCCCGAACATTTGTAGAGGAATATTTTTCCAAAGATTCATAGCACATTTTTCACAGAAGTTGATTCTCCACTCATTCCAAGGAAGTTATTTGCAACAATATTCATGTGAGAAAGAAGAAATTCATTCACACGTTGAAGGAAAGGAAGATAGTCCGAGAAAATACCAAATCCCACACATTTACTTGGGCAAATCACGTAAGAGTGAAAAGAAAAGTCAAGCCTTCACCACGCAGCCTGAAGTAAAAACAACCACGCATTGGTAAAACAAAATGGTTCAATGCATACAACGAACGCTCACGCCAAGGAAAAATATTTGGATCCACGCATTCAAAGCTCCATCCATCTTCCACGCAGGTTTTGAGAAGCAGGCCACATGGGAAAGGAGAGGTTGAAGAGGAGCCCACGTTGAAGTAGAGAAGACCCACGTGCTGGAGGAAGGAACCCACACACCTTAGCGAGCAAATCCATGTAGAGGAGAAACAGAGATATCAAACGCGGGTAAAAGGAAGTGAAGATCAGTCCACCACACAATGCCATACAAGGAATTTCCAATGCATGTTTTGGGAGAAGGAGATAACCACGTGGCCAAGGAGGATTACACACCACAAAAAAAAGCACTCTGCCCACGCCAATACAAGCCAAAGATTTGGTCACGCAAGTGCAAGTTAAAAGCCATCCATGCATTCACCAAGCCAGGAAGCACATTTCCACGTAGGTTTTGAGAAATGAAATCCACGCTCAGGTTGCATTTTCCATGCTTTAGCCAAAGAATAAATCATTTCCATCATGCATTTAGGAAGAATAATTGCTCGTGTTCCAAAATTTTCCTTGGTAATGATTGCATGCAATTGAAGAGAAGTCATGGTTCGCGCATGCAGAGGAAATCTAATTCACTCACTATCGAAAGCAAAGGATTGAGATTCACACATTTAGGTGGAGAAATAGTGAATTAAAAAGATTAAATTGATCCTGCGTAAAATCATTATAATCAAGAGAATTTAATAAAAATAAATATTATTTTTGTCGATCTAGTAACTCGAGCTTAGTCTTGATATTTTTGTTTATTAATATTTTAAAAATTTGTAATTCGGTATCAATTATTATTATTATTTTTAAAATAATAATAATAAAAATTAAACGAGCCATATTTCTCTTGTGTTGATGGTGGTTTGGAGACTAAGACCCGACACCGTTTACATCGTTTTACGTGCCTGAGTCATTTTTCTATAAAATTCATAATGGCTGAAAAATCCAATAAATCTGCAACAAAATCGAAGAAGCCAGTGGAAAATTCAAATAAGTCCGCACTCAAATACGACTTCCAACGGGTCATTCTCGGTGGGTAGGTGTGATCGGGGATCATTTTTGATATAAAAATTTCCTAAACATCCCTAAATTGTGTCAAGTATAGAAGATCATTTTCAAGAGCTTTCCATCGACTATGAGAATGTGACAAATGGACATTGGGAGCTCTAGTTATGTCCGGTCAAAGTTTAGTCAACGGAAAGTCAACTCTGGTCAACATGTCAATGTTAGACCAATGACACTGCGACACATGGCGAAAAAGACAAAGGGAGTTATTTGTTGGTTTTCGACTCGAGTGTAAAAGTTGGTGGTCGTGACAAGAGGCTCAACTTTTTTAACGGAGGGGAGCCCGGCCGCCGTGTGGACTAGTTTGTTATCACCGACATGGTGGGTCCACAAACCACCACGTGGCTTACCACCACTTAGCCATATTTCATTTTGAATATCATAGTATTATATGGTCAAATTTTATATTATTCACCATATTACTATGTTGTTTCAATTTGTAATATTTAGAATTGACCAAGTTTATTATACTCGGTATTATTTCCACTAACTCGGTGAGTTACCTTTTCATACCGAGTTGATCGCATATTAATTCACCACATGGCTCGGTTGGAGATACAACACAACTCAGCCAACATAGGGAGGATGACAATGCATAGTCCATGACTCGGCCTACAACACGGTGGCAGACCTAATTGACCCCACAACTCGTGCAGAACTCACCACATGGAGCAGCCAACACAGTCCTCCAATGAACCAACAAACCCACATAACTCGGTGGGAGAACAACGCGTAACCCAAGCACAAGGAGATAAGGTGTGACCGAGGCCATGAGGAGGATAGGGTGGAAAGCCCTATTAAAACCATCCACCCCCTTGCACCGGTCAATGTGGGATTTCCCCACCAAATGCAAAGTGGGACGACCAAACACAATGCGACCGAGCTATTAGTGAGGCGAGATTTGATCCCCGACCTTGGTGGTGGAAATGAGTTATCAACCAACTCGGCCAACGAGTTGGTTGAGTAGTGAGTTGGCTGATAAGGCCCTTCCACTAAATTTTAGGGGCCTATTTTAATATAAATAGGGGACCCCTCTCTATTGTAACACACACAACTTGGAAGCTCATTCCTAGAGCTCGAAAGGTGGAGATCGAGCTAAGAGGAGAGTTAGATATTATGTCAATGACATAGTTGTGTGAAGTCCTAATTTATTTAGGCATTATTATTTTAATTATTATTGACCTATTATTTTTTAGGCAATAGTAAATTAAAATTATTATGACTAGGAGTTATTAATACTACCCAAATGTCCGACCCATAACGCTACACCAAATTATTGTGAAGTTTAGAGTATCGACCAGAGTGCCATAGGACGTTACGAAGCATCTAGAAGGCCGATCAAGATCCGGAGGATTCCAAACAGTGGAGCTGGGTACACAAAGCTTTCGAATATGCCAGGAAAGGGAAGTCGGTGCTATATTTCACCCTTGTCATCCGAAGGTCTGGATATTCTTATAAGCAAGTTCTTAATAGTTTCCATTAGGTTTTCTTGTGAAAGTACTATTGTAACTTACAAGTTTTGACTAGTGGAATGGTTCAATAAGAACCCAAAGACGTAGGCAATTGTTGAACTCTGTAATCAATCATTGTTAATTTTTCATTATATGCTTGCATTAATTTTAAATTGATTACTTAAAAGGAGAAAATTATCGGCAAATAAAATAAGCCTATAGGGGTCCGAGATCAGGTGAATAAAAACTTGATAATTTTCGGATCAAGTTTGGTATCGAGTTGGTTTAGCTCCATATTTGCTTTAGTAAATCTGATTAATAGAGTGATTGTTTCAAGATTGGTTCAGTTGGTTCAATTTGTATGAAACAAGTGCACTATGGGCAAGATGTCTAAACAAGCGAAGCTCGATGAGGTTGAAGCTTATAATCACCAGATCCAGGAAGAGAACTCTCTCCTGTGATCAATGTATTACTCCTTGGAAGAGGAGAATGCTCACTTGAAATCAGAACTGTAAACACTAGATGAGCTCTTGGCAAGGTTGCAGTGTGGTGATCAAAGAAAGGAAATACCTTCAACTTCGAGATACGTAAAACCATAATAGGTGATTGCCTGTAAGTTGTTCACCACTAGAATCTTCTTCCTCCTATTCAGTTTTGGATTTAGGTAGTGAAGTATTTGGTTTTTTTGAAAAGCATGCTAGAGGCATTGGATCCAAGTTACTAGATAAAATGGGATTTAATGGAAGAGGCCTTAGAAAAAATGGCCAAGGCATTGCTAACCCAATACAGGTCGAGGATCGTCCTCGTTTTGCAGGTTTCGGTATTCCTAGTGTGGGAATGGATATTGGAGAATGCTCCAAGAACGTTAATGGAAGACAAGCTTCTAAAAGCAAAGTGAATACCCCACTAGTCCTACAAGAAGATTCTAAGAAGGAAAGTTGTGCTTTGTCGTCACAAGTAGGATGTAGTAAGAGAAATCAGAGAAGAGGTAATGAGATTCCACCTCTAGTTTCTTACCATAATCATAAGCACAATAAAACTTCTGATCCACTTTTTTAGCTTAAGAAGTATGGTTATGATTTTTATAAGATGTGGAATTTCTTTCCATGTACATTTTGTGGATTGCATAATCATTATGTGGCCAGATGCTGGAAAAGAAGGAAATTGATGAAGAAGTTGATTTCATTCATCAGGAACAAGGAAAATCAGAAATACCAATCTCATCATGCAGAGTCAAGAAATGGCAAAAAGAGGTCCTCATCCCAGAAGAAGGAGATTAAGAAAAATTTTGTGCTCATTGCCATAGGAATGGGTATTGGGTGGACAATTTCTGGAAACTGCATCCATCTCGCCATCGAGTTAATGGCAAGCCAAAATGGAATGAAGGCCTATTACAAAGGTAGAAGAAGTTTTTACTACTCCACCACCAATTGACAAGTCAACCCAGGACCAAATAATACCGAAAGTGAAAGTCTTTTTAAATGGGTAAGTCAATAATTTTTCAATTATATATTGCATAATTCATGATGAATAGTATGCAGTATTTGTTTGAGATCAAATTTTGTGAGAAAATGTTGAGAGAAAGGTTTACCATACTCAGTGGATTTTCTTACTTAGAAAATTTGATTAATACTCCAAACATATCTCCTAATCATCTTGTGAGTACCTGTTACAACTTGAATACATTATTTAACTCATATAAATCTTGGAGATTGATCTTCCATTTGTGTAGATAGTAGAGTTCGCATGAGTCACTTAGAACTTCATTCTGTGTAGAGGCATTGTGACCGTGCAACAGAATGGTAGCTAAATCATAGATTGGAATTGATGTCAGGTCGGAAATTCATTCTGTGAAGAGGCCATCATGTGCATCTAGCATAATGGTACCTAATATTGCTTGTCAACAAAAGGAGCTCTCAAAATATTAGCTCGAATGTCATTTGGATTCAAGGCATTATGACCACACATTCAAATGGTAGTTGATCATTAAACTTAGCATCATGTAGCAGAGGTGTTGAGGTCTGCAAGAGACTTAGCACTGCACAATGGAGGCATTGAGGTCTGAAAGAGACTCAAGCACTTCATTGTAGAGGCCTTGAGGTTTACAAGAGACTTAGCACTGTGCAACAGAGGCGTTGAGGTCTAAAAAGGGACAAGTCATTGTCCATCATTGACATTAGATCAATCATAGCTCCATGTAACATGGAGTTCCTTTAAACTAGTTTAGATTTTATGAAATCAACTCGGAGCTAGGAGCTATGTTATAGAGTAAAATAAGATCCTTGTTGTCAAATATCTGGAAGCTTAGCACCATAGTAGGAGCGTTGAGGTTTCATTCATAAAATTAGCACCATACAACAGAGGCATGGAGGTCTTCTTCGATATCGAGTGGCACAAATGAGAGTCATGGGCCCTTAGCCCATGAGTCCGAGAATAAGAGAAAATTTGTCAAAGTGAGAAGGTTGCAAGGAAAAGACCCAAGGGTCTACTATAGAAGTACTTCCAAGGTGGCAGTAGAGTTTCCAAATTCAGGACAGGATGGCAAAATGTTCCAATATAAGCTTTTTGGGACAAAAAGCCTTTCTCATTGGGGAGGTGTGATCAGGGGATCATTTTTGATATAACAAGTTCCATAAACATCCCTAACTTGTGTCGATTGCAAAATATTGTTTTGAGATGTTTCCATTGACTATGAGGACGCAACAAATGGACATTGGGAGCTCTATTTATGTCAGGTCAAAGTTCAATCAACAAAGTCAACTTTGGTCAACATGTCAATGTTGGACCAATGACACTATGACACGTGGCGAAAATGCAAAGGGATTCGTTTGTTGGTTTTCAACCTCTCGGTCTTTGACAAGCATAAAAGTTGGTTTTGACAAGAGGCTCAACTTTTTTAACGGAGGGGAGCCCACTTGCCGTGTGGACTAGTTTGTTATCGCCGACGTGGTGGGTCCACAAGCCACCACATGGCTTGCCACCACTTAGCCATATTTCATTTTGAATATCATAGTCTTATATGGTTGAATTTTATATTATTCACCATGTTACTATGTTATTTCAATTTGTAATATTGAGAATTG
This sequence comes from Taxus wallichiana var. yunnanensis, assembly GCA_018340775.1. Taxonomy (NCBI): domain Eukaryota; kingdom Viridiplantae; phylum Streptophyta; class Pinopsida; order Cupressales; family Taxaceae; genus Taxus; species Taxus wallichiana. Next base: position 318,184,975 of record CM031234.1, on the reverse strand, counting down.
ACTGAGTTTATTATACTCGGTATTATTTCCACTAGCTTGGCGAGTTACCTTTTCATACCGAGTTGATCACATATTAATTCACCACATGGCTCGGTTGGAGATACCACATGACTCGACCAACGTATAGGGAGGATGACAATGCATAGTCCATGAATCAGCCTACAACATGGTGGTAGACCCAACCAACCCCACAACTCATGCAGAACTTGCCATATGGAGCGGCCAACACAGTCCTCCAACGAACCAATGGAACCCACATAACTTGGTGGGAGAACAACACATGACCCGAGCATAAGGAGATAAGGTGTGACTAAGGCCATGAGGAGGATAGGGTGTCAAGCCCTATTAAAACCATCCACCCCCTCATGCTAATCAATGTGGGATTTCCCACCAAATGTAAAGTGGCCCGACCAAACACAACGTGGCCGAGCTATTAGTGAGGCAGGATTTTATCCCCCGACCTTGGTGGTGGAAATGAGTTATCAACCAACTCGGCCAGTGAGTTGGTTGAGTAGTGAGTTGGCTGATAAGGCCCTTCCACTAAATTTAAGGTGCCTCTTTCAATATAAATAGGGGAACCCTCTCTATTGTAACACACACAACTTGGAAGCTCATTCCTAGAGCTCGGGAAGGTGGAGATCGAGCTAAGAGGAGAGTTAGATATTATGTCAACGAAATAGTTGTGTGAAGTCCTAATTTATTTAGGAATTATTATTTTAATTATTATTGACCTATTATTTTTTGGAAATAGTAAATTAAAATTATTGTGACTAGGAGTTATTAATACTACCTAGTTGGCCCATAGTGCCACACCAAATTATTGTGAAGTCCGAGTATCGACCGAGTATCATAGGATGTTACAAAGCATTTGGAAGGTTAGTTGAGATCTGGAGGATTCTAAATAGTGGAGTTGGTGCTTAGAGCTTGCTGAATATGCCAGGAAAGGGGAAGTCGGATGCTATTTTTCACCCTTATCATTTGAAGGTCTGGATATTCTTCTAAGCAAGTTCTTAATAGTTTCCATTAGGTTTTCTTGTGAAAGTACTATTATAACTTACAAGTTTTGACTAGTGGAATGGTTCGATAAGAACCCGAGAGACGTAGGCTATTTCCGAACTTCATAATAAACCTTTTTGCAAAGTGTCATGCTTATTGCATTATTTTAAGTTGATTTTAACGGGGTAAAAAGTAAATAGTAATTTGATAAGCCTAAAAGGGTCCGAAGATCAAGTAGATAAAATTTTTGGTCTATTTTCAGATCAAGTTTGGTATCGAGTAGAAGGTTACAGAGGAGAAGACCCAAGGCTATACTACATCAGTACTTCTAAGGTGGCAACAGAGTTTCTAGATTCAGACAAGATGGCAAAATGTTCCAATATAAGCTTTTGGGACAAAAGCCTTTCTCATGCGGAGGTGTGATCAGGGGATCATTTTTGATATAAAAAGTTCCCTAAACATCCCTAAATTGTGTCAATGTCAGAAGATCATTTTGAGAGATTTCCATCGATTATGAGAACATGGCAAACGGACATTTGGGAGCTCTAGTTATGTCTGGTCAAAGTTCAGTCAACGAGAAAGTCAACTCTAGTCAATAGGTCAATATTGGACCAATGGCACTGTGACACATGGAGAAAATGCAAAGGGATTCATTTGTTGGTTTTGACCTCTAGTCTTTGACAGCATAAAATTTGATGGTCGCGACACAAGAGGCTCAACTTTTTTAACGGAGGGGAGCCCGGCCGTCGTGTGGACTAGTTTATTATCGCCAACGTGGTGGGTCCACAAGCCACCACATGGCTTGCCACCACTTAGCCATATTTCATTTTGAATATCATAGTCTTATATGGTCAAATTTTATATTATTCACCATGTTACTATGTTGTTTCAATTGTAATGTTGAGAATTGACCGAGTTTATTATACTCGGTATTATTTCCACTAACTCGGCGAGTTACGTTTTCATACCAATTTGATCACATATTAATTTGCCACATGGCTCGATTATAGATACCACATGACTCAGCCAACATAGGGAGGATGAAAATGTATAGTCCACGACTCAACCTACAACATGGTGGCAGACCCAACCGACCCCACAACTCGTGCAGAACTCGCCACATGGAGCGGCCAACACAGTCCTCCAATGAACCAATGGAACCCACATAACTCGGCGGGAGAACAATGCATAGCCAAGCACAAGGAGATAAGGTGTGACTGAGGCCACGAGGAGGATAGGGCGGCGAGCCCTATTAAAACCATCCACCCCCTCGCGTTGGTCAATGTGGGATTTCCCACCAAATGCAAAGCGAGCCGACCAAACACAACGCGACCAAGCTATTAGTGAGGCGGGATTTGATCCCCCGACCTCGGTGGTGGAAACGAGTTATCAACCAACTCGGCCAGCAAGTTGGTTGAGTAGTGAGTTGGCCAATAAGGCCCTTCCACTAAATTTTAGGGGCCTATTTTAATATAAATAGGGGACCCCTCTCTATTATAACACACACAACTTGGAAGCTCATTTGTAGAGTTCGAAAAGGCGAGATTGAGCTAAGAGAAGAGTTAGATATTATGTCAATGACATAGTTGTGTGAAGTCCTAATTTATTTAGGCATTATTATTTTAATTATTATTGACCTATTGTTTTTTTAGGTAATAGTTAATTAAAATTATTGCGACTAGGAGTTATTAATAATACCTACTTGGCCCATAGCGCCACACCAAATTATTATGAAGCACGGAGTATCAACTAGAGTGCCATAGGATGTTACGAAGCATCTGGAAGGCCGATCAAGATCTGGAGGATTTCGAACAGTGGAGCTGGGTACACAAAGCTTGCCGAATATGCTAGGAAAGGGGAAGTCCAGTGCTATATTTCACCCTTGTCGTTCGAAGGTTTGAATATTCTTATAAGCAAGTTCTTAATAGTTTCCATTAGGTTTTCTTGGGAAATTACTATTGTACTTACAAGTTTTGACTAGTGGAATGGTTCGATAATAACCCAAAGACATAGGTGATTTTGAACTCTTAGTAATAAATCATTGTGCAATTTGTCATTGTATGTTTGCATTAATTTTAAATTGATTTCTTAAAAGGAGAAAATTATCGATAAAAAAATAATCCTGTAGGGGTTTGAGATCAGTGAATAAAAACTTTATAATTTTCGGATCACCCACTTCCATCAAGTCTGCATACGAAAATATCATCGACACTAATCTTGGCCACGTTAATGAGCAACAATGTTGTGATCGAGTGAAAGCTGAAGGCAAGACCATATTCTCCTGTAGGCTCTACCATAGTGATCTACCCCAAGCAAAGGTGACATTTTTATCTCAAAGTGCAATGTCCGGAGCTGGTCATCGCCTACGCAGAGCATTATAATCTCGAGAGACAAGGAATTTATAAATATAATTATGATCCATCTCTCTTGATCACAACATAGCATATTGAAGAATTTCTCAGCATACCTAACTTCCCTAAGAATCCTAATATCACTTGAAATTCAACACAAGATTTTTGGGACGAAGAACCCCTCAAGTGGAGCAAGATGGTCAATAATAACTAGTTAGTGACCAAGAGGCCTCATGTTGATTGGATTCCTAAGGAATTGTACCGCATTGAGTTTGTGGAGGAAATCGGTGACATGATCACTCTCCTGAGCCGAGTCTTCAGTCTACCCTCTGTCAGGATTTTCCACCCATGGATGTATCAGTTTATCTGTATCATCCTTGCCAAGAGAGAGTTTGTGGATTGGGCCACTATCATCAGTGATACTCTTCACAAACAATTGATTGAAGTGAAGATGATTGGATGTTTCTACATGACATCATACCTGACTTATGCAATGGCTAGAAGGAAGCTATTTTCGGGGCTAGAAACGAAAGGAGTCATGGGTCCATCAAATAATGTCTTCCATCATTATCCATAGTTAAGTTTCAAAAATAGCTCTCATCATTTCAAGAGAGTTAACGATGCATTCACCTTCCGCGTGATTCGAAACTTGAATAGGAATATGGAGGAAATATTCTCTAAAGATGCCATGGATGTCATTTCCCAGTGGGGAACATGGTTTATTCAATTTTTGTCCTTTTCCTACATTTGCATGAGCAGCTTTGTAGGTACTCCATGGAATCTTCCTAAGTATGTTAGTGACAAGTGGGTGTTGATGGAGCTTACATGGCGCTTATTCCCAGCCACTGTCTCCTTAGTGACAAGCATCGATCAGACATTCATTTCCCAATCCAAATTGGGGAATACCAATGTCTAAATCTCTTCATTGCACAACTCATGGAGAAAGATTTTGCTCTCATCACTATTCATCCATATGTGAAGAGATTCTAATTTGATATCAATGGATATATGCAGAATATTCTTGGAGAAAAGTATCAACACAATCCTACCATGGAAGATTTCATGGCTACTGTTGCTCGATGAACATGAAGTGAGAAGGTGAGAGTTTTCCCACCTAACCCTTGCTCAGATTAAGGCCTTTCGCATAAAAACCCTCTAGATTCATTGGTGGATGATGATGAAGATGTTATTGATCCCTCATATGATGTCGTTTCCTTTACTCTATTTCCCCAAATTGATTGGACCAAAAGAGATGAATTTTCTCTTGATAACAAGAATCAACCGATCCTCAAAAGAAGCATATTCGGTATGAAAGAGAACTTTCCAAGTTACCATCAATTCAAGTTCATACCCTAGGAGTACAAAAATTGCCAATTCGAGGAAGTTTCCAGTCAACCAAAGCTTCTTCTCAGTCAACCTTTGTGCCATCTACCCATATGCATCATGTAAGAAAAGAGTGGTTTCCCAAATCCACTTCTCCAAAGAAGGTGTCGCAAGGTGAAACATCCAAGGGTCCTAGCCCTAGTGAAGGAAGAGAGTGTGTATCGGAATTTCCACTTCAAGTAGAGATTCTTCTACTCACATTGTTGATAGTTCAAGAAGCTCATAACAAACACTCCTCAGTTGTGTCTTGCACAAGAGTCCACTCAAGTGCAAGTAGTCCATATATCGAACACTTCTGAACCTACAATTCACAAAGATATTTCTCAAGGTCTCCCTAATGTTCAAGAGGTTGATATCAAGGTTATTTCTCCAGAGATTGAGGTTGTGGAAAGGATTCTTGTAGAATCTAATGATGTTGAGAACAATGTGAATGTTGATTCGACTCCAAGCTTATGTATGCGAATTGGTGAAGGATACTCCTTTTGGGTTGATTGTGAGATCAAGAAAAGAAAGATGGTTTTCAAGGCAATTGACATTGACTTCGATGCCCTTTTCAAGCTTTCGAATGATGTCATTCCCAAGAATCCTAAAGTTCTTTCCCGAGATAATGGTGGATGATGATGGAAACAGATTTACGGATCTTACCATCCCACAAGTACATAAGGAACTTGATGCCATGACATATTCTGATTATGAAGTTTTCAGACTTAGACTTGGGAAGTCCACATTGGAAAGTGACATGGAAATGGCTTGAGATTCAATGGATATTGTGCTAAAGAGGCTTGAGAAATATAAATCTCAGAACTCTTAGCTCAAGGCCGAAAAGAATCAATTGGTGGATTATGTTCAACATCTGATAAATCCCATATCATCCACTTTCCCAGTACCCGATGTAGTGGCTTCCCTTGATGAAGAAACTCTCAATTTGTCAAAATAAATAAACACATTGGGCCATGTCACTAAATCTTGGCTTTCAGAGATTCTCATTTTTGGTGGAGAGATGATCAAAGCAAATCGTTAAGCTCCATGAGGATATTAGTGCATATCTGGATCCAATCCTTTCTTTTAAGGAAAATTTTGTTTCTAACATATCAAATTTGGATGAGGTATTGCCTAGTCTACAGGAGATGACAAGTATGGAATCTTCAACTTTAGCCATTGAAGGAATTCTTGAATTCGAATGTCGAGGGACACGCTTTCTTTGGTGTCTACATCTCAAATCAAGAAAGACACTTCTCGAGGATTCTATGATCCATTACGAGAGCGTATGCAATGAAGCCTTCACTTCACTCGCCTTGATTTAGGAGTTCATAGCTGAGATCCCTTGTGATCTTGTAAATGAGCAAAATCAGAGGCATTCATCAGAACATGTTGAGGAGCAATTTTCACAATTGTTCAAAGGCATGTACATTCCCATCCATCAATTTCTCTTCAGCTTCAATGGAACGTTGCATCAAATTAAAGAACTTGTTTGAGAATGTTCAATCAAAGATGGTCAATCTGAATGATATGTTAGGTAGGATCTTGGAATTGCAGGTGTTTTGTGAGGTTGTGCTTCAACCGAGTGAACCCCCTGAGGAAGAGAAGATGTTTGAGACATTGGGAAGGTTCAAATCCTTTCAATTGGTGAAGGTGATGGATCCTAATTTCATTGATGGGATGAGGAGATAGATTTTTGGTATCTAATGAAGAGGGAGAGTCCATTTCTCATACATTTGAGATAGGCGGACCCCACTTCAATGGATAAGGCACTAGTTTTTGTCATATGTTTAATGGTATTTTAAGTGGGTTATTGTTAAACTCACTTTTGGAAAACTTTGGATAACTTAAGTGATTTCTATTTTTAGTTGTTTTTTATAAGTTGGTTGAAAAATTCAAAGTCATTTAAGATGCCCTATTTAATGTTCATGTAAACCCTAACTACTTTGTAACCAACTTTTGGGTTATAAAAGGAAGTTGGAGGCTCATTTGTAAGGGTAAATTTGAGAGAGGAGAAGAAAATACTTTGTGTGCAAGATTTGTTTCAAGAAAGAAAATTTGTGTTCTTTTGTGAAGACATTTTGGAGTTAATGAAATATGAACTTTGTGTCCCATTCATTATCTCTTGTAGCATTTGATGTTCTTATGTTCATTAGATGTTAGAGTTTGAATATTGCATGCGAATATTGTCTTTGATCTTATTATCAACGGTATTAATCTATTGTTCTTGTTCGAGTGATCAAGCTCGATATTTACTTACTAATTTGTGTTCCCTTTTACTTATTCTTGTTTAGTTGATTCGAACTTTGATTTATTTGAGTTAGTTATTCATTTTTTTCCTCCATGCAATATTAGGTTCTACTTTTACCTAGCTATTACATGTTCTTTTCATTCGTTCCTTTCCATTTATTTCCTTCATTCCATTCCATCTCCCTCGATCACTTTTCTTTCCATTTGATGTTCTAAAATACCCCCATAGACAATATTGAATGTACAAATGTAAATACGGTTTTGGTTTTCAATACAGCACCTCACCTTCATTGAGTAGGTACTTTGTTCCCTTATTGTTGCATGTCATTTTCCTACGTGAAAATCCATATGCTAACATGTTGACTGGCCAAAGTATTTACTAAGTAAGAAGGGCGTGTGAATAGGTGCGTAAGTTTGATAGAGTTGTGCCCTGAATATCCGTGACTGGAGAAATAGAGTTTGGAACTTAACCTCTTTTGCATGGATCAAGTTGGAGTTGAACATGGAGTGATGAACATGTTTTGATAGAAGACTTGGAAGACATGCCACATCATTTTTAGAATAAGTGGAAGATGAAGTGCTATGCGGAATTAGAGATAATAATAGGATTAGATCTAGAGTTATTTATAAGAAGTCTATTTATTAACAAATATTGTATGCTTCTGTACCAACTCATGACTATTATTAGCATGTAGCCTATTTTGAGAGTGCATGAGTAGTGAAGTGCAAGTCCCCACTACCTATGTATATGTATTTATTTGTACAGTTTAGGGGATCATGGATGACTGGATGTAATAATGTTATGTTGCAAGTATACTTGCACGCATGACCTTGTGATGATAATTGTGATGTATTCAGCTATTGTGTTTTGATGAATTAATACAATGGATCATTGTGAGTGGATATTGGTTTTTGATATATCTGTTACTAGTTATTGCATGGTAAATTTGATCTTGATCCTTGTTTGATTCATTATGCGTTGTGGTTGTGAGTTGATGCTTGTTATATCTTATCTTTAATTATCTATTATGATTATGGAATGTTTGTTTCATCATGCTAACACCTTGAAAAAGCTAACATAAAAGAGGGACCTGGTACCTTTGCGTGCTTCGGATGAGTGCTTAGATTAGCCTAATTGATGTGCCAACGCGTATAGGGTTTGAGTAAGAAAACATATTACGTGTTGTATATGGCAAACAAAACTAGGGAAATGCCTATTGGGGTTTTAAAAGATGCTTCAATTACCATTCAAGGAGCCAAGTTTACTAGAGACTTTGAAATATTATAGCTTCCTAAAGTATAAAACTTTCCAACATTACTTGGGTGACCATGGTGTTATACAATCAATGCTAATTTATGCTTCAATAAAGGATACATCAGTTTTAAGAAAAAGGATGAGAGCATTATTATACCTATAATTGATGTAAAAGTTGCACCATATATTGAGCCCTTTAGTGAGGAAGAACTTAACATAATTTATACCCACACCATATGAGATCCTAAGATAATAGATCCATCCAAGGAAGGAATTATACAATGGGAAGGTGCACGTCGGTGCACCATACCACAATCATTGCTTGTGATAACTGGGTACCATGGCACATATGAGATGGTTGGGCGTGAGATGAAAGGCGAGTCACCTAGATGATTAGGTCATGCATGGTGAAGTGGTTAGGTTCAAATTAGGTACCCAGATATCTTTGGTGCGGGGAAGCCTAATACATTCTTGCATGCCATGGAAAACTAATGGCGAGAATGATGGGGATAGAATAAACATGCTAGTTTATACCTTACATGGGACAATAGCGCGTTGGTGGGAAATACATAGAGATATCCTTTTAGAATGACCAGAAGTGAGAATCACCTTTTCTCTAGGTTTACTTAGAACAATGTACCTACGCACATATGTGAATATCATTGTAAGAATCCAGTTTTGGTACACATACATAATTGTAAGAGACTATGGGAGCAAGGCCAAGAGGCTTTACCGCCAAGCCTATGGGTACATAAGTTATACTCCTCATTGTGTGGATGTGCATGCACATGGTATGTCCATGTCGAGCTAAGAAGAGAGATCTATGACGGCATGACATGACCGCATGTATGGTCCAAACTTTTGATTACTTTTCTATGAGCCTCTAGTCCATGAAGCATTGTAGATCATGAGGTGCATCACATTGGGGGATAGTGTGAAGGATGAAGAGCTCATGCTAGAAATATTTGGTGAACTTGATTCTGAGGCACGCCTTGATCTTGAGGAGATAGAAGAGGTGTAGATGGGTCCGGCTGGAAGGAAAAAGAAAAAGGTAAATTGGTATACATGATTAATGATGAAGAAATTTAGAACCTAAATGTTAGCCACACTGAAAATGCACGTGAGGTGATGGACATTGCAGATGAAAAGTCACGTGCATATCATGCTCCCCGTGAAGAACAATAAAGTTAACATTGGCACAGAGGATGCACCCAAGGAGGCCATTATTGGTGATTACTAGTCAGAGCAAGAACTAGTAAAGATTATTGAACTCTTACGTGACTTCCAAGACTTTTTCCATGGGGCTATCATGAGTTAAAGGGAGTAGACCCTTCTTTAGGTGAGATGAAGGTTGAGTTAAAAGAAGGCATGCACCCGGTTAGGAAGAGGCCTTACAGGATGAATCCTAACCTACGTGTGAAAGTAAAGGAGGAGATTGATAAAATGCTCAAGTATGGAATCATTGAGCCTATTGAGGAATCTGAGCGGGTCAGCCCCATGGTTATACAAATTGAGAAGGATAAGGATTTGTATATATTATAGGGAACTAAATGCTTCATGTGACATAGATCCTTTGCCCACCCCCTTCACAGAGGAAATCCTTGAATGATTTGTTGGGTGTGAGATATATTCTTTTACATATGGATTTTCAGGATATCACTAGGTGCACATCGCAAAAGAAGATCAAGGGAAGATGAATTTCACCATTGAATGGAGCATTTTTTCATATACGGTTATACCTTTTAGATTGAAAAATGTGCCAGTAGTGTTCTCATGCATTGTTGTGCATGCCTTTTAAGATTTTATTTACACGTTCTTGCAAGTGTATTCAGATGACTGGACAATAAATGGCTTAGTCAAAGATCATTATGATAATCTGAGGCTCATGTTTGAGAGGTGCAGGCACACTGAGCATATCTCTCAACATTAAAAAGTGTATCTTTGCTACACCCTTTGGAACTCTACTTGGGCACATCATTTGCAAAGAAGGATTGTTGGTAGACCCAGTAGGGATAAGCTGATCTTGGATCTAGAAGAAGCTACCAACCAAAGTGAAATGTGTGGATTCTTGGGGAATGCGGGTTATTACAAGAAGTTCATCAAGGGCTATGTAAATATTGTTGTGCCATTGGAGGAATTATTGAAGGCTAAAGGAAACTTTCACTGGGGTGACATGCAATAGGCATTTGAGACTTTGAAGGAAATATTAACCACTCCACCTATCTTGTGCTTTCCTTTTAGACCAAAATATTTCATGTTCATGTTGATGCCTTTGGTACAACCATTGGCATAGTCTTGGTGCAACCAAAAGAAGGAATTTTGGATCATTCCATTTGCTTTACAAGCGAGGAAGCTAATACCCATAGAGCGAACTATAGTACCACTAACTGCAAAGCCTTGTCTATTATCAATGCGCTACACAAGTTTAGACAATATTTGTTGGCTACCTCATTTATTTTCTATACAAATCATATGGCACTGAAGTACGTATTCAACAAGCCTATTTTGCAAGGGTGCATCTACAGATGGATACTTTTGTTTTAGGAATTTTATTTCATAGTTATTAATCTAGGGCCTGACAACATATCAAGGATTAATTATGGTGAGGATGATTAGAGTATTAAAGATACTATGCCAGATGTACATCTTTTCAGGTTGAACCATGCACCCGTAGATTTGGAAGATATATCCTTGTTTTTACACAATGGAGTAGTACTGAAGGAATGAAGACCTTGGAGAAAAAACAACTTGTTATACGCGCATCACCTTACCATTTCATTAGAGAATATTTATACAGGATGGGTCGTGATGAAGTATTGTGTCATTGTGTTCTGAAAATAATCATGACGCCATTATGGAGGACACTCATGGTGGAATATCAAGAGGAAATTGTGCAGGTTATGCAACTACACGTAATATTCTTATTGCAATAATTTGGTGGGAGACCTTGTATAGGGACATCAAGGAATACGTGAAAGCATGTGATCATTTCTAACGCCTTAGGAAGCATGTACATAGAGATGAGATGCCCTTAAGGCCTATTAAAAATGAGGAAACCTTTGAGAAGTGGGCTATTGAATATATAGGACCTATTGCACAACCCATGTGTAGGAATTTTGCGGGCTAAATTATTACTTACACAAATTATCTAACACGGTGGGAAGAAGTGACGCCTACAAAGGATTGTACAACAACCAAAACAACAAGGTTTCTATGAGAAAACATTACTAACAGGTATGGCTGCCCATTAAGCTTGATAAGTGATAGAGGAAATCATTTCTTGAATGAGATAATCAAAATTATGTTAGTAGATTTTATGGTTGCACACCATAATACTACCCCTTATCACCCCTAAGATAATGGTATTGCAAAGGATTTCAATAAGATTTTGGGACAAACTCTTATGAAGATTCGTGATGTTGGAAGAAAATATTGAGATGATAAAGTGTCAATTGTACTTTAGGCTTATATGACCACTTATAATAGATTGAATAAGGCTACACCATTTCATTTGGTGTTTGGAGTAGTGGTTGTGCTACCAGTTGAATTCATGTTACCATCTTTGTGTATTATGCACCCGGTGGATTAGCGAGATGAACAAGATGTTGAGGGGCTTATTGAAAAACTAATGTAATTAGATAAGCAGTGTGCATTGGAACCAAAAGACTGAGAAGTTACGACAAAAGGCCTGACATGATAGGCACATTAAGAACAAGACATTTGATTGGAAAGATGGTCCTTCTCTATGAATCCAATTTTACGTGCCACCTAGGAAATTGAAGGTGCATTAGTTGGGACCTTTTGTAGTAACCAAGATACTTGAATTAGGTGCATATCAATTACAAGTGTTGGATGACACCATGTTTCCCGATTACTTCAATGGGAGCCGGTTGAAGCCCTAATTTAAATAAGGATTCTTGGTGTTTGTAATAAAGCATTATTTCCACTTATATTAGGTTTCCCTTTGTTCTTATTGTTTTCTTGTTTTTTTCCTTGTTTATTATAATAAGCACGTTTGCACGCAGAAGTTGATTACTATTTATTGAGCTCATGCGCAAAGGACCATGCATACTTAAAGTTTGGGGTGAACTAGGTGCAAGTGCGTGAAAAATATATCCATTGGTGTTGAGTTTTAAAAGTATATAGAAACACCTAGGAAAATTGATACAAGTACATTAGTGAAGGTACGAAGCTAGGATGTGCTTTGAAAGATGCACACAAGAGAAAGGTGTTACAGTGTTAAGGATGATGGTGATCATGAGGAAATTACTCAGGGATAAAGACCATAGGTGGAAGAGGCCGTGCGGTGTAACATGAGGTAGGTAGTGACAGGATGAACTACTTGGTATATGGCACAGAGGATTATGTATTGTGGCATAGGAAGTAGCGTGCGAGAAGGTATGTGGCACTGGAATTAGTATGTACGCCAAAAGGTTATGAATGCAACACATGAAAGAAAGTAGAAATAGTGATAAGAAAAGTAGAAAATCATATTTAAAGTTGCGGTATGGTGGTAGGTGGTGAGCAATAAATGCGGGATATGTTCAGAAATCTATAAAAAGGGCATCAACGAAGATTTATTCTTTACCTTTCCTTGCAAATAATTTGAGTATTGAAGAAGTGTGAGCTTGAGCAAGTTTGAGCGAATTTATGTGAGAAGAATTTGCAAGATAGGAGAAACCCAAATCGAGTAAGATACACGACCGTTTGTAGAGCCCCTTTATGTGGAAGTGTTAGGATGAAATGTGTGGAGGTTTAAATTCGTGAGCGGGGTTGTAAACTAGGGTTTACGAAGCATGAGTTTGAGTGGGGCATGTTATTTGTAGATAGCGAGAAAGTGCTTACGATAAATGATGGTAAACATGTGAAGTGTTGGTGTGAATTGACAGAAGAAGGATTTAGGACACCTAGGGTATGCCTGTGATAAAGAAAAATTAGAATCTTGCACTGAGATAGCGATATGACACCAAAATGAACATCCATTGTGGCAAAAAGGGCAAAGAAAAGACAAAGTAATAAGAGGTTGAAGTCGAGGAAGCACCTCAAAAGATATTTTCTAAGATGTAATGTCTAGAAGGAGTTATATAATGGGGCATGTCTAGGAGTCCCACATCCGGAAGTGTAAGCTGAGTGATCATAATCATCACTCCAACGTGAACAATAGTTAAATAGAGAGTGAGTTGGTGTATAATACCAACCAAAGGATTGAAGATGATAAACTTATTTATGATGATAAGGAGTATAAGACCTTGGAAGGTACGAGAGTGCTACAAATTTATGAGTTATCATACTTTGGCAAGCCAAGCACCTTTACTAGTGGCTCATGTCAAGAGTCCATGAGAACTTATTTTACTTTGCAGGGAGAAGAGTGTGCATCATTGTGCCAATGATTGGGAAGATCACATGGTTGCACAACTATGGGACTAAAATTGTTGTAGATTTTGATGACGAGGTAGGGGTGGAAACTATTGCATGTAGAGATGAAGTATCAAAAAGGAGTGCGCATTTGATGGATGTTGCCAAAATCATGGACCCCGTTATTAAAATTGTTACACATTTGTTAAAAAAGTTAAACGTGTAGGAGAGAAGGGGTCGTGTGAATAAGAAGTGGCTCCATATTGCGAAGAAGATGACAGAATGGATGGTATATAATATTTCTTCCTTTATAACATATGGAATTACCGAGGACATGATTTCATGGGGCGTGATTCTCATGTCTATAGTATTCACGAAGATTGGGGTCCCAGATGGCCCTAAGGACAAGATGTGGAAATATATACCAAAGAACAAGTCATTGGCAAAGAGATTTGCAGATTATACCTGCGATGGGGTTACTAGCACCTATAATCTCATAGTAGATATGTGGTATAGGCGAATGTGTGAGACATCCGAGCATGAATAGCGCATCCGAGTAACTTGCCTTCAGTTTTGGATGGGAATGCAAACTTCGTAGTTTACCAACATTACTTCATTACGAGACTCTACATGAAGGATGGAAAGAATATATGTTGGTGTAAGTTGTCATATGCATTCAATTCTGCGCTACTTCCAAGAATCAGGTGAATAGATTTTTAGACCCGTGCAAACTAAGGTTCGATGCAGATAAGGTAGAATGTGACTACCACATGCTGTGAAAAACATATGTATATCTAGGTAGGGTAGCCTACATAAAGACCTTGATATCAGATGATATCAACATCAACTCTATGACTTTGGTAGTTGGAAATGAAGAAGCATCCAAGGTATACATATACTTGAAGCTAGAAAAATTTAGCAACAAATATGTTGAGGATGAATTGAAGGTTCTAAAGCCACCCAATGGAAAATAAACAATTAGAACAAACAAAGTGCGTGAGGTCACCCATCCGAGGTCTAAAGAGAAAGAAAAGACTAAGGATGAGGAAGAGAGAAAATAATGTTGTGCTAGAGACCATGACATCGGGGAAGGTACAAGAGGACACGTGAAGAATGAGATAGTAGCACAAGCCTCTTTGACCTGTGAAGTCACCGACAACTTCACGATCTAAGAAGATTTCAGAGTAGAAAAAGAAGAGGATACAAAGGCTGGTGTGAAGGGGTGATACTGATGAGGAGGATGTGGTAGAATAACTTCACAAAGAAAAGGAGGTCGAGAGAACATGAAGATCCAATGTGATATGTAGAGGAAGAAGTGCATAGAGAAGAGTGCCACACATGATGAAGAAATGCACAAAGTACATAAGGTGTATGCATACTCCCAAAGCATGAAGAAGAAGAGAAAAAAGGAGATAGGATGTCGATTAGGGATGAGCATGCACAAGGGACGAGTAACATGTACCCACTATGAGGCACACCGGGTGGAAGGAGGAGAAGGGATGGGGTCATACACACGCCTCAAGTTAATTACATAGATGAAAAAAATGAAGGTGTTACACAGACAATTCTAGAGCACCACAACAATAGAGAAGTTATATAATTGGGAGGTCAGGCAACGAAGAAGGGCCACCCATGTATACAAGAAAGGTGTTGTCTTGGAGAATGTAGATGCACATGGATGAGCTAGATTTTAAGATTACAGATGACACATTTTCCACACATAAATTGAAGAAGGTGTCAAAGAAACTATTGACGGTAAGGCCAACAAAGCTTACTAATGAGCAATCAAGGAGCACACTAAATTAGATGGCAACAAAAGTGGAGCGCGGGAATCTAGACAAGGTGGCCACCAATTGAACGTTGATCGAGGACAAAAGGATAAGGCACAGGAAGTCTAATGACTTGCCGAGGAGAAGGAGAAACTAGAAAAGATCACAAAGATTGTCTTGGACATGAAAACCCACATTGGAGATGAGATTTTGGAGGCGCGCCTGGAGTTTGACAAAAGAACTAAGGAAACATATCCCTCGACATTGCATTACTTACAAGATTTGGTGCATATGTTGCTACAAGAAAAGCAAAGTGTGCGAGGGGCCAACAAAAGAGGATAAAATAAAAGAGGAGAAAAATAGGAATATTATAGCGCGTAAGTTTGGGGAATATGAATCCATGCTTGAAAACAATGAAGAATGCTTTGTGGAAGGTAGGATGGGTCGTTGACCATTGTCAAAACCTTTAACCCATTCTTAAAGCATATACCACACACAGGAGGAGGCAAATTTAACTAGTGCACAAGCTGCAAAGAAGGAAGGGAAGCTTGGGCGAGAGGAACTCTGGTCGAGATAGCGCAGAAATGGGATGCCTCGAAGACATTCAAGGATACATATGAAAACAAGATTAAAGAGTTAGGATCCCTCATTGCACGCAAGATGGATGGATTGGAGGGGTTAATATTGGGCCTAACTCGGAGTAATAAGGGAACTGAAGCATAAGGGTGAGGACATGACCCCTGAAGAGATGATGGAGAAAGCATGCTTAATCCACAGAGACAAATACAAAATGTTTGGTGGAATAGGGTGAGTGGAGAGCATCATGAATGAGGTGTTCCCAAAAATATTACATCTAAATGAGGAGTAGAAGATTAATGCGCGCTAATGAATATTTCATTCTTTTTGCCTTATTCTTTGTGAACATATTTTTATCCTTTGGATGTTTGTTATTCATTTATTCTTTTGAGGGATAAGTCAAATAAACCCCATTTCCAAGAAGAGCAATGTAATTAGTGTGGGGTAATGTTGAGCAGGAAAAATGACTAAGTCTAAAAGTGCGCGAAATATTGGGGTGTGTAAGGGTGGCACATGTAGGAAAAGTGGAAACAACATGTAGGAGGTTCGTGCCCAGCAGACAAAATTCAATACTTAGCCAATTTTGTAGATTACGACCTAAAAATAGAAAAAGCAGGATGGAGTGACAACCCAAGCAAGGAGATAAAGCATGATGACTTGGCAGCCAAGTAAAGGCTATTTTGGAGAATGAACATGCAGATCGAGCACATGCATGAAGGCTATTAATATGATTAAAGCAAGTCTTATTTATATGATAGTTTATTATTAGTTATTTTGTAAAAGCATGCATGTACAATGGCTATTTTTGGGCATGCCTATTATTAGGAGAGTGCATGGGTGGTGAACGGAAATTCCCCCATATATATATATATATATATATATATATATATATATATATATATATATGTATGTTTTTATTTAAAGACCACATCGAGTTCGAGGATTTGCTATGTTGTCTAGGGTTTGATACTTGCATGCATAGTCCAACGCCTTGGTATAATGGTCGTTATGTATTCACTTCATGTTATGTAACACTTTGTTGTAATGGAGTATGAAGGATCGATTATGATCATTAACATGTCCGAGTATGGAGATGTGTTTATGTAATTGATCTTAGTTATGGTTCTTATCCGATATGTTATGCTTCCTTATAATATGTGTTTTCATGATGAGATGTATGTAATAATTTATGCTTGAATAGTTATCTGGACACATTTTACTATGAATATGCATGCTAACATCTTGACAAGCAAATACAAAGGAGGGACCTGGTAGTTGTGTGTGCTTTAGGTGAGCATTCAAATCTCTTTGAATGAGGTCCTAACGCACATAACACTTAGGTGAAATAAAAGGATACAAATTGTTAGTGTAGGATATTATTTTCCTTGTATTTTTTATATACTTTGAATGTTTCCTATACTCACGAGTATCTCCGCTCTCATGTGTAAGCTTGCTTAGGTGTCATATGTCATACTTGAGTGGTATCTATTATATCTAGGTGTCATATGTCATACGAGTTACTTAAATTTCATTATTAGATTAGTGTGTCATAGAAGTTACATTAGGTTGGTTGATCATTCGATTAGGTATTCGGGATTATAACTTCCATTCCTATTCATGGAGTGTTGTCCACTATTTTAGGAGTTACATTAGGTTGGTTTATCATTTGATTATATTCTCCACTATTCTATGAGAATTATATATTCCTAGTATATTTCTCGATTCTTACAACTACATAGTGAACTCGTTGAGCTAGAATCCTCACACACTCCAATTGAAACTCAAGAAAATATAGATGTATAAAGCATAAAAAAACGATACCTTAACTAGGTGGAAAAAACAAAAGAAATACTAATTAGGTAGGATACTTTGGTAAAATAAAGCATGTGGTGCTTGGATTTATATGAAATAAAGAAATAAAAATATATAGTGTTTATTTCCAAGTCATAAGAAATTATAAGTATAACTAGCCAATAATTATGTACACATTCAAATTTGGAAATTCACTTTTTGACACTACCAGTTTTGACAATGCATTCTTGTTAAGATAAATGTAACCTTCCCATTTCCACTTAGCACATTTGGAGGTTTTTGTTTAGCTTATCTATCCTTACACAATAATATGTTGTCAAATTCTGAGAGTACAATGCATAAAATACATAAACAAACATCAAGTAACAACTTCCAAACATCAAATTGCATGTTTTCCTTCGTTGGTCAAGGCTATATACAATTTGGTCAAGAATGTATATCCGATCTTAGCCAAATTATACGGTCTTGGACCAACATGTATTCCAACTTTAATTTAAAATGCATATCATTTGTTGGGTCTTCTAATCTCTTTGGGTCAACCTTTCCTCAATAAATCATTTATGAAACCCTATATAAGCAAGTAAACACTACCTCATTTGCTAACTTGGAAATCCTATGGAACTACATTGATACACTCAATTGTTACACTTGCAAAAGGCACCCAATGCTCCCTAAATCTCATAATAACACATCTATAGTCATTATGACATCAATCTCTACATGTTTGAGGTTTATTACTTGGTTAAGACATCAGTCAGTCTCTCATCTACAAGCATTCAAACATCCCTTCCACAATTATTTTACAAGATAAAAATCAATTGAAGATTTTTCAAAGGTGGTTGTCAATCTAGTTGCATTAATTTAGATATCACATGCTAGGTGGAGAATGACGTGTAGTTTGATGCCTCTTCAAAGTAGTACCAATGCCGGCGGTGCATGGGGTGCCCACAACCCAGCTAATGTTTGTTTTTTTAGGAATTCTCATCCATGGATAGGGTTTGTGAGCATGATCAAAGTATTCAGAGAGCTTTGCAACATGATCACAAAATAGGGTTTTAAAACAAAATATTACTATAGGAAATTGACAGTGTACAAAAGTTACAGATCCTAAAACCAAGTAGGTCCAAGACCATACAAAAGGGTGAATACCGTATGGTACGAGCTTGGAAATTTGTGCGTTCTTGCACCAAATGCGTTTTCAATTATAGTCCTAGGAATGAATCATCATCAAGTTTATATCTTCCCGTTTCAACAATGCATCCTTCTAGACCTATCCATAATCATCTATAATCAACCAAGTGCACTCATTCCTTTGTGTTTTCAGGTTCATATTTTATCTAGCATATCAGCTACAAGTATAAAAGCATTATTATAATTGTGGTAGTTAATGTTGAAAGTTAATTAATCAGAATAATCACATGTTGTTAACCCTTACATATTTTAGCATATTATTTCAATAAAATCAATTAGGTTTCATGTTAAATCTAATCAGGGTATAAAAAAATTACAACACATTGAAATGAATCTAGTAATAATCAAAAGATATAAATTGAATCATGTGTATCATTAGGATTGAAATCAAGATGTTGAGGCACCTATGAACATATGAAGAAATAAAATTTTCATCATATTCCTCATAATCATATCTTGCATTATCATCTTCATTTGCTTTTATAATAATGTCTACAAATTTATTCTTGTCAATGATAATTTGATGTGTCTTCTAAATACATGTAGCATTTTTAGCTCTCCTTGAGGTGTAATGAGTAAGGGTCTTGGTAGACACAATCTTGTTGGAATAGATTTATGTGTTTTCACCTTATGTTCTCTTGGTTTAGGTATTAACTTTAGCTTTTCTTTATGTGAGACTTATTTTTGAATTTTTTGTTTTCGAAAATAGAAAATATATTCTAATTATAACAACTTGATTCCATGTATAAAATTGACACATTTTTGTAAAGTATAAGGTATTACTTGCATTTGTTATATAAAAAGTTCAATGATCAATATATCATAAGATCCATTGTTTGGTACCACAAAATATATTGTGAACTATCATAACAACTCTACTATGACATGTAATTAAACTAAGAGGCTTACTATTTATACCACCATATCCCATAGTAAATGTTGGAGAATATTCCAAAATATCTTTTATAAATACGAGACTATAAACCACCTATTAAAAACTTCTCGTTGAAACTATTCAAGCTTGATACATAATATTTCATGTCTACCAAAGAAATTTCTTAAGAATAAAGGTCCATTATATGTGCTATCGTCTAGAATGTCACTATCGTCCAACATAATGAAAGGGGATGCTTTCCTTCTCCAGATTTAACTAACTACACCAATAAAACCATAAACTACATGTGCAATGAAGGCATTTGTCATTTCTCTGTGAAGTTTTTGTCTTTAATGTGAACATTTTCCTTAGCATCAAGTTGATTGTTACAAGATGGAAGAGGATTGGTGTAAATTTTTAAGTGTTGATTTGGTAAAACAATATGTCTATTCAAATTGTTGTGTGTTCCTTTTACTTGGATTTAGTTCTTATTGATAACACCCCAAACTTTTAAAAGCAAATAGTATGACTAACTAGGAAAGACTAACACCATTGCCACCTATAACCAAGCTCTAAGTTTTAGGAATGTAATATCAATGATCAAAGCTTAAAAGCATGCTAGGAATGTCAACTAAATTGAATTAACCATTAATCTACAAAGCATCCTTACTATGTATGAATTGCTTAAACTAACATAGACCTAAATAGATCTAAGAGGGCAATCGAATTGGGTTTGTTGCTAATCCAAGGAAGGTGAGATGGTATTTCCAAAAATGACTACAATATTATATGGGATACCCATCTACTAACCCCATTGAAGACTTTAGGCAAGGACTGAGCTTGGATATAAATCATATTTCTTATATGAGATGCAAATCAAAGCATGGTGTAAAGTTTAAAGGTATATGGTTAGTCCTTTTTATAGCTTTTCCTTTGAGGAAAAATAACATCTTGGTGCATGTGGGACTAAAAGAAAAAAGTAGATTAATAATTAATAATCATAATTAAAGTTTTCTAATCACAATTAGTGAATTAAAAGTGATTAAGATGTGAGGAGCCTTAATCAACCACTTAGGGTTAATTAGGAGGCTAGGGTAAGCATTTGAAGCTTCTTTGAGATGTTTTGGAGGAAATGGGGTAATTTTGAGTTGTTGGAAGAGGGTTACTGAGCCAACAATAGGGTATATTGACCAAAACAAGAAAAATAGGCTTAATTAGCTAATAATAGCTAATTATGCATTTGGAAGAGGATTTTGACTTACGATGTGTTGTAAAGTGGCATCTTGAATGCGAAAGAGGTTAGGCAATCAACAAAGCATTGATATTTGACTAAAATGGTAAGAAACATTTTTTAATTAGCGAAAATCACTAATTATAACAGAATTGGTAATAATGAGAGCGATTTGTGTGCATTTGGCAATAAGATTGCAAAAGTGGAATTTAGGTGTCTACATTTGCCCCTGTTTGAGGTGAAGTAAGTAACTTCTCTTCAAATATAGTAGACAAACATAAACAAGTAAATTTTGAAGAAAAATTAGTAGAATGAAGGATGCCCCCTCAAGTGTTGATGGGGTGATAGAAGAAGTCAATCGACAATCGAAAATATGATTGAAACGGATAGAAGAAATAGGATAGGAATAAACATGATTATTTATTGCCCTAGGTGATTTAGAAGAAAAAATAGTAGTGATAAGAAATGATAATGGAGAATAGGAATAGCTCTTTACATCCAATCTTCAATAAGAAACTTTTATTTCATCATGTTGCCCCTATGATCTACATCATCGGCCTTTATTAAAATAAACAAAAGTGTAAAATAACATGAAAAGCTATATTACTAACATTTGTTCATTGCTAAAAATACGTAACTCCATGTAACATACATAATGCAATGCAATATGAGAAAGTAAAACGATGCTTAACTCCATGCAACATACATAATGCAATGCAATACGAGAAAGTAAACCAACTAACCTAACAGAGAAACAAGTACAATCACACATACTCAAACAAACAACGTTCAAGATAGTTGCACCAATGTTTTTGTTATCAAGCTTTAGTTCCCGAATGTTCGTGTTATAACAACAAGGGTTAAAAATGGTGCCCCAAGCAAGGATACATGTGAGGGGAATAATGGAGGACACAAGTAGTCCTATGGAAAGCATTCTTGAGATATGACACGATTTACGCAACTCAATGTTACACGGGAGTATCAATATATTAAGCAAGCCAACTTTGTTAATAGAGGTAGATCGAGTGATCTGCAAGTCGTTTGAGACAAGAACAAACAAGAACCTAAGAAATATGTTTTTGTAGGAAAAATTTTGATGTTCGAGGACAATGCATTTGATATAGGCTTCAGCTACGTGCATGTCATTTACCAATTTTTGAATTTTTGCAATTTTTGGATTTTTAATGATTTTACCAATTTTTTTGGTTTTTGAATTTTTAAAATTGTTTTAAATTCTTGAATTTTAGGAAGACAACATTGTAGAAGAGCCAACGAAGTCATGAGACATCGTTAAAAGTCACCGTAAGGAAAAAATATGCCCCAAGTAGTAGAAAAGGCCGTGGGAAGCAAAAACATGCCCAGTGTAGTAAAAACGGGTGCAAAATAATTATTTATTAAAAATAATCATCATGGCGAGTTATAGAATAATTTAGAAGAATAAAAATGGCTCCAGGGCACCTCGGGGTGAGAAACATGTCGGGGGATAAAAATGGGTATATAAGCCATCGTGGCCAATAAAATCGGCGAGCGTGCTAAATGATAACATCCCAAACTTTTAAAAGTAAATAATATGAATAACTAGGAAAGGCTAACACCATTACCACCTATAGCCAAGCTCTAAGTTTTAGGAATGTAACATCAATGATCAAAGCTTAAAAGAATGCTAGGAATGTAAACTAAATTGAATTAACCATTAATCTACAAAGAATTCTTATTATGTATGAATTGCTTAAACTAACATAAACCTAAATAGATCTAAGAGGGAAATCAAATTTGGTTTTTGCTACTCCAAGGAAGGTGAGATGGTCTCTCTAAAAATGACTACAATATCATATTGGATACCCATCTACTAACCCCATTGAAGACTTTAGGCAAGGATTGAGCTTGGCTATAAATCATATTTCTTATATGAAATGCAAATCAAAACATGGTATAAAGTTTAAAGATATGTGGTTAGTCCTTAATATAACTTTTCCTTTGAGAAAAACTAGCATCTTGGTGCATGTGGGACTAAAAGCAAAAATTAGATTAAGAATTTCTAATCATGATTGAGGTTTGCTAATCACAATTAGTGAATTAACAAGTGATTAAGATGTGAGGAGCATTAATCAACCACTTAGGGTTAATTAGGAGGCTAGGAGAAGATTTTGAAGCTTGTTGGGATGTTGTGGAGGAAAATGGGGTGATTTTGAGTGGTTGGAAGAGGGGTTTGAGTCAATAATAGGGTATATTGACCAAAACAAGGGCAAAATAGGCTTAATTAGCTAATAATCGCTAATTATCTGTTTGGAAGAGGATTTTGACTTACGATGTGTTGTAAAGTGGCATCCTGAATGTGAAAGAGGTTAGGCAATAAAAAATGCGTTGTTAATTGACTAAAATGGTAAGAAACGTTAGTTAATTAACGGAAATCACTAATTATAACGGAATTGGTAAGAATGAGAGTGATTTGCGTGCTTTTGGTAATACTATTACAAAAGTAGAATTTAGGTGTCTACAATTATCAATTAGTTATATTATCTTATGGTTCAAAGTAATACATCCATTTGAAGGATGTTCATAAAATCTATTGTAATCACAAATGCATTTTTGTCAAAGTTATTAGGTAATGGTCTTAAATAATTCAATTCTCTTATTGGATGAAAAGTAATCATGTTGTGTTCAAGAAATGTCTTTATTTAACATCATGTGGACTTTCACTAAGCCAAAAAAAAATTCTATGCTCCCTTTGTTGAGGTGATACATGTGTTCTAAATAGTTCTTCTACAACATTTACCACATTCTTAGCATCATTCTTAGGTTGAAAATCATTCTCATTTCTTCTAGCCTTAAAATTGGTCTTATATGGAAAATTTTCACTATTAGATGTTATAATATTGGACCTATACTTAAGAAAATGTTCCTCTAAGAGATTAAATTCAAATTTTGTAACACCATGAAAAAAATCATCGATTAAATGGTAAGTATTTATGATCACCTTGTATTTAATAATTGAAAGTAATCAACCTAAAAAAATATGTTGAAGTTCACTATTTTTAGTTGACAAGTCATCTTGGTAAACATAATTTTAAAACAAAGTTCACATACTCATTGATCGTATCATTTTGTCCTTGTTTGTTTTGAGGTGGTTGTGAAAATGTAACTTTCATACCAATGTTGATTTTAAAATGGTCCAATCATCAATGAAGGTCCTAAATTAATGCATGAATGCACACAATAAAACATATAAACAATCAAGTGCATAATCCTTCACACCATTTAGAATAACTTAGTTTATAAACCATCATCACAAAATATGTTGAGACAAGAGGCACGAAAGGCCTTAATGTGATGAGAAATATCCCCTTTCTATTGAACAATTCAAATTTGTGAGAAAAAAAATTGGAAATGAGTAACAAAGTTCTTCATAAGCCTAGGGGTTGCAAAGAATATCATTAGATGTAACCTTGCTAGTTTAATTTTGGAACCCTTGAGAAATATTCCTAATTTGGTTTTGTAAATCATATAAAGTATACATTATGGTAGCCATTTCAATATTTTGAGTAGAAGTATAATCATCATGTATTGTAATAGAAAAACTTTGTACAATAGAAGGATGAACAACATAAGGAATATGTTGTGAAGTAATTGGAGAATGTTAGGAAGTTCTAGGGGTTCAAAAATTAGTGAAACATGTTAAGAAGATGGAATAATTTTAGAAGAAATATGGACATGTCGAGAATAAATAACATTTAGAGTAGGAAAAACATGTTGAATAATCAAAGAATCATCAATATCCATAAAAATGTGAAAAAATATTAAAAGCATTAAAGGAAATAGAATCATGTGGAAGGGTAGAAGGAACATGAAAAGTACAACATCCACATTATTGTCAACATAAAGTACAATTTGAGGAATAAAAATAGCTATCTTTCCATACTTTATTTTCTTTTTCAAGTAAGACATAGAGATGACCAACAATATTTCAACAAAAACAAGTTCTCAATTAATCCTAACACTATTTCTAATTGCACTTATAAATCTAAAAAAATTAGGTGGGATAAAATGAAAACATAAATATACATCTTGCATTGTCACAAATTTGAAAATAATTCAAAAACAAGTAGTGTAGGATTTGGATCCAAATGAAATATAACTAGGATTATTGGATCCAACAGAAATATCTTAGAAAAAAATTGAATTCCATATCTAACACAATATGAACAATATCTAATTCACTACAAAATTTGTATAAGTGTTAATCAAAATGGTATATGGATAAATGGATTTATACTAAATTACAACACAAGTACACATAAACATTTAGAGACCCTAATACAAAAACACAACAAAATAAACCTAGTTATTGATTCTACAACCAACATAAAGAAAGGTGGAATGCTAGGTGTAAGCTTATTTGATTATGTTTTGAGATACAGTGACAATAATCACGGTTTGATGGTGATTGCCAAGGTTACGAGGTGAGATAACAAGTTTCCAATAAACTTGGAGAAAATGGAGAATCTTGTCTAAAATGTCAACTTCCAAACCTGGTAAAATCCAAACCATTTCTTGGTAAATTTCACACACATAAAATCCACTTTGATGATTGTGTTTGTCTAATCCAAGGATATAAAATTATCACTTAGATTTATGCACTTTCGCTTCAATCCCCTTCAAAATAGCAAACAAAGCCTTGTCATTACCAAAGTAGTAGTATCTACAAAAATATAACGAAAGTAGTGTTTCTTTGGGATTTGTGGTAAAATTAGCTTGATCCTTTTCATGCCCCTAGACGGTGTACACTATTGAAGACAAAAAAGAAGAAAATATTGTTTTTCATTCATGAGGCAAACCATTGTGATGTAATGTATGATTTCCCTTCGATGAATGCTTTAAAAATAAATATATGCTTCAACGAATGCTCGATCCTCTCAAGAATGCTCTGTAATTTTGAATCAATTAATGTGAATAATGAATTCTTCATATTTTTGCTTAGATTATTAGGTGTCAAATGGCTTAGAACACCTATATATTTAAAGATAAATTATATTCATATTTCCAATGCTCAACAAGAAAGAACAAGGAGCGTGAAAACTCGAGCAAGAGGGGACCCCACAAAGACTTGTCAAGAGTGTATAATGTTTCAAATAAACCACAAGAGAATATATACGTTCTTGAAATTGCCAAAAGTGCATATATACTTCTCAAAAATTAAACCTAAGCCATAAGAAACCCAAAAGGAGACAAATAAGAACATGAAGAAGTTGACAAGAAGGGGCACCATTGTCAACACCACCCCAATTAAAATCCCATAACTTGTAATGAGGATTTTAGAGTTATAAAGCGAAATTACCAAGATTCAATGAAAAGGCATGCTTGACTTGGGGCAATAACCCATGTATTTAGAGGAAATTGAATGTTTTTTTTTCAGCATTATGAAGCTATAAAGGAGGCGAGGTAAGGCCAAACTAGCACATTCATTCCACAACCAATCGACCATTATGTTAGTGGGAGGGCCACTTCCATTTTGGCATCACCTCCACTAGCACCGAGATCCTAGTATATTAGGGTTTATATGCTACCATAAACCAAGGATATCAACCGATACACGATAAATATTTTTGAACAAGTAAGGATTTTAGAGTCCTAAAAGTAATTCCAAGATGCATTGAAGAATGAAATCCGAATTGGGGTAATAGGGCATATATTTAGAGGAAATTGAAAGATACACGTACACATAATGAATCCACGAAGGAGGAGAGAGGAAGGATGAGCAAGCAAACATACTCATCCCTCAACCAATCAACCATTATGTTAGTAGGAGTATCGCTTACATTGTGGCATCAACCCATTGGGATAAATACCATGTTATATTAGGGTTTATATGTTGTTGCGGACCAAGCTTACTAGATAACAAAAGGTCGTAATCTAATATGTCGTCACGACAATCTAAAAAGTAATATATGAATATTAAGAAAAATATATAAAAGACAAATAGTATATACATATGTTAAAGATCTACAAATCTCGAGTGAAGTGAACCACAAAAATGCTTGTGAGGAGTGTCTAAAAGCTTCAAAATACATAAGAGCCCGAATTATTACCAAAAGTTGTAAACATTATTAATAAAGAAGACAAAAGACGTAAGAGACCCATGTAAGGGAGACATATAAGAACATGCAAAAGTTGA
This sequence comes from Taxus wallichiana var. yunnanensis, assembly GCA_018340775.1. NCBI lineage: Eukaryota > Viridiplantae > Streptophyta > Pinopsida > Cupressales > Taxaceae > Taxus > Taxus wallichiana. The sequence continues at coordinate 318,157,781 of CM031234.1, read as the reverse complement.
CAAAGAGAGTACTATTGTCATCACCCCGTTTCAAATCCCATAACATGTAATGAGGATTTTAGACTCATAGAAGTAATTCCAAATGCATTGAGGAGGCATCCACAACATCATCCCCAATTTAAATCATAACTTGTAATGAAGATTTTACTGTTGAAGAAGCAATCCAAGATGCACTAAAGAGGCGTATCTAACTTGTAAGACATGTATTTAAAGACAATTGAGCGCTATTGTTTTGAAATTATAAAGCCTCAAAGGAGAAGAGTGAAAGGGCGAGTAAACAAACATGCTCATCCCACACCAATCAACCACCGTGTTAGTATGAGGGCCACTTCCACTTGTTTCAACACCCCATTAGTATAAGGATTATATTATATTAGGGTTTATGTTGTTGTGGACCAAGTGTAAAAACCAATTTGGGACTTATATTCTTAAATGAATGGGGATTTTAGAGTCATAGAAGCAATTCCAAGAGGCATGTTCAACTTGAAAGGCATGCATTTAGAGACAATTATGTTTTTTTTTTTGGATTACACAATCATGAAGAAGGAGAGGGAAGGCCAAAAATGTAAACATACTCATCTTGCAACCAATCAACCATAATGTTAGTAGGAGGGCCACTTCAATTGTGGCATCACACCCATTATAAGGTATAAAGATCATGTTATATTAGAAATGATGTGGGGTCTTTTAAATGAACAAGGATTTAAGAGTCATAGAAGCAATTCCAATATGCAACAAAGAAGCACAATTGATTTGTAAGACATGCATTTAAACGATTTTTTTTTGGGATTACAAAGCTACAAAGGAGGAGAGGGGAAGAACAAGCAAACACACTCATCTTGTAACTAATCAACCATTATGTTAGCAAGAGGGTTGCTTCTATCGTGGCATCACCTCATTGGCATAATGATCATAGTATATCGGAGTTTATATATTGCCCGCGAATTAATTTTTGAACGAGCACCTTAGGGTCATATAAACAATTCCAAAATGCATTGAAGAGGCATATTTGAGTTAGGATAGTAAGACATGTATTTAGAGGCAATTAAATGAGCTTTTTTTGGAATTATGAAATCACAAAGGAGGAGAGAGGAAGGACAAGAAAGTAAACACACTTAACCAATCGACCATTATGTTAGGAGGAGGGCCTCTTCCATTTGCGCGTCTCCCCATTGACACGAGGATCATGGTATATGGGTATTTTTAGATTGATATAGACCAGGCCTATGAAGACAATGTAAAAGTGATATATAAATACTAAAAAACACATTAAAATCAAGTAACTTATAGAGATTATTTTTTTGTAATCCGAAGGGATCAATGAATACCTAACGCTTGAAACTTTGAAGAGTAAAGCTCTAACATAAGGTGAGTGCCACCAATCAACCTCATATGGAGCAACATACACTAAGACCTCAACACATGTTGCGTGTAAATCGTAGGATTTGAACTCACGACTTGAGCCACCTAAAACGGATCGAGGTCAAGTGAGCCAACCTTGGGGGCTCATCTTTTAATGATGGTGATAGTGGAACATGAGGGTGGACTTGGGTCCCTAATGTGCGCCAAAAATATGCATTTAGAATGCCCCCTTGTGTCTTGCTTGATCCACATGGAGAAGTGCAACCCCACCTCAAGATAGCCACTATAACCACCATGAGCACCATGTGATGTGCAAATGCCTCACTCCTCATATGGGGGATAAATAGGTTTTAAAGATTATGTAAAGATGCATTTTGAAAGTTCGTCCAAACTCGACATTAAAACACGTCATCCCATGTATGTATCTCATATTTGAAAAATTAATAAAAAAGCAATCAATCGTCACGCGCGAGAATATGAACGGCTATGTTTTCCCATTCACCGCCTTTGCGGAACATAGGTCTTATATATATTGAAAAGCATCGTGGTTTTCTGTGTAGAAGCAAAGGAATTCTTTGAGCAGGGTATGCCAATTCATCATATCTGTAAGTTCAATAATTTTTTTCTCTTTGAAGTTAGTTTAATTTGTTGTATTTTGTAATTGAATTGTTAATTTCAGTACTCTTTTTGAATGAATTGAGCATGATTCGAAACTATCAGTAGGTTTGATGACATGGCTGTCTCTAGCAGTACAGAAGGCTTACCTTGGCTTTGGTCTTAGGACATCCGACCTCCTATTTTGAGGTAAGTGGTGACTACTATTTAGTATTAATTTACCTTGATCATTCTATCAAGGTTCTGAACAGGGGAATGCATTTTAAAAGTTCCATTAATTTATTTCTTCAGTGGTCCCGATTGACATCCTTTTTTAGTTCGATTATAGATACAATATATGCATCACATTAGGTTAACATGAGTCGTTTTGCCATTTTGCCTGCAAAAGAGGGCAACCTCGGTTTTTTCTTTTTTGGTTTCTTTAGATTCTTCTGCATAGGGTTTAGGATATTTATTTCTCAATGGGTACAGATCCATTTTATATTTCTGACTCCTGAGTTAGAGCTATAGTGCAATTCAACCTTAAATTCCTTTCTAATAAGGCAACAGCTTAGACAGATTTAAATTGGTTTTAGATAGAACATGTGACTTCCGTTAGGTAAATGTGGGCTGATTTGTCAAATTTTTCACCAGAAGAGGGTAACCTTTTTTTTTTTTTTTTTTAAATCTTTTGAGTTGGGTTTGGGATTTATATTTCTGAATCTTCGAATGCATACATATCTCTCAGTTGGAAAAATCATAAATTCCCTTCTTATAAAGCAGCATCATAAACAGAATAAAAAAGTACAGTGATATTTTTTAGCTATTTGCATCATTACAATTATGAATGGTTGTTTATGTTTTGTTGATTTATATGTTTATATTCCATTAGATAGATGCTGGGTGATTTTCCCTTTCTAATCAGCTCAGCACAACAGGGGAACCTTTTTTTTTTTTTTGGCTTCTTTTGAATATTCTTAGTTTTTGGCTAAAATCACCTTAGGAGAGGGCCCTAGTGCAGCCAAAAGCATCAAAGTGCAAACCAAAATTCAAGAGCAAAGCCATCACATAGACTGAGTCCAAAACTCAGCAGCATACCTTAGAAACCGGCAAAATCCTCATATATCAGACCTTTTTTGTTGTCTAAACAATTTATAATCCAGCCATGATTGTAGGAAAGCATGAAGCCAATTACTCAGCCAATAATGAATCGACTTCAAAACAGAAAGCAAAATAAAATACTGAAATTTCAGCTTGATTCATACACTCCTAAAATCAAATAGCAGCACAACATCATATGCTTAAAACAGAGAGCATGACACTTTTACAGGAGAAAATAGACCAGCCAACAGTAGTTGCAATTCTCAGTTTTCAATAGTACCACAGTGCATTAGTGTGTTCATTAGATGCATAAGTACAACCCCAGCACCCAAAGAAAAAACCCTACCCAGAATTCGAATCAATTCATGTTCCATGAATATATCTATACATCAATCATTTGAAATTTTGAACAGCATAATCCCGTAAAACAAGAGGGGATGCCAAATTTCACACAGGAAGACACACATCCATCTTCAAGTACCATTCTGATTTTACCAACAGAATTCACAGAAAAAGAATTCAATTTTTGTTGAAGCTCAATTCAACCATGGATCTGAGCCTCATAGACTTACAATTCCCCTTTTTGACTGCAGTAGTTGCAATCATTGAGTTATCCTCAATAATGATGTCCTCAAGATTACATTCTTTCACTAGTTCCATGCCATCATGCATGGTTGTTCATTCTGCATGATTGTTGGCGAGGTCATGCAAATACCCAGCAGGTAAAATGAGTATTTTCCATTCCTACATATCTCCTTCCACTCGATTCTCTTGGGTTGCCTCTTGTGGTCCATCAAAGTTTGATTTCCTATAGCTAGTTTGGGGACGGGTATACCTTATCTTAGTTCGATTGAATTGGTTTAAGTATTCCCCAATCTCTCTACACCATTTTGACAAATCTGCTACACGAAACAGAAATAGCCATAAGTTTGGATAATATTTGTTGTACAACATGCAATTTTTAAAAAATTGATTGATTTATTTAATTTTGAATTTGGTTTTTAGTTGTTGAGGCTTAAGGCTCAAATGCTAACCCACAGTTTATTGTGACACTGAAATTCTCGGCTTGGCTATGAAGAAATTCTCTAGCAGGGGGTACACATAGGCTGCCTTAGGCAAGGCAGTTCTGATGGGATGGAAATTACACCAAAAATGCAGGAGTAATTACATTGGTCCTGTGAATGGTAAAAGCCCAATAATCTCACCTGTAGGTACCCAACGTGAGGGTTACCCAACTAGGTGCTGACTCAAACTTCAAAGGTATAGGGTGCCCAAAGTTGTGCTTTAGGGGTTTTGCATATAGAAGTGCTCATGTGTATTTTTGAGTATGGTCTCAGGCATGCAGGTTCATGAATTCAGATCCCCTAGTTATGATTATAAACCCTAGATGCCATTGTTGGTTTTCCTTTGCTCTGATTCTGTCTGTAAGATGGCAGTATTCATGTGCACTCTCATTGTATATTAATTCTGAACATGCATATTGTGTCTGAATTGAGATGATCAATGCATTTTCGATATACATCAAAACGATCATCTGCTAGAAGATTTTTATTTGGACCAGCTGCTGCTGAAAGTTGTTCATGTTTACTAATATTCGTTGAATCCTCAGATTATTAAAGGCCTATTACATTAAACTAGAATCATACACACACTTTTCTTGTTTACTTACTACAAAGATGACGGGAGATACCACGGCGATACAAACCAATAGGGAAACTGTAAGTTACCTTCTCTTTTATGATCATCGTAGAAAAATTCATTTTAGAGAAGCAAATGGATAGAGCAAACCCGGAGCACACAAACTGTGTTTTCTTTCATGAATTGCTGTGAGTTGATACACTGATTTCTCTTTCAGTAGTGTTTCACTAGGTTTCTCTAATTGAAACTTCTTTATATCTCTGGCAATATATGTTATAATAATCAACATAATTCCTTTGGGCTATACATGACTTGCTTTGTATCTTAGAAGATTCTTTGCATTCAGAAGAATCTGCAGTATATAGATACTTGTCTAACTTTATCTAATCTTATTGTTGTTGGTGATGGAAAAACATCTCTTGTTTCGATTGATGCATTGAATTTGGAGGAGGTTCCTGGTGTCTCATATCCCTCTTTACTCTCATTTGCAGTGTCACTGATCATTGCAATGACATCATGAAGAATAGGTGGATTTGCATTGACTGTAGCTTCATTCTGTTGCTTTGTCTGGGTTTCTTTCTTGGGCATTCCTTGCAAATCTTTCGGTTTAATGGACTGAAGTACTTCTTGGTCATTTCTGAGAATTATGTCTTCCTCCAAATTGAGACGGGTATCAGAAGAGTTGAATCCTCGGTGATGATAGTCTTCTCTTCCACATTTGATATGCTTTTCTGTGCCCTTGTTTCATAATTTGGCTGACATTGCATGGGTTCATAGGTTGCTGGAGGTGGATAAACCAATTGTTCATCCAGTGATGGTTTGCTTACATTATCTGACATTTTCAAACTAGGATATATTGCTGCAATCTGAGATTTCATTTCCCGAGTAAGGTTCTCCTCATTGATCAGGTATCTCAATTGATTTATCTCATCTTTTTTATGTCTGGTAATGCTGGGAGATTTATCTCATCTTTTTTCATGTCTGGTAATGCTGGGAGATCTTGTGCTGTGGTCTGAATCTCTAAATTTGAGAAAGCTCCAGGTGACTCGCTTTCACTATCTGTTTCATTCACCACGATAGTGTGGGTTATTTCTTCATTAAGAACTTCTTTCCTCTCATTGGCTGTACCTTCCTCTTCTTCTTCTGCTTCTCTGAACAATGTGGTCTCTGTTTCTTCGTTTCTTGAAAATTGTTTTGTTGTGTCATGCTTTGAAATACTTCCTTTCATACTTCTGTTTCTGGGATCGCAGCTGCATGCATTATTTTCTCATTTTCCCGAGATGCAAATGCTTTTGTCAGGATTATTGCATCTTCTGTATTTGATATGCCTTGCAAAGAAATTGTTTCATCCGGTTCCTTTAACCGAGCATCCACTTCTAGCCTGGTTACAAATTCATAAATAACTCCCAATCCTTTCTTGAAATGGACTTCAGAACTTTCTGCCACCCAAGACTCACACACTTGTGGAAATCTATCCTTGTTGAGCTTCATTTCTTCACTTATGAATGCCTCTGCTTCTTCCATCACCTGTATATTCCTGATATCTTCCTTTTCATATAGATCTTTCCTTGTCTGTCATTGCACCGTGTCAAAAACTTCCCAATGCTTCAATTTCCAAAATTTGAACTATAAGATTGGATTCATCAGATTCATGCAAGCATGAAACTTCTTGCTCTTCAAATGAAATTTGTAAATCTCTAGTTGATTCAGGAGTCTCACTTGATGTTTCCTTTTCAATCCCTGCAGCAACATGGGTCACATCTGCGGAATCTTCTGTAGTTGACATTTTCTTGTGTAAGTAGCTTCAGCTACTAGGACAGAAGCAATGCTAGTCGTTCCCAGGAAATCATTAGCCCCTGTTTCTATAAATGGATAACTGTCCTGATCTGTCATTGCTTCTGATCTGTCATTGCACCTGGGTCAAAGAATCATGAGATTGGATTCATCTGTTTCCTTTGACCCTGGGGCTTCTTCCTCTTCAGTACGAAATCTGTATATCTCTTTTTGATTCAGAAGTCTGACTTGCAGTTTTCTTCTTAGATCTGCAACAACATGGGTCACAACTATGAATCTTCTTTTGAGAAAATATATTATGTAGAGTGGCAGTTTCCTTTTTAGAGAGCTCTTGTCATGACAACTTCCCATCTTCACTGCAAATGTAGTGTCAATCACATAAAATGTAGAGAGCCATATTATGTAGGGCGTCGTAGAAAAGTGGCATGAAAAGAGATGTGAGGTAGAAATTAGAATCCCAAACTATAACAATAATAATGTTAATCCTAAAATGTTACCACATTCATAAATATGAAAATGCTTACAAAACTGATCAAACAGTATCGAGGAGTTGTAGACTTGTACTACAACAAAATCAAAGACTTCAAAATCCTCAAAAAATGTGGCCGAGCCTATTACTCTCATCCAAGTATTCAAATTAGTTTTGAAGGTTTAAGTGACAATTTTGCTTTATGGGGTTTTCCTTTAGGTTCTAAAAATTTATAATGGAAAATGTGAATGTCCACCTAACAATATATTTCTGCTGCTAGAAGCTAAAAAGCTCCTTAGTTTCTTAAATGTCGTGAATTCTTAGGAAAAATAATCTCCTTGGTTCCAAATCCCAAAATTAATTCATCTTTCAATTAATCAATTTATTATGCAACAGGATTCACTACTGTAACTTTATGGTCATAACTACATTCTACATGCGAAAGCTTCCAAGCATGTTGAAGGAGATCTTAACCAAGATTGACATCATGATAATAAAAAAAGAGTGGAAATAATTAATCAATTTATCATGCGAAGGAAGTCACTTCTGTTTTTGAAATAATGGAGGAATGCCTATTAAAATATCAGGTTACATGGATACCGATACAGTATCAGATATGAATACAAATAGTTTGCAGGCCTCTTGATATCGATATGGTTGGATATGGCACATATATGATATTTAAAATATTATAATAATCAAGATTATAAATTAAAATTAAAATTACGCTTTCCCAGCCCATGGGAAAGGTAGGAAGTTGGGTATTCAATGAATAAAAAATTGCAGGTTGTGTAGGCCAGCGAAAAATAGATGAAATTAAAGAAAAGAAGTAGAATAGTCCAAAGTAAATTGATCAAAAGAATCCCAGATTGAGTAGAGCCAATGTGAAAGTTTGAAGTAAAAGAGTGAATCAATGCTCTCACCTCAGTGTCTCAATTGTTGTTGCTAAAATGCATTTTAGAAGGTCATTTGAAGTTTTAAGCATCTTTTTAGCCTTTGGAAGGCTTATTTTTGTTTTTTTTGAGCTTTTAAATCAGCTATAGCTATAGTTGGTCTGCATACCATATCCAACTATAACTGATGCATCCCAGTTATGGGTTTGTTTTCGGATACAATTGGGTATGGTATCCGAACTATATCCAAGCTGCACCATACCTATATCCATATGAGGCACATGGATATGTGCGTCCTAGCAATAGGGGTGGTGTATCCGTCTTCCCTGATTTTGTGGTTAATTTTTCTTATTTAGCTATATTTTATATATCTATTTTTGTATGGCTGCACCTGCTAGAAAAATAATTGCCATACCGACCTACCCAAACCACTATACTCATATCCAAGGCAAAAAAATGTCATACTAGCTATAGACACCCTAAAATATCGCATTACACATTCTAAACCTCCGAAATCACCCCGTAATTACTTCATAGTACATTACGACCATTTTTGACCACTTTTGATATATTCTGCTATTTTACGACCTTTAATGGCATTTTATGACATTGTCCCACAACTCCCCTAATCATTCCTATCGCTCACACATGGTCTTGAATTATTAAATATTTGTGCTATGAATCTTATTACATTCATATCCCATTCCTAGGATTAATTAATTAATCATATCATTCTTATTATTCATCCCTTATCCCATTAGTTAATTTATTAGCTAATTTAATATCAAAATAATTAAATAAATCCTACATTATCCATTTACATCTCACCTCTTATCCACTTTTACTTCACTAGTCAACATCTCAAGTTAACTAGAGCAAAACAAATCAATTAAAGATTAAATCATTAAATATATGCAAGAGAACAAGTTTAGAGAGTTAACTAAACATATCTCCCATAAAGCATGGCATTCTCAAAATTAAACAAATCAATGCAAAAGCTAAAACTCACGTCACTTTTTTGGGTGAATAAAACAAAAGACATGGAATTAATATTTCAATGCAAAAAGCTAAAAAATATACAAAAGCATGTGCCACCTTTGCCAAACTCAAAAATAAATCATCCATGCAAGCTCAAAGTAGAAAATCAACTCCTCAAATAGATTGGAAACTCAATTAAACAATTCAATCATGCTTCAGTTAACTTCAGATCAAACAAGTTAATCACACAAATCAAGGATTTGGGATTCTCTTCCCTCATCTATAAATAATCACTCATTCTTCTCTAATTATCATCTTTGGAAGCTTTGAGAATTGCATCATCATTGTGTTGGATTATCATTCAATCTCACACACCATTATGCTGTCCAATAATTAATCACGAATCTACAATCAAATCAGTCATTCACTTCCATTCTACTTCCATTCGAACATCTTTGGAGCATCCACAAACAAATTTGATCAAGAGATTCAACAAGCTCGGTGCTTCATTCCAAGCTTCAATGATCTCATCTGAGGTTGTAAGGAGATACGAAGGAAGAACTGGTTTGCTTTTATTTGCTTTGTTTATTTCGTTATGTAGTTTTTCTTTGTATACACCAGCATACCAGTACCTTGATTGACTACTTAGCTCTAAAGTAATACAAATCTGAGATGGTTCTAATAAGATCCCCTTAATGACCTGGAAAAGATCTGCTTGCCTAAAAAATGGGGAGGAGAAGGATTGAAGTGAAGCAAGTGTATGAACCAAGCAACAGGAGAACAACTATTTAGGAAACTTTTTAGTGAAAGAAACTATGGACTCATGTCCCTCCCAGTAAAGATCAGAACTCAATGACCCCACAAGAGATCTTCTCCATGTATCAGCTAGTTGGGACTTCATTGCAGACTGTGGAACTGCAATCCAGCCATACCTCAAATAGCAAGTCAAAGAAGGCAAAACGGTTAATTTTATAAAGACTTGGCTGAGATCCAATATTTGTCTTTGTTTCCAACTCTGGCCAAACTCCAAATTATCCTAAGCAGGGTATGGAATGACATGGTCAATGATCTTTCACAAGAAAACAATTTTGTACTCAGAAGATGGAAAAACACAAATTAGAGAACCCGCAGACTCATAGAGTACCAAAATGAATTAGCGATGCTTAACTTCTTCCTTGGTCCAATTGACAAAGGGGTGTGACATTCTTAAGTGGCAGGAAGATAAATCAGGAGACTATTCGGTAAAGAGAGGGTAAAAGATAATCCTTTTTAATTCTTGCACAGAAACTTCAGCTTATCTAATAAAAGCAATTTAGCATGGGTTGTGCTACTAATCCTGTACGATTGGATATGCTTGGATTCATTGGAGTAAATCTGATGCACTCAAAATTATTTGAAAAATATCACCTGCGATGATCACTTTTAATCTATGGTTAGAAATAGAAAGTAATCAAAGAATTTTTCAAGAAATCCTTGACAAGCTGAAAGAGTTTGAGCAACAACTGAAGATGCTCTCTGAGAGGTAAACAATGCTCGGAAACCAAAGGAGGACAAATTCAGAAGCTGGGAAAAGAAAGTCACGAGTAGATAAAAAATGAATCCCATATTCTCCCTGCTAAAGAGGCCAGAAACAATAAGAACCCATCTCCTAAATTAATGTGGCAGCCCCAATAGTTCTTAATTTGAAATTCATCTTTGATGAGGAGGCCAGAAGAAATATGGGGCAAGAGGAGGAATCTTCAGGGATAAGATTGGCACGGTGATCACCCATTTCCATATAGACTTGGATCATACCACAAACAACCAGGTAGAGGCCAGGGCCTTCCGTAGGGTCTGCATTTGTCGATCCTGAATGATTGAGATAAGTTTGTGGTAGAAAGAGACTCTCAATGATAATTGAAATGATGAGAAAAAGAAATTTTGGGCTAATTGGCATCTCAGAACTTTTCTTTCCTTTGGCCAAATTGGTAGAGAATGCAATAAAATTGGAGATCATGTAGCTAATCGTGGGATTTGTGTGGAAGATTATAGACTTCACTGGAGAGAGCATAAAATTATAGAGAAAGATTTGGATAATCAAGGTCTTACCATTATAAAAATGATATTGATTCATACCAATGATGTTAGTGAGGATCAAGAAATCTCTGTCCACAACAATACTGTGGCTACATTTCTGTTTTTGGCAGGTAAGCTGGAGTTGGGCAAGCATTTTCGTTGTATGCTTTGCATCTTGTTAGAAAAAACCTGAAGTTAAAGCTTGTTTTAATCTGAGATCAATCTGGAATATGGCCCTTCCTTTCCTCTACAGGAGAAAACTTAAGAGACCTCAAGCTTCTGCAATCCACAATGTTAGAGCAAGAATTCCAGATAAACTGTGTAAAGAGTTTCGAGCCACAATATGTGGTTCAAAATGCTGATTCTCCAATCACTCTTTACATAATTTATTGGAAAATATTGCTCTAATTAAAAGCTTGTCAAGTAAGTTGGCAGCATTTTGAAAGTCGACATATAGGTGTCCTTTCCTGACAGTTGTTCTATACTGACCTAGAAAAGTGTTAGTTCACAGCAAAAATATGTTGTATAGTTGACTTTCCAGGTGAAGTTTTAGCCAAGGATCCACGTGAGAAGATTGAATGGCTTGGTAAATCAGGCCATCAGATACAACGAAATAGTTTTTTCTAAATAAGCTAAGAATGGCATAGCAGAATTCAAGGATCCACATGAAGTTTTAATGAATTCTATACATGATAGAAATAATGAATTCTAGTGAATTCTTATGAAAGACTAATGAATTTTATGCATAATATTGACTTTCCAGGTGAAGTTTTAGCCAAGCAGAAGCAGATGCCAATATGACTTTCTATGAATGGCAAAGCAGAAGCTGATATGAAAATGTCTGTATCCTTGAGGATGAGCAAAGAGATGTATAAAACAAAATCTCAATACTTACAAATGTATTATAAAAAAAACTGCAGAAGCAGAAAGCAACCATGAGATACAAGCACTCTAGGTTGTATTTGCTGCATGTACAGTATAATTAAGTGAAGCCTATATCAGAGTAGATTGCCAGATTTCTGAATCACCAAAACAACTTGCTTCATTCAATAATTGGAATAAAGAACATGGTGCTAGCTTTCTGTATTGGAATATGATTTTCTGAAGAAGCAAAAGGCTTAACATTTCCCAGTGCAGAACTCCACAGTGAGCAACCTTTTACTGTAAAACTGTATCATGAGGGTAAGTATCCCACTTATGATGCAGTTCTAGAAACATACACAGGAGCATGTGGTTAATTTTTTACAAGATAACGACTTAATAGAATGCAGAGAGTCAATGAGCTTCTAAGCTATCTAATGGTGTGCATTTAATGGATACATGGGGCAACTTAAACTTCTCAAAGAGAGATTTGGTGTTTCCTGCAATGTTGTTGAGTAGGGGAGCACAATCTTGTGACAAATATTGCAGTAAAGCAGTTGAGATGTTACTATGGTGAAATCTGTCGTGGATAGAGAAAAATTGCACCGTTTTTGAAGTCTAAATAAAACCAACATTATCACATGTCAATGCATGCAAGAATGCTATTGAAGAACTCCAAAAGTTGAAAATGCAGATCATCTTGGATAGCTAGAGTTCTAGCAAAGAAGTAACAAAACTGGGCAGTATTTTTTCAGCATCATAAATTTTCTGCCTTATGCAATTTAGAGGGTAAGTGTATTGCATTTCTACACGTGAATGCACAAAGGCAACTGACACTTACTCTATAGATTACAATGAATAAGTTTCTAAAGCTCTCAATTCTCTGTTTTCATTGTATCTCTCTGTTAATGTTCATCCTAAAATGTTAGCACATCCATAAATACGATGAGCCTCCACAACTTATCAAGCAGTATTGATAAGTTGTAGACTTGTATACTGCAACAAAATCAAAGTTACCCTAACATTTAGTATATGACTACAGAAACTGTCAAAAGATGCGGCCAAGTTTAGTTCTCTCGTCAAGTCTTCAATTAGTTTTGAAAGTTCAAGTGACAATTTCGGTTTACAGGGTTTTCCTGTAGGTTTTTAAATTATTAACAGAAAATATGAGTTTCCACCTATAAATTATAACCTGCCTCTAGAAGCCAAAGTCCTTAGTTTCTTAAATGATGCAAATACCTAGGACAGATACTCTCATCAGTTCCGAATTCCAAAATGAATTCATCTTTAAATAATCAATCTATTATGCAATGGGGTTCACTACTGTAACTCCATCATGCTTTTTATGGCCTGAAAGAAACCAGCGACTAATGCAAAGAAAGTTACCTATGTTTTCAAAACAATGAAGGAAGACCTTATTATGTAGGTGTCAGTAAATCACAGTTATGAGTCTGAGTTGACAGTTGATGACATTTATGAGTTACTTTGACAGTAATAAATTAGTTTCAATTTTCAGTTGACGAAGAATACTAAAAATGCAATGCAACCCAGAGCATAATGAATAAAGTCCTCAAGTTCTTCATTCTCTGATCTCATCGTGTCTTTCTGTGAATGTATTTCCTTGCTGTTCACATTTCTGTGAGTGCAATTCTTTTCTATTTGTATATTTAATAAGGTGGCAGAGCCCAAGGCACTGGGTCTCTGGAAGTAAAATGTCAATGAAGGAAGTCTGAGATCAGAGACCAAGGGGTATATCTAGTAGAGACAATAACATGTTAGAGCCTACTCGATATTAAAGGGAGAGAGGGAGGGAAGCATTGGAGTTTATGGAGGACTTGCTGTAGTTTCTTTTGTAGACATGTAAAGGCCCACCTAGTGGTACCCAACTTACAACGCCCTCTTGTATAAGAGACCTTGTTAATAGAAACATGGACTCTGCATCTTTGACTAGATTTGATAACAGCTAACAACTTATTACATTATCAGCACGCTAACCACGGAAACTTGATAGCAGCATCACTATTCCTATTTTAATGATTAAGAGATTATAAGATTCCATGCTATATAATTTAGGGACACTTTTTTGGTTGTTATATTTCCATTTCATGATGATACCACGATTTGATGATCTCATGCTATGTTTAATCAATGCATTTGATTCCGGTTGATTAGATGATCAGATTGTTGGAAATGAGGTGTCTCAACCTTGTTTGGTTTATTCATTTAAGATTTTCCTACAACCGTTTCACATTGTCTAGGCTCTAAAAATAGAAATAGGAGTTGTCAAAAGATTCCCATATGATAGTATATCATGGAAGGACTATTTTTAGAGATATTATGACATATTTTATGACATCTGTAAGGGTCAAAAATAGGGGAGAATATTGTGGACGTGGGAGCCTAATTTTAGACCGAAATCTTGCTCTTTAATGCTATCCACCTCATGAGAGGTTTGGCACATGGTTTTGTAAACCATAGATGGTTTCTTGTATAACCGGAGGTCTATAAATTGAAGGCTTGGAGAAGCAATTGAGTAGTGAGTTTTAATCCTCCTAGAATTGTTTCTGGTGATACTCCTGTAAGAAACTTGCTCTGCAAGTGTATGTAATCTTGTTATTAGATTTGAAATACATTGAGTGGGCTTTTGGAGTGTGGGGTTTTTTATCCGAAAGGATTTTCCCCACGTATATCTGGTGTTTGTGTTTTGTTATGAATATGTTGCTGATATTTTTGTAACTGTTTTACTATGTTGAAAGTTTTGCATAATATCTCTCCTCAAAGATTAGCATAGGAAGTTGTTCCGCTACTCTTAATTTCCTATCAAGTGGTATCAGAGCCTGATCACCTTTGGTTTCAGTTGTGGGTTGTTGGGTTTTTTGTGCTAATCCGGGTTTGAGTGGGAGCTTGTGCAGAGAATACTTTGTTATCTGGTTGCGAGATTTTTCAAATGGCGAGCACATCTGGGAGGATTGACGTAGAGAAGTTTTCTGGCACAAACTTTGAAATGTGGAAGCTGAAGATGGAAGATCTGTTGGTTGATCGAGATCTATGGGATGTGGTGGATGAGAAGGTCTATAGGCCTACGGATCCAGTTTTGGCTGCACAATATGATGTAATGGATAGAAAAGCTAAAGGTCTTATTAGACTATGTCTTGCAGATTCTATCCTGATAAATGTCCATGAAGAATCCACTTCGGAGAAGCTTTGGAAAAGTCGGGTGAGATATACCAAGCTAAGTCTCTAGTAAATAAGATTTTCTTGAGGAAGAAGTTTTCCTTGAGAATGGAAGGTGGTGGAAAAACATCTGAGCATCTGGAAACATTCAATATGTTGGTGACTCAGTTGAGCTCGGTTGGGGTTAAAATGGACGAAGAAGAAAGGTGCCAAATGTTGTTGGTTTCATTGCCAGACTCATGGGACAGCCTAGTCATGGCCATTGGGAGCACTTCAGTCACTCTAAAGATGGAGGATGTTGTTGGTTCTCTACTCTCCGAAGAGATGAGAAGGAAGGTCTCTCTAAACGCCAAAGAGGCTTTGAGTGTTCGAGGAAGAACAAAAGAACGAGGCAAAGATGAGAAGAAGCGTGGCCATTCCAAGAATAAGGGGAGATCAAAATCCCCTGGTAAGTCCAAGGCGATATGCTGGAACTGTGGCAAATCTGGACACTTCCGAAGGGAATGCAAAGAAGAAAAGAAAAAGAAAAAGAAGAAGCATGATTCTGATTCTGAGTCCAAAAAGAAGATGGAGATGCCTTTATTGCAGCTTTGGCCACTCGTGCAAGTGATAATGCATGGTTGATAGACTCAGGTGCATCTTTCCACATGACTCCTAACAAAAATTGGTTTAGTAAGTATGAAAACTATGATGGTGGTAAGGTGTATTTGGGTGATAATTCTTTCCTTGAAATTGTTGGTCATGGTAGTATTCAGGTGAAATTTTCTGATGGTAGAATTAGAAGATTTGATGGTGTCTTGCATATCCCAGGACTAGCAAGAAATTTATTATCTGTTAGCAAGCTAATAGATGCGGGTGTGCATGTACAGTTTTCTGAAGCAGGTGTGAAAATGGTGAGAGGTGCTATGGTGATAGCAAGAGGAAGTAGATTGGGTACATTGTACCAACTTGATGCATGCACGGTTGAGTGCAATAGCACTTCGGATAAAACTAAGCCAGTAACTACTTCGCTGAAAAAGGAGAGGGTTTCCTCCTCTGTGGATGGTCGTGGCTTCTGGGTACCCAAGGGTGCTCTGTCTACCGAATCAAAATTACCTGCAGAGAAGACCATGTTATGGCACCAAAGGCTTGGGCCACGGGGGTTCACTTAGTAGAAGTATGGTATAGCATGTGCATTCGAAGGGTATTAAATAATACCCTTAATTCTAGTTTCTACCTCTAATTATTCAATTAATAATACCCCCTCCTGTTATATTATTAGAATGAAAATACCCCCTATTTTTTCCACGTACCTTACTTACCCATTTTTCAATTACAATTTTATTTACCCCTTTTTATTTCTACCCTAATATATTAGACAAAAAATATATTATATTTCTCACTCAAATTTTTAATATGCATTTCCTCTCGAAATATAGTTTGAAGCCATTCAAGACCTATTACAAATCACCTTATATATGTTAAGATTTAATCATTTATCAATAGTTCTTCAAATAATTAAGATGGTGAAATAATATCACTTGTGTTGAAAAGCATACTCAATCTTAGTTTTCTACCATCTTATTATTTATTGGTTAAGAATCTAGATTTATTTATTAAAAAGTAGATTATAATTTAATTTATGACCACACTCCTTTTTCAATTTTAAGTTATTTACTTTTCAAAACTAGGGTTCAAATGTTTTAGCTTTATATTAAAATTAAACCTCCCTTTCCTTTAGCCCACCACTCCAACCTACCCCCAATACCTAATTCAAAACATTAATAAATTAAACCCTTTCACCCCCTCATGTCTATCGGTATATTGACTTTAATTTTATTAATTTTAATTACCTCAATATGAACCCACGTGCTAGGATATTGCCTAGCTAATGAACCCCCATGGCTTGCCACATTGGAGAGAAGGGTTTAAAAGCCCTGAAAAATAAGAACCTCGTTGAGGGGTTGAATGATTGCAATCTGGAGTTTGATTTCTGTGAACATTGTATTTATGGCAAACAGAACCGCGTTCAGTTTTACTCGTCTACTCATAAGTCTTCATGTATCTTGGATCTAATCCATTCGGATGTATTTGGTCTTGTTAAGGTTGCTTATTGCTAAATCAGTTTACTATGTTACTTTCATTGATGATTTTAGTAGGAGAACATGGGTATATTTTTAAAAAGTAAATCTGAAGTTTTTAGTCGTTTCAAGGAATTTAAGGCTATGGTTGAAACTCAAACTGGGAAGAAAATTAAGTGTTTGAGATCTGATAATGGCGGTGAGTATTGATTCTGCAGACTTTGACAGATTTTGCATGCAGATTGCGGGATTAAAAACAAAGACAACTTCATATTCTCCGGAGCAGAATGGAGTTGCAGAAAGAATGAATAGAATGTTGATGGAGAAGGCTAGGAGCATGCTTATTGGAGCTGGTCTAGAAAAGAGGTTTTGGGTTGAAGCTTCGCACACGCTTGCTTGTTATTTGATAAATAGATCTCCTACATCAATGCTTGTTGATAAAACGCCAATGGAGGCGTGGTCGGGGAAAAAGCCTTCAATTAGACATCCGAGAGTTTTGGGTGTCGTGAGGCATATGCACGCGCCTAAGGAGAAAGAACAAAGTTGGATTCTAAGGTCGCCAAATGTATCTTCATTGGATATGGCTATGGTGTGAAAGGTACAAGCTTTGGGATCTGTTGCACAAAGGTAATATACTCTTGAAGTGTTAATTTTAGAGAGATTAAATCTTTCCTGTTAATTTTCGAAAAAGGAAGAAGTGGAAGAATCTCCAGGCTCAAACTTGTTCGAAAGTCTACAAGGCAAAGGCAACCACCTTGTAGACTTTCGAACAACTTCCACTCGTTGTTCGAAAGTCTACAAGGTGGTTGCCTTTGCCTTGTAGACTTTCGAACAAGCTAAGGTGGAGATTCTTCCACTTCTTCCTCTTCAAAATTAATAGGGAAAGATTTAATCTCTCTAAAAATAACACTTCTAGAGTATATTACCTTTTGTGCAACAGGATCCCAAAGCTTGTACCCTTTCACACCATAGCCATATCCAATGAAGATACATTTGACAACCTTCGAATCCAACTTTGTTCTCTTCTCCTTAGGCACGTGCATATGCCTCACAGCCAAAAACTCTCAGATGTCTAATCAAGGCTTTTTCCCACCACGCCTCCATTGGCATTTTATCAACAAGAGCTGATGTAGGAGATCTATTTATCAAATAGAAAGCGATGGGTAACAGCCTTTCCTTCACCCAAAACTCTTTTCTAGACCAGCTCCAATAAGCATGCTCCTAGCCTTCTCCATCAACATTCTATTCATTCTTTCTGCAACTCTATTCTGCTCCGGAGAATACGAAGTTGTCTTTTGTCTTTTAATCGCGCAACTGCATACAAAATCACAAAGTCTGCAAAACAATACCACCGCCACTATCGATCTCAAACACTTAATTTTCTTCCTAGTTTGAGTTTCAACCATAGCCTTAAATTCCTTGAAACGACTAAAAACTTCAGATTTACTTTTTAAAAAATATACCCATGTTCTCCTACTAAAATCATCAATGAAAGTAACATAGTAAACTGATTTAGCAATAGAAGCAACCTTAACAGGACCAAATACATCCGAATGGATTAGATCCAAGATACATGAAGACTTATGAGTAGACGAGTAAAATCCGAACGCGGTTCCGCTTTGTCATAAATACAATGTTCACGTAAATCAAACTCCGGTTGTAATCATTCAACCCCTCAACGAGGTTCTTATTTTTCAGGGCTTTTAAACCCTTCTCTCCAATGTGGCCAAGCCTTTGGTGCCATAACATGGTCTTCTCTGCAGGTAATTTTGATTCGGTAGACAGAGCACCCTTGGGTACCCAGAAGCCACGACCATCCGCAGAGGAGGAAACCCTCTCCTTTTTCAGCGAAGTAGTTATTGGCTTAGTTTTATCCGAAGTGCTATTGCACTCAACCGTGCATGCATCAAGTTGGTACAATGTACCCAATCTACTTCCTCTTGCTATCACCATAACACCTCTCACCATTTTCACACCTGCTTCAGAAAACTGTACATACATGCACACCGCATCTATTAGCTTCTAATGTATAATAAATTTCTTGCTAGTCCTGGGATATGCAAGACACCATCAAATCTTCTAATTCTACCATCAGAAAATTTCACCTGAATACTACCACGACCAACAATTTCAAGGAAAGAATTATCACCCAAATACACCTTACCACCATCATAGTTTTCATACTTACTAAACCAATTTTTGTTAGGAGTCATGTGGAAAGATGCACCTGAGTCTATCAACCATGCATTATCACTTGCACGAGTGGCCAAAGCTGCAATAAAGGCATCTCCATCTTCTTTTTCGACTCAGAATCAAAATCATGCTTCTTCTTTTTCTTTTTCTTTTCTTCTTTGCATTCCCTTCGGAAGTGTCTAGATTTGCCACAGTTCCAGCATATCGCCTTGGACTTACCAGGGGATTTTGATCTCCCCTTATTCTTGGAATGGCCACGCTTCTTCTCATCTTTGCCTCGTTCTTTTGTTCTTCCTCGAACACTCAAAGCCTCTTTGGCGTTCAGAGAGACCTTCCTTCTCATCTCTTCGGAGAGTAGAGAACCAACAACATCCTCCATCTTCAGAGTGACTGAAGTGCTCCCAATGGCCATGACTAGGCTGTCCCATGAGTCTGGCAGCGAAACCAACAACATTTGGCACCTTTCTTCTTCG
Organism: Taxus wallichiana var. yunnanensis; assembly: GCA_018340775.1. Taxonomy (NCBI): domain Eukaryota; kingdom Viridiplantae; phylum Streptophyta; class Pinopsida; order Cupressales; family Taxaceae; genus Taxus; species Taxus wallichiana. The sequence goes on along the minus strand of CM031234.1, from coordinate 318,138,136 downwards.
TCCATTTTAACCCCAACCGAGCTCAACTGAGTCACCAACATATTGAATGTTTCCAGATGCTCAGATATTTTTCCACCTTCTTCCATTCTCAAGGAAAACAACTTCTTCCTCAAGAAAATCTTATTTACTAGAGACTTAGCTTGGTATATCTCACCCAGCTTTTTCCAAAGCTTCTTCAAGTGGATTCTTCATGGACATTTATCAGGATAGAATCTGCAAGACATAGTCTAATAAGACCTTTAGCTTTTCTATCCATTACATCATATTGTGCAGCCAAAACTGGATCCGTAGGCCTATAGACCTTCTCATCCACCGCATCCCATAGATCTCGATCAACCAACAGATCTTCCATCTTTAGCTTCCACATTTCAAAGTTTGTGCCAAAAAACTTCTCTACGTCAATCCTCCCAGATGTGCTCGCCATTTGAAAAATATCTGCAACCAGATAACAAAGTATTCTCTGCACAAGCTCCCACTCAAACCCGGATTAGCACAAAAAACCCAACAACCCACAACTGAAACCAAAGGTGATCAGGCTCTGATACCACTTGATAGGAAATTAAGAGTAGCGGAACAACTTCCTACGCTAATCTTTGAGGAGAGATATTATGCAAAACTTTCAACATAGTAAAACAGTTACAGAAATATCAGCAACATATTCATAACAAAACACAAACACCAGATATACGTGGGGAAAATCCTTTCGGATAAAAAACCCCACACTCCAAAAGCCCACTCAATGTATTTCAAATCTAATAACAAGATTACATACACTTGCAGAGCAAGTTTCTTACAGGAGTATCACTAGAAACAATTCTAGGAGGATTAAAACTCACTACTCCAATTGCTTCTCCAAGCCTTCAATTTATAGACCTTAGAAGATTATTTGTGGATGTAATGCTTGTTATAAATAATGATGATTATTCATAGGTACATGGATTGTGATTATATGCATTTATATATTCATCTATGACTATTTATTTGTTCCTCTTTGCGGAGTGGATGATGCTTTAATGAGTGTTGTATTTTCATGTTCAGGGGATAGGAGTCAACATCCATTGTTCCTACACACACAATTCATAGCAGGACAAATTGGGCCTATGGGCCTATGTGAACAATTTGGTGAGCATTCCAAGGTAAGAGCGTCGATGGGGGTTATTAGGTATCATAAGTAGTGATCCTTTTCAATGGTTTTATGTAAATATAAAACACTCCATGCTTTTTTTTTGGGGGAAAAAGATACCTAGGGTTAAGGGATGTTAGATCCGAGAAATTTGGCGAGTTGCCAAAGCCAAGTTGGTATTTACTTGCCAACACTGTGTCAAAATTATAGAAAAATATGACTGTAGATGAGAAATTGAGGATCATTGCCAAACAAATTTGGGTCACCAAAAAGATTTGGAACTTTCCTTCTTAATTTCACTCTCATATCGCTCAAACAAAACTAGGAGTATTAAAGATCATCTATTGAAAAACCAAACTGATGCACTAAAATTAGCAAGAACTTGAAAAGGTCATAACTTGTGCTTTGGGTGTCCGATTGGGTCCTTTTTTTTTTGAAACCACCTGTTTCGATGAGACAAATGAACTAGTCAACTAGCCCCGCTGGTTGGAACATGTTTCGCACATTTTTGGGCCCGAATTCCACCATCTGAGGGCCAAAAATTAGGATTTAATTTTTAATTCGGTTTTTTCCTATTTTAGGGCATTAGTTAATGTTAGTCTCTTAGATACATTATGAGTTGAAAAGTTCGAAATTCCTCTAATTTAGGCATGTAGAAGATGCGTGGCAATTTCTGTGCCTGTTTAATAAGCATGTGAACTTACTAAGAATAGCAGGTTCTAGTAAACTGCTAAAAATAGTAATTTCCGCCACCTAGAGTAGATTTAGTCAAAGTTAGAGTTTGCTTGGCAACTCGAGTTGGGAGTTGTTTTCCTATTTAGGAAACATTGTAATTCATGATTCAATAACGAAGAAGGAGATCTATTTCTTTTGAAGTTCAAATTATTTGCAGTATATTGAGTGTGTTCAGATTTTGGCTACATTATCTGGTATCAGAGCAAGTTTGAATCTTGGAAAAAAATGATAGGAAGAGGAAGAGGAAGAGGAAGAGGAGGCGGTATTGCCCAGATGAATAGAAACATGCAGGATTTGCAGAGGCAAGTTGTTGCGCTTGTTGCAATGATAACCTAGAGAGGAAATCAAGGTGGAGATGACATTGATGAAGAAGAAGTTTGTGAAGAGGAGATGCAAACACCACCCTTAGCTTTTGAAGAAAGGATGCTTCGAGCATTAGAAGGAAAGAAAGACGAGATAAGAGTTGATTCATGTTTCGAGTATGGAGGTAGTCTAAAACTAGAGGAGTTGATAGACTGTTGACTAGCATGGGAAATTTTTTTGAGTGGAAGGCTATGTCAAAAGAAAAGAAGGTAAAATTTGCATGCACAAAATTAAAAGGTCATGCTATGTTATGGTGGGATCACCTACAAAAAGAGCGGTCAAGAAAGGGGAAAGAAAGGATTAGGACTTGAAGTAAGATGGAGAAGAAGCTAAAAGACAAATTTCTCCTTGTGGATTATGCACAAACCCTTTTCAGAGGTTTTAGAATCTTAGACAGAACTTACAAACCGTGCAAGAATACACAGATGAGTTCTACAAGTTGTCCATTCATGTAGAGCATGAAGAAATTGAGGAACAAATGGCTGCAAGGTATGTAAATGGATTAAAATTTTCTATTCAAGATGAAATAAGCATGCACAAGATTAAGAGCATGGAGGATGCCTATTAGCTAGCCTTAAAGGCCGAAGAAAAACAAAGCCGTTAAAGTTTTAGGAGATCACCCGGGATGAATAGGGGAGCCTCATCCTCCTTTCGGGATGAGCCGCTTTAGTCAAGGTAGGGAGAACCACCTTATGGAGTGGAAAAGAAAGAAGATCAAGACAAGATTCCCAAATCGGTAAAGAGGTAGAGGATTTCCTAGGGGCGGAGGGATATGTCTTTGGTGGTAGAGGATGGGAGGCTCCATGAAGACCATTTGTTTGTTACAGATGTGGTGAAGAGGGGCATAGGGGTCTTGAATGCCCGCATTATTATACAGATGACAAGAGACAAGCAGACTCTCCAAGGGTAAATCTTGTTGAAGCTGAACAAGAAGAATATGAACATGACCTAGAAATTCCACCAGATGTGGGAAAATTTGATGATCAAAAGGACGATGATTTCTCCAAGAAAGGATATCAAGGGGGATGCATGATCAATACGAATATCTTCGTAACATGATGTACTTTAGGAGAAAATGTATGTAATGTTATTATTGATGGTGGTAGTTGTGAGAACATGGTTTCAAATGAGATGGTTGAGAAACTAGGTTTTCATTGTGAGAATAATCCTAACCCTTACTAGTATTGCATGGTTTAAGAAGGGTAATGAAGTTATTGTTGATAAGAGATGTTTAATAAGTTTTTCTATTGGGAAAAGTTATAAGGATGAGATTTGGTGTGATGTTATTCCTATGGATGCATGTCATATGTTGCTAGGAAGACCATGACAATTTGATAGGAAATTTATTCATGACAGGGGAAAGAATACTTATACTTTCTAGAAGGAAGGCACAAAAATAGTTTTGTTACCTCTCAAGGAAGAGGGGAAGGCTGAAAATATGCTTTCTGCAAAAGAATTTGTGAAGGAGGCAAAGGAAACCGGTTTTGTTATGCACTGGTTGCAAATAAGGATGAACCTGTAAGTGCACGAATACCAGTAGAAGTAGCAGAATTAATAGAAGAATTTTCTGATGTTATTCTTGATGAGCTACCAGATGGATTACCACCCAAAAGAGATATTCAACACCATATTGATTTGATCCCAAGGTCTTCACTCCCAAATCAAGCGACTTATAGGATGAGCCCGACATTGCATGCAGAATTGAATAAGCAAGTGGTAGAGCTCGTGAGAAAGGGGGTAGTAAGGGAGAGCATGAGTCCGTGTGCAACCCCGACTTTATTAACTCCAAAGAAGGATGGAACATGGAGAATGTGCACAGATAGCAGAGCAATCAATAAAATTACAATCAAGTATAGGTTCCCAATACCTCACCTTGATGATATGATGGATGTGCTTATTGGATCTAGGTATTTCACAAAGATTGATCTTCGAAGTGGTTACCATCGGATTTGGATCAGAGAAGGAGATGAGTGTTTACTTATTTTGTGTTTGATAGGATTTTGATCAGTTTTCATTTAATGTTATTGACCTTATAGATTTGTAGTTCGTTGATTTGATTTCTTGGCATCACTATTGGACTTTGGTGCCATGTGCGGGCATTGTTGCCCGGTTTTTCTAATTTTGATGTCGTTGGTGTTATCTATGGCTTGGGATCAAAATTTACTATTGAATCGCTGAACCTGTTTGATGGGATCTCAATTGTAGACCATGAGATGTCACCGGATAAGTTCCCAAACTCTTTCATCGAGTGCACAAAAATGAGATTATTGTGATATTCTATTCGTAGTGCTTTCTCTTGTGATAGATGTAATCATCAATTTATTGAGATCATCCATGAGTGCATATTCGATAATCTTGGATATATTATTTGCAGCTGAACTTGAACATGGGTGTCTCAAAAGCAAAATTGAACAATATCCGGTCAATGGATCCTGTGATTTTCTTTGGATCTACCTTGATGGTTAAATCCTTCCTATTTTTTTTTGTTTTGTTGAAGAAGTCTATTTATTCCTCCAGATTTTTCCCACTTTGGTTGATCCTTGCATGATTCTCGACTTGTTGAGAATTTGTCCTTCACATCTTATGTATTGAACTTTTGGAAAATTTTGGAGGCTCTACCGCATTTTTGGAACAAATTTACTAGGGTTTAGGGGCATTATGGTTGAATAAACCTTGTTGCTTTGGTTTGAAACCTTGGATAATTTTTGGTCAGTTTAGTCCGATAAGACCTCCAAATCCACTTGACTAGATGAGCCACCATAACTCTTCGCTAACTAGATTAATTAAATCTTTAAAGGCTTACTCAAGGCGGGGCTTGAACAAAGTAACATTACTTGGCAAATGAAAACAAGTAATCTCAAATAAAAAGTCTCCCATGTTGTTTTGATGTGTAACACAATTTAGTGGCCAAACCTAGGATTTACCTAGTCAAGCCGATAATTTTATCAAATACTTTCCTTTAAATCAAAAATTGTGATTTAAACGTGTGCAAACAAAAATTGTGATTTATGCAAAAAATGAAGTGGTTTTTTCAGTCATAAAAGGTTGCCAAAAGTTTTGTGGGATTTTCATTTGAAACCTTGATTGAAATGCTTCAAGTCTTTTAACATGTTTAATGACATATTTTTTAAGACAAGGGCCTCTATGCACTCCCCTAACAAAGGAGGGCCTTCAAGCTTTCATGTTGTTATTAGAAGGCTAAGGGGGAAGGTATTTAGGCACTATCCTGATGTAGGGCCTTTAGACACTCCCATGATGTAGGGCCTTTACACACTCCCATGATGTAGGACTATAGGCACTCCTATGCCGTATTGGGGAATTTGGAATTTGGGGACGAGTATTGGGATAAGTTGATTGCTTGGTTGAGTGTCCATCGAGTATTGGGGAATTTGGAATTTGGGGACTAGTATTGGGATAAGTTGATTGCTTGGTTGAGTGTCCATCGAGCTAATCCAATCAATTGGTTTTCTCCCAATTTGTTGTCATGTATTTTGCAAGCCCAAAAATTCAAACTTGAACAATGACAATGAAAGTTCAAATGTAAAATTTGCTTGAAAAATCCCCTTAAACCCATCTTTAGGTCAGTTTGTCTTCTCGTATCATGCCCATCCCGGCTTTGCAGGTCCTTCAAATGTGTTGAAGAATATTGTGCAGGTGTTTGAAGTAAGGGATCAAGGTCATTTATCTCATTCGTTGAAGTGCTTCTGAAGATTAGTTCTCTAGTAGACCCAAAATGGCCAATTTTGGCCATTTCAAGGCAAACGTGCATCCTTCGGGAAGGATCTGAAGCTCATAATCATCCGGAGGTAGTATTTGAGAGTTAAGAAGTTGTTGGAAGTGATTTAGGAAGATTTAGGGACCGATTGTGCAACAACGAGTTTTTCAGATGTAAGGAGTGTATAACTAAATTTGGAACTTGAATTTCATCGGATGATTCCGGAGCTCCATAAGGAGTTAGGAGGCAATCAAATAGGCATTGGAAATTTGAAGGAATTCTCTAAATGGTCGAATCATCACATTTTTCACAAGACATGTTTATTTCTCAAGGCAACTCAATCTTGGCAGACACACCCTACTGTCCCGAACAAATGGGGCCAATTTTTGAAGATTCAAGAAGAATTGAAGTCTGAAACCTATCCCATTGTTCTTGAAATGGTCTTGGGAGTCAAAATCATATAAAATTTCATGTGAAAAGACCATCTAGAGCTCTGGGAATCGTGTCATCAAGTTCTCTCTTGTGAAGGTACACTTCTCATACTTAGTCATTTTTTGAGTGACACATGTCACCTTCTGGCTTCATGGTGCACTTTTTTGTCCCTCTTGTCCCTTTCCCAAGGGGACAGAGGGGACACAAAAATGTGCTCTACCTTAGCCCTCCTCTCTCGGTCTTCCATATGACCCAATTGAGCCCAACGGTCCCGCTTATCAGATAAACTCATCTCCCTCTCATCGCACCATGCAATGACAAGTGTCATCATTAGGTTGAGGTGCATTTTCTTGTCCCTCTTGACCCCATTCCCAAGGGGAGGAAGGGGACACAAAAATGCACTCTAGCCTAGTCCCTCCCCCCGTGTTCTTCATATGACCTAAATGCAGCTCCCAGGTGCCAAAGAATGCTTTTCTCCATCTCTCCATCCTTGCACCTTGCAGTGACACTTGACATGATCTGCTTGAGGCACATTTTCTTGTCCTCCTTGTCCCCATTTCCAAGGGGACGGAGGGGACACGAAAATGCGCCCCGTACCCAAGCTTTCAAAACTCTAACTTTAAAACATACACCACTCCCTAATCCGTGAACAAAAATAATCACGGGTAGTTTAACGACACAAAATAACTTGTTTTAACTCCATTTCTTCACACGCTTCGACCTTTTGCCATTGTTGGTGTCATCAAACCTCCAAAAAATTGCAAAATCACCAGACATGTTGCCAAATTATTTCTAGGGCAGCCATGAACACGAAAACAAAGATTTATTCATAACTTGCATACCAAGGCAAATTCCAAAGAAAGTTTCGAGAAGATCTCCATACTGTGCACCTTTGAGAAGATTGTTATTGCTAACTTGATGATGCCCTAGTTTTTTAACAACATCAAGTCTCAAACCCGTGTCCTAGAAGTTGCTTTTTCAGGTTTAAGAGTTCCTGAAGATGGATCACCGTGAAAATTGGAGCATGAGATCCAGAGACAAGCCAAATCTGATGAGGGTATTTTCGTTGCAATCTCTCTTTACTTAGAACATTCTGAAAACCGTGAAAGTGGCAAATTAGGCAAAACGGACATTTTTTCCAAAAAAATAAAAATAAAAACAACTTACTAAAAATAGAAACTTTCCAAAAACAATAAAGCAACATCAATGGAGGTATTCTAAGAGTGTTAGGACCTTTGGAAAACAAAATTTGAGCAAAAAAGCAAATTTTCCCCAAAAAAACAGCTCCTAAACCCTACCTGCCAAAAATATAAAGTGTTGGATTCAAGTGCAAAAAGTTGTTAGTTTCATTTTCACTCATCTTGCTGATTTTTGGCATCATGAAGTTCAAGTTTTGTAGTTTGGAGCTTGTCTCAACTTTGGTGTCAGAATATCCAAGTGTGGGTGACAGTGATGTTGCTCATGTGGACGTAGAAGACCAAGAGACGGATGCTCGGGGTAGGGCTACACAATGCAAGGAAGGTTCAATGACAAGTGGGTGAATAAAACCCTTGAGAAAGGTAAGACCTTATTTCCAGAGATTCCTTCGCTATTTGAATTTGTTGGTGCTCAATTTGATCTCGCCCCATTTGTCCTTGAAATTCTTCAATTTGTGAGCTCTGTCATCTTTTTTATCTCCCCGTATTGATGCATGAAAACTCTTTCCTCCATTTGGTTGCCATGATCAGTCCCTTCCTTTGGTCGAGGATCACTTTAAATCCAGAGTTTGTTTTCCGTTCCTCTGTCCATGTGAAAGATTTGTAACTTGGGCGTAAAATCGGGTTTTTTCCTTCCGTTCTTCCACAGATCCACGTTTTGTTTTCCCCTCACAATTTTGTCCCGATTCGTGGAAACATGATTGGATGTAGCTCGAGGATCATATTTGGGCCTTATATCATTTCCAAATTCTCTATCTTGAAAGAAAGATTCATTTCTCGGGCGTAAATGGTGATTTTCCCTGCATTTTACGGTTTGATGGGTGTGTTTTTCCCGTCAAATTTATATCTCAACATCTGTGGAAATGTGGCCCTTTCTAGTTGGATGCGGCTCGGCGGGGCACTTTGAAAACTCTAAGGCCCGCTTCAACTCAAAACTTGTCCACGTGGAGGGCCGACGCTCATTTGAAAATTCGCCTTTTGGTTTGACCTTGAGTTGTGCCGGGAGACACGTGGAGGTTTCCGCTGCCTTGCCCAGACTTAGACATTTTTTTCATGCGGCCGGTGTAGCTTTGGCGGACCATGGACACGTGGAGGGTCGGTGCTCATTTGAGGATCCGCCTCAGGGTCCCACCTTAACAATTGCGCCAAGGGGACATGTGGAGGCTTTTGCTGCTCTGCTCTATACTTAAACTTTTTCAAAGCAATTTTCTAAGGCTTGGGACACGTGGAGGGACCACGCCTGTTTGGGGACCGCCCCTAAATTTTATTTTGAAGAAGTGCCAGGAGGACACTTGGAGGCTTCCGCTCACTCTGCCTTTGCTTGGACTTTTCAACGGCCAAGGAAAACTGTCTTGGACCCTAGACACATGGCGCCTTTCGTTGATCCTTCAACTTTTTAACAACTCTGCTGGACTGAGACACATGGTGAGCCCGCACTTGTTTGGGGTCTCCGCTTTTGGGGACCATCTCAAAGTGCGCCATTGAGACACGTGGAGGCTTCACTGGCTCCTTTTTATACTGAGACTTTTCAAAGGCCAAAAGATGATTTTCTTGGGCCTAGGGCACGTGGAAGGCCCACGCTTGTTTGGAAACTTGCCTCTGTACCTCACCTTTGCGGTTGTGCCAAGGAAACACGTGGACGGCTCTAATCTAAAGTTGAGAAGGGGCAGAATCAATGGTTGTTGTGCATTGCATCTGTTTTTCCGCCATTTTTGCTCCAAGACTCTTGGAGATGCGAATACGCATTGTTTTCATCATTTTTGATGAAATTCCTTGTCATTTTTATCTACAAAGTGCCATTGAATGGATTCAAAACTTAATTTGTGAATCCAAGGATTGTTAAGGTTGATATTTTGAAGTTGGAATTGCTCGCACTTGCAAAAGTGAATTACCGAGAAGCCGGATGTGGGACGAGTTGCAGAGAAAGAGAGGGAAAAGGATGAAATGATGAAGGTCAGCAGCGCAAAGGATGAAAAAGGCGTTTCCTCGAGGGTGAAAAGGATTACCTATCGATCCAAATATGCAGAGAGCCTCCAAAAATTATTAAAACGGGATTTCTCGCATGATGAGAATAGAATGTTTAGACTGCCAAAAATTTGTGGCATGGCATCCTAGTCATTAGTCGAGGGTCTGAGAAACGTGATCAGTTCATAATTGGTCCACCTGTAGCTTTCAGATGTAAATTTGTTAAACGTCGCTTTTTGAGGCAAATTGGTAACAAACAAAGGTCCCTTGAATATTCTTCTTTTTGGGGGAAAATTTGGGATGAGTGAGCAAGTGAAATGTATAAATGCAATGAGAATACTCTTGCAAAGGGTCGAGGGTTGAATTCTTAAGAGAAAATTTGAGAGAGCCCGTCTTCCTGAGAGACCAATCCGAGATACCTGGTTAATTTCTTCTGTGTTAGATTTTCTATCATGTCAAGTTGGTTACAGATGTATAGCCATTGACAAGCTCTAAGATTGCTTTGGAAGCTTTCCCTGCTGATGAATCTAATCAATTTCGAGTTAATTTGTGTCAATCTTGGAGCAATTTGTGTCTGCTTTGTTTCAGAATGTTTGCAAGTAGTTTTTCTTATTCCTATTGCAATCTTGTGTTAAAGTCCCTCCGAATCACACAAGATCTCGTCCCTGTGATAGTTTAGTGGCATTTGCAATTTCATTTCAAGAAGAGCCTTCATCCTGTGATGAGATAAACAATTTAAAATCACTTCACTGTCATTTGTTGATAAAGATTGTTTGTAAGCCTTCGAGTGTATCTTAGGCGTGAGGAACCAGGGGTATTTGATGTTTTATTGAGTCTTTAGCTCGAGCCTTCGTGTTAAATTCTTGGAGATTGTGTGAAACCGTGGATCTGGGCCTCCATTGATGCACACCTTCTGGTTGAAGGAATATTTTAGCTATTCTGAAGCTTTTTGTCATTTAGCTTTCCAATTGTTGTGAAGTCTCTCAAAGATCTGGTATAATCAACTTTATCCAGCTTCATCTCCCACCAAAATTATTCAAAACCATGAATCCATCTTGAACTACCCTTGTTTGCCCAAAGTGTCCACAAAGGAACAAAATCTATTTACCAAAATTATTCAAAACCATGAATCCATCTTGAACTACCCTTGTTTGACCAAAGGTGTCCACAAAGGAACAAAATCTATTTACTAAAATATGCGAGAATAATCAGATTTCATAATGTCTTCAAGAACCTTAACCTTGTTTTGAAAGTGTTTCCATCTTTTAGAAGTGACAACTCTTGAGAGTTAAATTATGTAGTATTGATCATACTTTCCTAAGGTTTTCTTCATAAAATTTGTGCAAAAGAAGGATATCTCCATCTCCTTCATCAAACAGAGGTTACACTATGGGTCCTCTCACCTTGGTCGAAAGGCACGACCTAAAGTAGTGAGGATAGGTCAAATCCTCTTAAGGTGCTATCCATCTCTCCACAAATCTGAGTGACAAAGGGCCAATTAGATCTCATCCCCGCTACAAAACAACATACATTATGATTTATCTGTCTCTAAGCTTCATGTCAAATTTGTGATGTTGTTCAGCTTGAAAAGGAGAACAAATTTGGATACTAACAGAATTCATGCTCACCACCGCTGTGAAAGTGAAGATGACCATGGATGAGATTGAAAAGAAAAAGAGCATTGGGTTGGGTATTTCCACTGGTGACCGAGATGGGCAACATCAATTCTTCTGTATTGGTAGGCAGAAATGTGTTCAATTCTATATCTGAAAACATGGCTCCAATTTGGTCATGCGAACTTTGATGGCTCAATATGAGATGTTGAATCATGCCCTTGATGAAATCATCATAGATGCAGGAAAACATAAGTAAAGAAGTGCAGAAGTTTGGGGAACCTGCGGTAAATGAAAATACTTCAGTGAATGATCTTCTTGAACCATTTGAGGAGCTGGTTAGAAAAGAAGCAGGAGAGTCATTCTCCTTCAATGAGGACACCCTAGAATCCTTTGTAGAGATTAGATGTGTTATTTCCAACATTGAAAAGGAACATCAAACTTGGTTCACAAAATGCAAGAGTATCAATAGTACCTTGAGAATTGGCTTAAGGCTCTAAGCTTTGTACACATTCCTCAAGTGGAGAAGATTGCGCTCACAATGCTCGTTTCAGAAAAAAATTCAAGGGAATTGAGATTTTTCCAAGAGCACTTTCCCGCAGTCCTTCAGAAGTGGATCTCCATCAGCAAATGCATCATCCTCTTCAGAGTAGCTATCTCCTCTCTTCTCTTTTTCCCACCCTTCTTCTCTTCTCTCATGTTTTATTTCTTCATGTCTTATTCATTAAAATGTGACCTATAGTCAAACATTGTAACGCATTTCCTCAAATTAATAAAAAGGACTCACTTTATTTCTTAGGGATATGGAAGGTCACAACTTGTAAAGGTTAGTGAAAAGTCATGTGGGGGGTAGGCAAAGAGTTGTTTTCTGAATCTATATATTGTATGACTCCCTCATTCCAAAGGGTTGTCAATTTGTGAGTCTCTGAGTAGATAGCTAGTGCACTACTAAGAAGCAAGAAAAAAGATGGCATTCTTCCATTCTCTTTTCTATATTTTTCCTCTATTTCTCTTTTCATCTTTGTGCATGTGACAATCTTGTATAACCAAGAAAGGTGTTAGAGCCTTTGATGAATGGATTATTGAAATTTTGTTCATGATTCATTTTGTCTTGCCATTGTTAACAAAGTTGTTTTCTTCTAATTGTGTGTGGATAAATTCTGGTTAAAACTTGTAAAAATCTGTTAGTGCCTATTTACAAGATTAACCCCTCTCCCAAAATTCTCACTCCCACTATCTCACCTCTCTAACAAATTATTCCCTTGCACTATGTGCAAGCATTTGCTGCAAGTTCAATGGAGTGTCCTTGTGTGATCCCCGCCTATTGGCCACCCACAATATTTGTTTTATTTGCATTCAATAAAGGGACCCTCCTTTCACAAGCAGGAGGAACATAGTCTTGGATCATTGGTGAAAACAAGCTAATTTTTTCTTGTGACAAATTATTTTGCTAACACAATTCAAGAGAAATTGAGTGTTGTCCCTTTTCTAAACAGCTCTAGGTAAAGGTGGAGTGTTTTTCAAGACCTGATTTAATGTCCCTTTTGGGACAAAAAACAAAAACATTGGTTTGGCCACAAACCCCAAGAATCAGATTTGAAAATACACCAATACCAAAATGAAAATAATCTGATTTTTATAACAGCAGCTGAAATAACCTTCCAAACCCTAGGGCGAACTATATAAGAGCTTAGAATTCACCAAATGATCATGCACAACAATTGATAAATACTAAATAATTATTTCAATCACGGCAACCAATATCCATTCCATTGGCAACAAATAAATGGAGAAAATCAGCGAAGACACACTGCTGTAATTAAATAAATGACAGCAGCAGGGCAGCCACAAACAAAGGCTGAAATGATAGATAAACACCACCAAAAATCATAAAATATAGATTCCAGCTTTATAAAATATGCTGAATCAGAATATAAAATCAAATTTGTAATTTTTTCCCTAGAAGGCACTCAAATACCATCAAACCCTAGTCACTCCAACTAGGAATGGCTCTAAAATGCATGTAAAACCTTATAGATGTCTTCCTTGATCTTCTAGAGTCCAAATCTGCATGAGGTCTTCAATATATCTTCACTTCAACCAAGGATGGAGGGTTTTTATCCTCCAACCAACCACAAGAAGGGTTTTCGTCCTTCTTGGAAAGAACCACACAATTGGATTTTCACCCAAAAGTGGAATGAACTAAGAGCAATCAGCCCAAAGAACAAGTGTAGATAAAATTTGCCAAAAATAGATGTGCAAATGAAGTCCTTAATCTTCTTTTATAACCCAATCTTGGCACCAAAGTCCAAACATGCATGACCGACCTCCTTTAGGCTTAATTTAATCTTTTATTTGGCCTTTAAACATCACCAAGCCAGCCAACTTGCTAAAAAGAAACATTAAAAATTAGAAAAGAAAGATGCAATGAGAGTTCAATTCCTTCCCCAACTCATTCCACTTCATTGCCATGGAAAGGGAATGGCAAGAAGTCCAAAATCAGGCTCTCAAGTTGGAAAAGGGGACAATACACCAATGAAAGGTACTAACCTATTGAACTACACGTCAAACCGATTGATTGAAGTGCACTGCATATAATACAATTAGGTAGGTCCCATGATGCAAAAACGCTAGAGTCCATACCTAGATGCATGATTAATTGATACTTGCATGTAGTTGATTTTCGGATGTGGAAGAATATAATGTCCCTTTTTGGGGGACTTCCGGAAATGACCCAAAGTTGGTTGTGAAGGACTGAAATCAGAACTAGGGCAGACTGTAGATGACTGAAAATTCACTTTGAAACCCTCAACATGCTGCCAACACTTTGCTCCTAGGGTGGCGACCTCTTAGGAGAAATCAAACACACTTTTCTAGGCACAAATCTCACTCAAACCTTTAGGAAATATGCTCAGAATTTATGAGAAATAACCAGCAATTATTAGATGCAAGAAAACTGATTTTGGAAGCCCACAAGTGCTATTTTAAATTTATCATGTAACCCTTCCACTGCAGATTTAAATAATAATTTCCAGAACTAAAATAACACTCATATACACTCAAACAATTGATAGAAATGGAAGATTACACCTTTATAAATTACGGTGAATCCAATCATGCAAATTGATTGCATAAAAACCAATAATATTCACTCAAACACTCTCCCAAGGAAGTCGCTTGTAATGTCACATACTGACAAATTATTCCCCAAACGGAATAGCCACAAATTTGATTTATAACAACAATTTACGGGAAATATATTTGATAAAAAGAATGCAAATTTGAATTTCTACAAGGAAATGCGACTTGCCTTGGAGATGATTGATACTCAAAATTAATTTAAAATCAGCCAAATCTTTAACCCACATCCTTGTACAATGAAGAGAGAAAAGAGAGGATCCAAAACAAAGGAACCAACCGCAAAACACAAGTAGAAAAGGGAAAAGAACAACAAGAGGGAACCAGGAGAAGCTGCTGCAGTCATAATTGCAGCAACGAAGAAGACACAGCTTCCTCAAGCAGCTGTAATAAGGTGTAGAAAGAAGGAACAACAAAGAGGGAGAGCGGAGATGTAGCCCGATATAAGCTACAAAACAACAAAGTGGACGCACCTGAGGTGTCCAAAAATGGAGCTGAAGAAGGGAAGAAAAGATTAGGAGGATACGAAATCAATGCTTACCCTTCTTCCCCTTGTTTGAACGCACCAACTGCCGATTTCCAAGTAAGTGTTCCTCTGAACTAAGCGGGTTCGCACAACCACGCTCGCAGGGGCACAAATCTGTAATTTGTTGTCCGAGAAATGGGACCGTCCTTATCCGAGTCAGAGTGATCGGATTCATGAGGTCTCTTGATTCTTGGAGTGGGTCTCTCCAAAGAGGGAGAACGAACCAAAGATTGTCCCACCTCGGTATAATCAACTCGCAACATTACAATTAGTCAGTAGTGGGCCGATGAAAGAAAAGGCCGATGGAACTGATTCTTTAGCTTCTTGAACATCTGAGTCAGAGTCAAATTCGTCCTCAAGATCTAGAGGGCTCCATCGTTTGGGAATGAATCCTTTTTTCTTTGAAGTTTGGACTTTCTTATGAGGGCAGTGTAATCTGGAGATGACCCGGAGTCCTACAATTTCTACATTTGAAAGCCGTGTTTTCATAGTCAAGAGTTTGTATGTGAGTCACATCTCCCATCTTGAGCATCATTTTATCCGGCAATCCTTTACTAAGATCCACTTCTACACAGATCTTGACATAAGTAAGCATACCACTTTGAATTTGCTTGTCATCCTATTTTATGAACCTCCTTAGACTATTGCCTATATCTTCCATAACAAGAAAAAAATTAAGAGGAAGATTAGGCAACCTCACCCAAACAGAACACACGAGATGGAGTAGGAACTTGGATCAAATTGTGGAAACCATGGGGTAGTGAACAGCCCCGCCGAACCCCAGAACCAAGGGCCCTCATCAATAGCCCTTTGATAATCCTCCAGGTCATAGAAGTAAACAATGAAGAAGCCTTGGGCACAATGTAAGAAGTATTCACAATTTTTTGTCCATGAGGAGTGAATCCACTGGATCGAGCATTTGTCGATGGCCAAACACCATTAAATCTACAGATGAGAGCCTTGTTTTCCGATTGCGGCCCGAAGGTCAAAGCTTCTTCATTGTTGATCTTTGAAGTAGGGGATTCAAAGGCTTGTTCCACAATGTAGGCAGGGGGAGGACCAAATTGTTGCTGATGTGGAAGCTCTTTAAAAGGTGCAGGGTTATGGGCTTTGCTCGTCCCTTTAAAAACCAGACATGAAAATCATGGAATCCCGTCTAATCCCATAAGAGCCGAGTAGTGAGGTCATCATTCGATACTTGCAAGAACATATTCAATATCCTTACCCCGGTGAGTCAGGAAGCTGGATGTAGAGAGTGTTCCCGAACTAGGTGCAAACGAGGATCCGGGAAGGATGACCACTACCAACAACAATCCCAACTCCACCGCCGCCACCATCTACGAGCACCCTCAATAAGGACGCCAACCATACCATCCACGAATGGAGCCTCAACTCGGTCGCTGCTCGCTGAGGAAAAATCCTGGATCTTAGCAGAATGCAGCGCTCCCAAGGATTTGAAGGGTCAGTCTGCATAGCCACCAAAGGGGAGAGGAAACACCGGGCAGGGACCCTTAACAACCTCTCGTAATGACAGATAGAACACCCGTGCTTGAACAACCATACCCGAGGATGCCGCTCCACAGAGTCATCACCGTTGTCATCGTGACATGAAAGACCAACAAAGGGGCCCAGAACGACCGCAACCACATCAAAAACAAAACTAGGCCCGAAGTCACCGCCATAATCTTCACCAAGACATAAGACCGATTCACAACCATCATCACTCTTAGGAAAAATCGAGGTTGCAGAGCATCATGAGGAGGAGACACTAGCCCCGCACCTTATTCTCACCACATTCGCTGGTTGATCCATGAACAACATCCTTTGTACCTCCAAAGCCTTCGCCGCCATAGCTAGGGCATTTTGGGAGCATTAATTCGGGAGCCATTTTTTTCTTCACACAATTCAAACTTTATTATAGATGCAAGAAGACCAAAATAATAATTTTTAGATTAAGAAGAAGAGCTGAAAATTTTATTAAAGTATGTAGAAAATCAGGTTACGTATAAAGCTGAAAAAATGTTTCCAAAGCCCAAATCAGATGCATACAAGTTGGAAATGACCTCTAAAAATATGGCAATGAAGATGGAGATGAGATCCGGATCAGCCGTGCCCTAGAATGTGTCAAACTCCACTCACAAGGGTGTAGATAACCCTAGATCTGGCTGGAAATGCATGCCAAAAATCAGCTACACTCTTCTTCTTCAAACCCTAGCTGGAGAAAATATAAATCTGCACCTTAGGGCCTTCAAACACTACTGGAAATTCAATTTTTTTCCTTAAAACTCAATTTAAATCCCTGAATAGAGCTCCCTCTCATAAAGGATGAAAAGTTTTTGTTCTTCAACCTTGGCAATAGAGAGTTTTCGTCCTCTAATGCAAAACACTTCAAAGGTTTTCGTCCTTTGAGGAAAAAATGGAAAGCAAATAGCTCAGCCAATTTTCAGATATAAAAATATGACAAAGTGACGCCTTCTCCATACATTTGCCACACAAAAGGGCCAATCAGCTCCTTTTTCTTTATTTAAAATTTCTCTTCATTTAATATTTCTTTACCCCTTGTTTTATATCCTTATATGGGTTGCATTTTTCCTCTAGGGGGAAATAAAAATAAAGTTAGTTTTTTCTTTTTTCTTTTGTCACTAATAAATTAATTTAAGTGTTTATAATATGATGTGCATGATGATATCTAATCAAGTGGTGACATAGGAGGACACAACACACATGAAATGTGATTACTTTTCCTAACTAGTTGTCAATGATGACAACAAAACTGAAATATTCTAATACCATGAGTTGTATGTAACCCTCTTTTGACTCAAAATTTCTGAGTTAGGTACAATACTCAGAGAATAATCTAATCGTGCTCTTATCTCATGCATAATATCATCCTCATAGGCCCTTAGTAAATCTGATTTGACTCCATTATGTGACTGTCCCATGTAACCTTTAGAATCCAATAAATTATCATAGAACATCAAAGGACATTTACCTTTTTTTGGATGATGGCAAAATTGGGATTGTTCTTTGTTGATATCCCCATTGATTGGCTCCTTGGTGATAGCTGTTTGGGATAGTTCAGCAAGCTGAATATTATTAATTTCACCTTGAAATTTAAATTCAACTCTCAATCTCTTTTCCTCAACAAACCCTTCCTTATCCCTTGCCTCATGCTTCATGGTTACTTCCTTTTTCTTATCAATAATGAAAATTCATTTCCCTATACTCATGTAAGTGGCATTTCCCTTGAGCGGCTATCAATCTAGCAGCCCTAGCTCTTCTTCGCCACTCCTCACAATTCTTTTGAGTTTCCATCACATCCTCTACGTTTCCATATATGAATTCCTTCTTTTGTCTAGTTTTAACATTTGGTTCCTTCAAAAGTATACCCTTTTCTATCAAAGGCTCTTCATTTACTACTGTTAGTTTTATTTAACCATTAGATGCCAACAATTCATCATTAAACACAAAAGGATTTTTACCTTGGGTTGCATGCTCCTTAATCTCCTTCATCCCGATGGAAGGACCTCTTCTCCCTAGGGCTGAAACATTCTTCTTCTTGGCATGTTGTACTTCTTCCTTTGGTGCTAGGGTTCTTTGCCCATTTTGCATTCCTTCCTTGCTTAATCTAATGAAATCTGTGAGAGACATGGCTTCACGAAATTCCTCCGGTAAGGCCTGGTATTCTTCAAACCTCGCAGCATAGTCATTGGCTTGTCTAGGGCTCCCATGTGGAGCGACCACCTCTTTTGGCACAAACTTGGGTTTATAGGGCTTTGAAAATGAAACCCATTCCTTCCTTTCGCATCACGAGGGTTGTAGGAATCCTCTTCTCCCTTGGTCGAGCCATTACCCTGCATATTTTGGATGGCTAGGGAAAGCCTATCCAATGCATCCGCTATCCTTCCTTGTGTTCTCACGATCCTTTCTAACTTGTTTTCCATGCTTTAGAGGTTAGGAGGATGATGCTATGATACCATTATAATGTCCCATTTTGGGGGACTTCTTAAAATGACCCAAAGCTGGTTATGAAGGACTGAAATCAGAACTAGGGCAGGCTATAGATGACTGAAAATTCACTTTGAAACTCTCAACACACTGCCAACACTTTGCTCCTAGGGTGGCAACCTCTTAGGAGAAATCAAACACACTTTTCTAGGCACAAATCTCATTCAAACCTTTAGGAAATATGCTCAAAATTTATGAGAAATAACCAGCAATTATTAGATGAAAGAAAATTGATTTTTGGAATCCCACAATTGCTATTTTAAATTTATCATGAAACCCTTCCACTGCATATTTAAATAATAATTTCCAGAACTGAAATAACACTCATATACACTCAAGCAATTGATAGAAATGGAAGATTTCACCTTTTTAGATTATGGAGAATCCAATCATGCAAATTGATCACATAAAAACCAACAACATTCACCCGAAACACTCTCCCAAGCAAGTCGCCTAGGCACAAATCAGTTAGAAACAACAATGAAGTGTAGAATACCAAGTGAAGTGTGGGGTTTCTTCCACACCAACTTCTCCACAAGGGTTTTCGTTCTTGGGAGGGTCTCAAACAAGGGTTTTCGTCTTTGAGAGAGACGGTAAAGGTTGTTAGCAAGCAATCCTTCACCAAGATATGAAAATTCACCAAAAGCATGATTCACTAATGGCCAATTGACCTACTTTTATAACCATAAGGAGTGCTCTTACAATGCAAAAATGATGGTCGACCCCTTAAGAAAAGTACTTTTAAATATCTAATTAGTATTTGGAGCCTACATGCTCAAAATACTTTTATTTCCTAACTAATTAAGTTCTTTTATTGGAGCGCTAAGCTTCCCAATATGATGCATGATAATAATAAAAATAGCTAGCTAAACAACAATAAAAATGTAACTCTGATATTCCCCTTGCTTTCTTCCTTAGACGCATGGGGAGAAGAATGGGTTAAGGTCTTCAAAAGGAACATCCTTCAAAAAGGGACATGATAACGAACTAAAGGTGGTGGACGATACATCATAATTATAATTTATAGAAAAATAATATGTTTATTTTGACATCTATGCTCTATATTTGACATGAAATAACAAGATCAAACTTTGTGCGATTTCTATGCATAGGTTTTTAATGTTTTAAACTTGTGCAATTGAAAAACTTGCACTTATGCCATGCCATGTTGCTTTCATGCAAATGGAATTGTTACCACAACCATGAATTGTTTGTACTTGTAGTCTACGGGATTTATCAAATCTTCTAGAATAGTATATAAATTTTGTGGTTGTGACATTAGTGTAATTTTATTCCCCATCGAATTCCAATGACCCACTAAAAACTGTGGTCCTTGTTTTATGGTCATGGACAAAACTAGATATGCACCTTGTGGATGGGGATAATTATCTCTAGAGATCAACATGAAATAAATAAGAATGTGATGCAATCAGTGTGAAGACAAGACAAAATGTGGATAACATGTAGGTTGTCTTTTGACATTTTAATTTTCTCTTACCTAAAACATGGGTAATATGCTAATTTTATATATGTTTTTGTATTTTTAGTATGAACAGATGCTTCATATGTATACAGGATTTATTTACATCCATTCCCACATTGGGTTTGAATTAGGGTCACTACATTAATACAAGCCTGATCACTTCGCTGCTTGCCGATAGACCATACACCTGTGGGCAATTTTATATATGTTTGTATGTAAGGTTTAGTTTTCTACATGTTATCTTTCAACTTTGCCCTTCATTGGAACTTGTTAAAGTATTAGGTGGACCTAGGAGTTAAATCTTGGTTGTCTTACAAATTTGAGAATAAAGAGCTTGGTCATATAAAGTTATAAATGGGTTGACTTCTAGATTGTTGAGGAACAATAACAAACGAGTATCTTTGGAGCAATAGCATTAGAATATAGGTAGCCAATCTTGTACGACTCCAAATATGGGTTTCGACTTTTGAGGTCTGATATGCCGGTACAAATTTTTTTGGGGGCCCAAGTATGGCTTTTGGAATGTGGGTACAAAAATATATATAATATAGAAAATATAAAATCATATAAGCAAAATCAGCCATATAATGCTATGTTCTCAATCCTAGGTCATATATTAGGATATGTATAGCTGACCTGTGGCTAATATAATCTCTTAACATGTCATATCACATTTATTTATGCTTTCATATGCTTAGTAGGTCAGCCTAGGTGGTTTACATAACATAAGTAGGGTATATATAGGAGGTAGTAACTAGTAGTTGATCATCATATTGAGCATTCGATTCTTATTGTAGGGTGTGGAGGTTGCCCCCTCGAAGTAGCTAACTCTTTTATACTTGCATATTCTCATATTTTATCTCTATTTTGGTGTTCTATTGCTGTTATTCTTTTGATCTAAGTAATTTTCTTTCATAGAATATGCATAGAGTAAACACAATAAGTTAATAACTGAAAAACATATTAATATGGAATCAGTCCTTAGGAAGTTTGAAATTAAGTCTCCCACAGGTTGAGGGTTGCCTTGTTTCACATGATAAATGAGAGTACGAGGTCCTTCGTAAAGCATACATTCGATTCCTATAAGAATACAAAAATTGGAAGAGAAAATGGAGGTTGAGCAACTGATGTTATGAACCAAAGCAGGTGCAAAATAGGACAAGGTTGTAATGGAAGCATGTCAGTTAGAGGGTCCATTAGCGTACATCGAGGTGAAAGGTAAGGCTGTGCTTCGTATTGTGCACAAAGCTACAAATGTGGGAGCAATCCTTATTATGATTGAAAGAAAGACTCACAAGAGTCTATAGTTTGAGAGAAGTAGTAGCAGTCAGCTTGGAGCTGCATGGAGACGAGAAGACAATGACGTAGGATCTATCTTTGAGAGGACAATGAAGCAATTAGTTAGTTGATATCCAAGAGATGAAGATGGAAGCAGAAAGAGAAGTATTGGAAGATTGGTTTGGAACTCTAACAAAAGGTTGGACAAGTGATGATGAATGTCACACGGATTTTGTAATGTCCCCTTTTTCGAATTAGTTCGTTTTGGAGACTTCAAGCCCATTCCACTTTTCGTGGGCAAGGAGGAGGTGAACAAGGGAAGTGTTTGTCATGTTTTTCAGTCTTTTTCATGAGCATTTGAATTTTTCTTTCACAGCTTCCTCTCATAAGGCAGGTCGGCTGGGTTGGAGAAGTAAAAAGCCAAAGACACAAATAAAAGCAACATCATTATGAGGTCGGTCATGGGGGAAACTCCTCATTGGTTTTGGCGCCACCAAAAGGGTATAAAAGGGGTTGCTTGGACTCATTTGTGGATCATCTTTTGGCATATAATTTATACTTTACTTGGTTTTGGGCTATTTGCTCAATTTCCTTCCACTAAGGGGCGAAAATCCTTTGGTGTGGCTTCACAAGGAAGACAAAACCCTTCCTTGATAATTGGAGAACAAAAACTCTTCAATTAAGTGTTCCAAGTGCTTCAAAGTGGTGGATAGGACCTATTTTCAGCAAGGGTTTGGTTCTAAGGTAAAATTCAGCCCTCTCCAAGTGGAACAACCCATCTTGGGAAAGTGATTGGTGGTTTCTAGGGCACAACGTCACTCAACTCAGCCATCATTGCATTCTCCATATTTTTGGCAGCCGGAATCTACTTTGTACTTCATTTGTAGGGCATACTTTGCTGTAATTTATTTAATTTCCAGCTGTGTTTAGAGGTTGATTTCTTGGTTGATAATTGTTCTAAAATATTCCTAAAGTGCCTCTACATACTTTGATGATGTGAATGGTGATATTTTGATGAATTAATGCTTTTTCCTTGTTGTTGTTCTAAAAATCAGACTGCTGTTCTATTTTTTAGTTGGCTGATATAAAAATCAGAATATTTTTAGTTTGGGTTTGTGCTATTTCATTGTTTTTCAGTTCAGCCCTAGAAAGGGACATTATAGGTTTTGGGGGGATGGATAGACAAAGGTGGGTCAAAAATCATGAGAATGGAAGACAAGAGAGAGGACATATTAGAGGAGGTGGACACAACTTGCACAAGCCATGGGAAAAATTTAAGAGAAGGGTAATTAGAGCTAGGAAAAGGTGGATGGGTTAGGATTCAACAGAGGTTAGAGAAAGCAAAAAAATAAGATATAAAATCTTCATAGGTACCTAGCATGGTGGAAGGGCATGTTGTGGCCTCTGCAGGCGGGTCAAAAAAATAATTTACCATTTAGCCCAAGTTTGTGAACACTATGCTTAAAAATTCTTACCCGAGTTATCCGATGTAGGAGCATCTAGATGCACAAACAATCTTGTGTTGACTAAAAACAAGTAGATTAGTAATAAATTGTTTCCGTAGTCATGAAACGGTTTGTTTTTTTGCAGCTTTCAACACATTTTAAATTCCATTTTTGTCACGTCAGAGTGTTTTCGTGAGCTCAGGTATTTCACCACAAGTCGTAGTTGTGTGAACTTGTAGACCACGAGCCAAGATTTTTGAATAGACATTATAATTCAAAATTGTTAGGAAATAAGGGATAAAATATGCGGAATAATCCCTCACAGAATCGTAATAATAGAAACTAATATGTAGAAAATATTACATATCTCAAATAAAAGTGCAGAATAAAAATAACACAACACAAAGAGACAATATTTAACGTGGTTCACCCAATTTGGGCTATGTCCACCAAGAATCACTTGCTCATATTTTATTACAAGCCACCGCTCTCTCAATACAATACCCAGATCTGTTTGGATTTATGCTCAACAAACTCTACAAAATTCACACCCGAATTCATACACATCTGCAATGTTACATTAACCCTACCATATGCACAAAACCACATAAGTAGACAACTGCTTAAGCAGTTTTACAAAATTGTGGGTATCAAAACCATGGGCCAAAACCGTCCCATAAACCTATGGGTCAAAAATACCGCCCATATGAGAAAAACATGTTTCCCGGTATATCGGGCACGTTAACCCCGACAAGACAACTGTGGAAAGTGTACAATACTCTTAGTGTACAGTCTTTAACACTTTCACACATAAAAATAGGCTCCACAACCTAACAATCTCCCACTTGGAGACTAGTTTTCCTCTGAGCAAGCTTCTCAACCCTTCACTCATTTCCGTGAAGACCAACCAAAGCTAAACACAACTTTAGTTTTTCCTCAGACTACCTTGGTCACCATATTTGCAAGATTCTGACTGGTATGAATCTTCTCCAACTTTAACTTCTCTTCCTCCAAAGTTGTCTTGATGAAATGGTACCTTAACTGTATATGCTTCGTCCCCTAGAGTGGAAAGCAAAGTTCTTAACTAGGTGTATAACACTGACTATCACTATGTAGCTTTCCTTCATCTCGCTTATGCCCCAACTCCTCAAGCAATTGTCAGAACCAAATCATTTCTTTGCTTGCTCTCGTGGCAAGAACATACTCAACCTCCGTGGTCGACAAAGCCACCACTTTTGTAGTCGTGAAATCCACTCATTGTTGTCCCACCTACAAAGGTAAACATAACCTGTCATGTTCCTCCCGCTATCTACATCTCCATCCATATCTCGAATCTATTTAATCACACAAAGTGGTGTCTCGATCTATCAGAGCACAAAATTGTCCCCATGGTCCCTCTCAAATACTTAAGGATCCACTTTACCGCCTCGCCAATGATCTCTACTGGATCACTCATAAATCTACTCACTGCTCCCATTGCATAGGCAATATCAAGCCTGGTGCACACCATGGCATACATCAAGTTGCCAACTGATGATGAGTAAAGTACCTTGGACATTTGGTTTCTCTCCTGCTCTGTCTTGGGACATTGCTCCTTTGATAACTTGAAATGGCCTCACCAAAGGAATCCCAACCAGTTTAGCATCTCGCATATTAAACCTCTCCAAGACCTTCTTAATGTACTCTTCCCGAGATAAAGTCAGCTTTTGTTCCTTCCTATCCCGAGATATCCTCGTGCCAAGGATTTGTTTGTCACCCCAAATCCTTCATAAAGAAAGGATTCACTTAGTTTCCTCTTGAGTACTTTTATTTCCCGCATGTTTTTACCTCGCAACCAACATGTCATCCACATACAAACACAGATAATATAACCGCCATCCTCAAATTTCTTTATATACACGCAATGGTCGAATGACATCTAATATAGCCTTGATCCATCATGAAGCTATAAAATTTCTTATACCATCGACGTGGAGCTTGTTTCAAGCCATACAAGCTCTTCTTCAATTGGCACACCATCTCCTCTTTATCTTTGACCTCATAGCCCTTTGGTTGCAAATCACCATATATAGATCCTCCTCCAAATCACCATGGAGAAATGCGTCCTAATAGAAATCATTTTTACTACATGAGAAAAAAAATATCATCAAAATCTATACCTTTTTCTCGTGCAAACCCCTTTACCACCAACCGGCCTCAGATCTTTCTCCTCCTTCCTCTTTGACTCAACACCCACATTGTTCTCGTAATGCTCTTTTGCCTTCGGGTAGCTTCACCAAATCCCATGTCCGGTTCTCCATGAGAGCCTCGATGCTCCTCATCCATGGCTTAGTCCCACTTCTTCCCGGCATCTACCGCATTGCTTCATCAAATCTCTCTCGGATCTCCACCGCCAGTGAGTAATAAATAATAAAGAGAAGGGGCAAAACGTTCAGTTCTCTTCTTACCCTAAAAGCCCTCCTCAATATAGGAGTTTGGGGTTCCTGTTGAGGAGGTTCTTGAACTGATTCATGTGTCACTTTCCCATTCAAAAGATCCTCTACCGCTGCATATTCTTTCTTAGATTCTTCCCTGTTTTCCTGCAATCTGCTTATACATGACTTTCTCATTAAAGACCACATCCCTAGATCGAATGATTTTCTTGTCCTTAATACTCCAACATTTATATCCAAAGTCATAACCAAACCAATGAAAGTACATTTTTTGATTTAGCCTCTAGCTTGGTCTTATCATCCTTGTCTATATGGACAAACACTTCACATCCAAAGACTCTAAGAAATGAATAATCAACTTTCTTACCATACCAAGCCTCCTCAGGTATGCCTCCATCCAAGGCACTTGAGGGTCCTCTATTTATCAAATACACATCCGTACTCACGCTTCTACCCAAAAAGAAAGAGGCATTGCATGTAACCTCATGCTCCTAAGACATTTCATTATTGTTTTGTTCATCATTTTTGACACCCCATTCTCGTCATGGGAGTTCTCGAACCGTCTTTTTCCTCGCAGATTCAATTCTTAGAACAACAATCATCAAATTCATTGTTGCAATACTCCTCTCCATTATCCGACCCGAGACATTTTTGTTTGAGACCTGTTTCATTCTCTACCAAGGCTTTCCATTTAACAAAAGTGTCAAATACATCAGATTTGTTTCTAATACAATAAAACCAAACTTTCCTTGTTGCATCATCAATAAAAGTAACATAATAACTTTAACCCCCAAGAGATGATACCTGATCCGGCCCCCACACATTAGAATGCACCAGCTCTAACTTACTCTCTTTCTTTGTAGGTCCAACCTTGAGAAACCTTACTCGCTTTTGTTTCCCATATATGCAGTCCTCACAGAACTCTAAACTTGTTTCTATATATTCCAAGGCAAATCCTTCTTTATGATCTCCATGCCCTTATGGCTCATATGACCGAGCCTATAGCGCCACAATGTTGTATTTACTTCTGAAGCCACAAGATTACAAACATTAATGCTATAAGTGGTTAAATACAAGGTTCCAACCTTCTTACCTCTTGCCACCACAAGAGCACCCTTGGTAACCTTCCAAGAGTCCACTTGTAAATATCACAATACAACCATCACTTCCCAACTAGCCCACCGATATCAAATTTCATTTTAAAGTAGGCACATGTCTAACATCCTTCAATAGCCATGTATTCTCATTCTGCATCTTAACCCAAATAGAACCTTTTCCAACTATACTGCAAGGCTCATCATCACCAAGAAAAACATGCCCAAAATCCCCTTGAACATTATCAACAAAATAATGCCTATGTGGAGTAAGCATGGAAAGAAGCCCCGAATCTAAAACCCAAGATTCAACAATATTGTGCAAAGAAAGAATCAAAGCATCCTGACATACATTACCCGTTGCCACATTTGGCTTTTTGTTTTTTTCCTATTGTTTCTTCTTGTCCCGAAGCTCCCAACAATCCTTCTTTGCATGCCCAAACTTTCCACAGTGCCAACATACTATCTTGCTTTTGGATTTTGACCTTGCCCGATCTTTCGATTTTCCACGGCTTCCTCTATTCTTCTGTCTCCCTCTAGTTTCCACTGTCAAAGCATTCCTTGAAGTAGAAGATTCCCAAAGCTTTTTCTTCACATTTCCTCACTTAGAAACACCCCTACAATATCCTCAAACTTCAACTTTGAGTTAGTTGGAACCGAGTTGCTTACCATCATTATCGACTATTCCAACTCTCGTAAAGAGCACAAAATTAATAAATCCCTAACTTCTTCATCAAATTCTATCAGAATCAAGCTAGCATATTTACAACCGTATTAAAATCATTTAAATGATTTGCACCAAACCATTCTCGACATCTTCATATTAAACAACTTTTTCATTAAAAATATTTTATTAGAGGCGAGAGGGTTTTCATTCAACTTCCCTAATGCATCCATCCATTCTTTTGTAGTCTTTTCTTTTTATACATTAAATAATACCAAGATGCAAGACACAACCGAATTGTCCCAAGTGCCTTCCTATCCAAAGAAATCCCATTTTGCATCCGTCATGCTCGAGGGTTTGTTTACCTTCTCGCACAATAGAATATAAAGATCCTTCTGATAAAGGTAATCTTCCATTTGCATCTTCCAAAGACTGAAATTTTACCCATTAAATTTATCAACCCTTGATTTTCCATCATCTACCATAGCTCCCACTCAAGCCAAAACTTTCCCAACGATTCAACATTTCAGCAAACCAAACCGGGCTATGATACCAATTGTTAGGAAATAAGGGATAAAATATGCGGAATAATCCCTCACGTAATCACAACAAAGAGAAACTAATATGCATAAAAATTACAGATCTCAAATAAAAGTGCATAATAAAAATAACACAACACAGAGATAATATTTAACGTGGTTCACCCAATTTGGGCTACGTCCACCAAGAATCACTTTCTTATATTTTTTTACAAGCCACCGCTCTCTCAATACAATACCCATATCTATTTGCAGCTATATGCTCAACAAACTCTACAAAATTCACACCTAAATTCATACACATCTCAGTAATGTTACATTAACCCTACCATATGCACAAAACCATATAAGTAGACAATCGTTTTAAGCAGCTTTACAAAACCGTGGGTATCAAAACCATGGGCAAAACCAAAACCGTCCCATAAACCTATGGGTCATAAATACCACCTATATGAGAAAATCACGTTTCCCAATATATCGAGTACGTTAACCCCGACGAGACAACCTGTGGAAAGTGTATAGTACTCTTAGTGTACAGTCCTTCAACACTTTCACACATAAAAATAGGCTCCACAACCTAACAAAATCGAGCAGCCCATAAAAGCTAGCCCCTAAAACCTATGAGTTCTTTGAAGTTCTATTAGGCCTTTCGTGTTGTCCTTCATTCATGCGTGCAACCCTATTTCATTAAGGGAAAGAAGACTTGTGCCTTCGCACAACTCGCAAGCCTTGTGTATTGTGCTTAGCGGTATTTTGGGACTCCCGCCCAAATGTCTACCCATTGGGTTTGAGAGAGTTTTGTGAGTTCCACACAAAAGGATTTGAGTCCATACATAACCTTAGGTCTTACACAACAACTCTACGTAGTGTGCATATTTCTCCGCGACTTCATGGTAACAAGTTGGAAGATTCTTCCGCACTCCTATGAGGTGAAACACAATGTTGGATAGTTGTTGGTTTAGATCAACATTTGCCTAATAATGTCAAATATCAACACAATTCGGATTTGTAATATCTATATAGTCAGGGTCTCTACGATTGTTATAAGTCAAGAATCATAATGTTGGTGGTTATCTCGACTTAGGAAGGAAGGTGAACTCCATTCAACTTTCGTAAAGTTTTTATGTGCCTTTATAAGTGGGATAATGGTCCATTTTTTAGGAGGTTTACTAAAACTCAAATTGGATAGTTGTTTGACTTAAAGATTAAAGATAGAAGAAAAACGAGACTTCTCTGAATTAATGATGCAGAACATCTAGGGTTAGAGAGGCGAGCTTAAAGCTTCGAGAAAGCTTTAATGGAAGTCACAAATGTCAAGAGTTCCTTTAATGACCTCAAGTACTTGAAAATGCATCAATACAAGCATAAAGAGCTCGTGTTAGGTTTGTAGAGACTTTGCAGACACAAAGGGAGAAGTAAAATCCATTTACATTGTTAGAGAGAGAGTCCAATGGTAGAAATATTGGAAAACACAAAGACACAATAGTGGGAATTTATCCTCGCATACATGAGGACTCGAGGAAATAATTGGTTATATAGAAAAACTCTTACGTTATATATTGGACAAGAGAAGCCATGTTGCTCAAAATGAAGGTGCCCGTATAGGCTTAGTCAAATCATAAAGGCTAAGGAGGAGCACCACATGTAAAGATCACGAACATGGTTTGAGAGCAATGTGTTGAGGTCACGGAGTATGTTGAGTCCGTGTGAAGCCGTTGAATCGCAACATAACATATGATGGTGACACTTGACATCATCATAGAGTGATCGTAGAGCTAGTGAAGAGAAGAGCTTGTGAATGTGAGGTTGTGAAGTGAGTAAGGCATGACGAGAATACTTGGCTTTATTACAGAGTAGGTGGTCATGAATTAAATGAGGGGCACAGAGTAAAGGGAGACCTTTAACAAAGTGGGCATGGGATGTGCTATGCACCTAAGGAAAGGATGTTATGATGTATATGTATTGATGGAGATGCCGACATGTGGCACACATCCCCTTATCTTATTATATCATTCATTTATTATGCTTAGGAGGTCGGCCTCAGTATTGGCCATAGGTTAGAATGGTATATATAGGGGTTAGAAGGTTGTATTTAATCATCATATTGAGTATTGGAGTGTTATTGTATGGTTTGGAGGTTACCCCCTCAAAGTGGTATTGGAGGTTGCCCCCTCGAAGTGGCAAAGCTATTATATGAGCATATTGTCATCATTTATCTATATTTTGGTGTTCTCTCATGTTATTTTTCTGTATATGTTCTGATTTATACAAGTAATATCCTTACAAGTGGTATCAGAGCAGTGATTTCGGCCAAAATTAGGGCAAAAACCCTAATTTTTTGTTTCAATATATCTTGAAGAGGGTATCTAATTTTTCCCAATTTTTGTATCATAATTTGGAAACACTCTAAGTCAGAATATCTGAAAATTTCAGCTCCATTGGATCTGTTTTGCGGATGTTATTGGTGTTTTAGGTTTTTTCATAAATTCGCTTTTCAGAAGCAAATTGTGGTATTTTTTAGCAAAATTTATATTTTCGGAAATCTCTTGAAATTTCAGTTAGGGTTTGTTCTTTGTGTTTTTATCCATCTGCCGAAATATTTTCAGAATTCCTAAACCCTAATCATGATCATGGGGATAACAATTTTTATGGAAATGGTGAGATGGATGCTAAAGAATGGTGGATAAAATTTAAGAATATATATTTCTCATATTTCATGACAAGGAATAGGTTTTCACATTATCTTGGTGGTCCTGCATGGATTTGGTTTTCTGAGTTAAAAATGATAGGAAGGATTGGTCTTGGGAGGAAATGGAACAACTTTTTATGGATAGATGGGACCACAAAGAGGAAGAAGAGTCAAAGGAAGATGATGGGGAAGAATATATTGAAGAATCAAGAGAGAAAGAAGATGAAGAGGAAGGTGAAGAAGATTCAATGGAAGATGATGGTGCAGCATATATTGAAAAATCAAACGCAGAAGAAGTTGAAGAAGATTATGAAGAAGAGGAAGAAAAACAAGATATTGATGCAGAAGAAGATATTATAGCTCCCAAGAAGGAAGATACCATATTTCAATTTCATGGATGCATTCAAAGGAATAAGATAATTGTTTCCATAAACCCTAACAACAAGTATAACTTCATCAACAAGGATATGGCTCAACATCTACATATTCAAGAAAGTAATATCAAAGAAGCTCAAGTGAATGGTAAGAAAATTCAAGTTTTTGAAGATTTAAAACTTACTATGGACAAATATACTTTACATTCAGATTTTTTTGCCTTATATATGGATGGTTTGGATATTGTTCTTGGGTATCCTTGGTTAGAGACATTGGGGACAATTAATATTAATATGAAAAATAAGTTTATGAAGATTTGGTACAAAAAGAAGAAGGTCACTTTACAGGATATCAGGCTTAATGGAAATCAAAGAAAAGTCAATATAGACCATGAGGATGATTTAGAATATGGAGAAGAAGGGAATAAGGATGATTCAAAAGAGGAACATGAAGAAAAAGAAGGAAATGATGATTCATCTACTCAAGAGAAAAAGAAAATATCAAATGCAAAGGTGGAAGAAGAAAAGAAAGTTCAGAAACAGGTTGATAAGGTTGAGGATACTACAACTGCAACATATGGAAATCCACGTCAACATGAGAGAAAAAAATCATGGAGATATCCCAGGGCACATCATATTTCCAACCAATATAGATATACAGGTAATTGGAGGAATAATCACTTTATTTATATAGGGGATCAATGGAGCAACAATTATGAAGCATGGAATCCTTATTATGGTTATCCTTATTATGGTTATACATGGAATCCTTATTATGGTTATGCATTGAATCCTTATGTTGGTTATGCATGGAATCCAAGGATGATAAACTATGGTCACGAATGGAATCGAGTAAACAATGGAATATGGATATTAGTTCAGATATGTATCATCTACCAGGATCACATATGGATGGATGATCGATCATGGCGCAAAGTGTGTAAAAATTTACAACACACTCATTACATGGATTCTTCTTATGTTCCGGAATGAAACATGTCAAGGAGGGAAGGAATGCTATGCACCTAGGGAAAGGATGTTATGATATATATGTATTGATGGAGATGCCGACATGTGGCACACATCCCCTTATCTTATTATATCATTCATTTATGATTTATTATGCTTAGGAGGTCGGCCTCAGTATTGGCCATAGGTTAGAATGGTATATATAGGGGTTAAAGGTCAGTAGTTAATCATCATATTGAGTATTGGAGTGTTATTGTATGGTTTGGAGGTTACCCCCTCGAAGTGGTATTGGAGGTTGCCCCTCGAAGTGGCAAAGCTATTATATGAGCATATTGTCATCATTTATCTATATTTTGGTGTTCTCTCATGTTATTCTGCTGTATGTGTTCTGATTTATACAAATAATATCCTTACAGGATGATGCCACATGTTAGCATCATGGAGTTGTCAGTATCGTGAAATGTGGGGACCATAGAGAAACAAGGACAATAACACTTTTAAAGTGCAAGAGACACGGGAAGCAACGTGGTAAAGAAGTAAAGGGTCCCACGAGTCATGTAAGAACGAGAAAGGAGAAAACAAGTGGGGAAAAGGGCCAATATAATTTCAAGAGCCTATAACTTTTGATTGGGGCACCATAATATACGAGATTGTGCTCAATGTAAATCTCTTAAAGAGAGATTTTGAATGGGACTCGAATTGGAGCGAATTGTCCCGTGAGGAGGAAGAATTTGGTGCTCGGAGCACATAGGAGCTGTTTTGTTTCACAGTGACAAAAATTAAAATATTGAGTTTTGGACACTTGGGCATGCATCCAAAGGATCACATGGGGTGGAAGTGAATGGAGATGGTTGCCTCAAGCCCAACAATAGGAAAGAGAGCCAAAATTCTCATTTAGTGAGACTCCACAAGGACATAGAGTTATCAAGAGTAAAGACACAAAGCCAATTTATATTATTGGTTTCAAAGGGAGATTTGAATGATTGGTGGCCACTTAGTGCCTTTAAAAGGTCTAAAGTTTTGTGTCACAAAAAGAAGAGGCTTTGCTTTTGTGTAAGTATATGTCATGTCCCTTTTTGAAGGCTGGTTTTTATAGACCTTAACATTCTTCTCCCCGTGGGTCTAAGGAAAAAATTAAGGGGTGTATATGTTAAAAAGATTAGTGTGTAGACTATGAGAAAACAAAGAAACTTGCTTCCCTAATCTAATCTTCGCAACATATACCTCAGATAGAGCAATGTATTGAAAAGAGGAGAGAGATTATACCTACACTTACCTACAAGATTGCAAACTCCTTTGATGTGTTGGATTTGTTTTTGGATTGATTGGATTAATTTTTATTACATCAACCATACAGCCAAACTGAGGGATGGAAAAAATAGATAAACTCCTAAAATCACCAAAATGTTGATTCCATCCTTATACACCGTGAGGAACAAGAATACCACTCAAAATACCAAAATGTGCCCTAGAAGCCACCGAACTCAACCCACAAGTAAGTCGCTTAGAGTTAGAATGTATATCAATTGTATAAAATCACTTTGAAGTACTAATGTGACCTCTCGTGAGATCACCCTTACACATAAGAGGGTTTTCTTCCTCGGTGTGATCCTATCAAGGGTTTCGTCCCATAATAGGTGACCAACGAAGGGTTTTCGTCCTTCAATGGCAAAAAGAACAGCTACACTAACTCCACTCCAAGTAGATGTCAACATAGACGATAGATGATAATGTCCTCGTCCATTCGAACCTCCGTAAGTACCCCCTTCTTCGTGCGAAGGATGAATTAGGAGCCCAATCTTCATGGCTGACCTCTTAATGAAGGGGATAATGCACTTTTTAATTTTCACTTCACTTAAAAAACCCATCTCCTAAAAAAATATTTCTATATCTCCTCAGAGCTCTCAAGAAGACCGACCTTAATGAAGGTGAAGATATAAGTTCCTTTTTCGCTTTGCCATTCACCTAATCAAATCACTCCAAGCCATAGTAATTAAATGAATAAAGAAATTACTTACAATAATGGCAATGTTCACCTCTATTGCTTCCTTCCTCGAGGCCAATAGAAGGTGGAATGGGCCCAAGGCCTTAAAAGTGTCTAGCGTGGAAAAGGGGACATTACACCCTCGTGACACAAAGAAGGAGAAGATTCCTTTTGCAAGGCCTTACAAACCCAAGTTCATGACCAAGGAAGTAGTTGCTCCACATGGGAGCCCTAGACAAGCTCATGACTACACTATATGGCTTGAAGAGTACCAAGCAATGTTGGAGGAGTTTCGGGAGGCAATGTCTCTCACGGATTTCACCAAATTAAGGTTAGAAAAAAACATTATGGGCAAAGAACCCTAGCGCCAAAGGGAGAAGTGCAACATGCCTTGGGAAAGATGAATCTTCCCACTTTTGATGGCTCCACAAAGGGATCAGCTAGGGCATGGATCCAAAAACTTGACACATACTTGTCCTTGAGACCTATGGCGGAAGAAGAGGCAATAAAATTTGCAACCCTTCACCTTGAAGGAGTTGCCCATGATTGGTGGCATCATGGCATGTTGACACAAGGGCATCACCGCATTCATTCCTATGAAGAATTTTGCACAAGGCTTGTGGAGAGGTTTAAAAGGATGGATCCAAAAGCATACTTCCACGATCTTTCCCAGCTCAAACAAAAAGGTACAGTCGAAGAATATGTTGCTGATTTTCAAAAGATTTCAGTCATGGTAGATGATATTTCAAGGAAGACTCATGGTGGTGTTCATAGAAGGGTTGGCCGAACCCTTAAGGAGTTTAGTGAGGGCTCTTGAACCATCTTCCTTGTAAGAAACAATAAGGAAGTCGTTGGACTTTGAAGGTGTGGTGTTCCCAGATTTCACCCTGAAATCTAAGACTACCCCTTTTAAAAAAAAAATCATTCTTTTTAAAATAACGGGTCTTTTTGTGTTTTTATTGCCTGAAGTTGTCTCTATTACATTTAGATATTCCTAGTGAATCATATGAGCCAATTTCGACTATTACCCAAATGCTAAAACTCACTTTATCCCTCTGTCGAGTTTTGTCTGCTGGAGTTTTATTTAATTATTTATTAAATAAATAAAGTTCCGTTTAATGTGAATTGTGCTGCAAATGAACCTCAAAAGTTTTTCATGCTAGTATTCTCACATCTCAATAGGGTTTTTCACCGTGACTGAATGCAGAGCAATTATCTCAGTAACTTCTAAAGAACGCTTTTTGTTTTTCTTTTTTCTTTTTGCTTTTGTTTTTGGTTTTCTCCGTGGTCCGCCTATATAATTCGGCTTGATCCGTTCTGTACTCTATATAGCCTGTTTAATTACCTGGAACATCTGGAAGTCATCCATGGCCTCAAAGAAAGAAAGAAATTAATCACAAAGTGCTGACTTCTGACTAGAAAAGAAGAATTTAAGTAGAAAAAGCCTCTCCTAGGCAAGTCGCACTTTTTGGGATAATAGATCTAAGTCTAATGGGAATTTCGGCAATGGTAGGCAGGTGGGAATTTCTTTTCTGCATGGCGGGTTACTTTTTCCCATCAAGTCAAAGTCACTTAAGTTGCAATGGAAATTTCAGAGGAGGTTGGAAGGCAGGAATTTCTTAACTGCAACGCAGGGTGAAAATTCCCATTATAAAGAAAAATCACAGAGCCGACGAGTCCCTTTAGTTGCCGCCAACACTTGAAAATGCATCAATACAGGTATAAGGAGTTTAGGTTAGGTTTGTGGAGACCTTGTAGACACAGAGGGGGATGGGGAAATCCGTTCACAGGATTGGAGATAGAGTCCAATGTCAAAAATGCCGCCAAATGTGGAGACATGTGGGAATCATCCCACATGCACGGGAACCCAAGGAAGCAAATGTTTATATAGAAAAGCTCTTACATCAAATATTGGACAAGAGAGCCCATTTTGCTCAAACAAAGGGGCCCACAAAGGATTTGCCAAATTATAAAGGATAAGGAGGAGCATTGCATGCCAAGATCATGGGTAGTGTTTACAAGCAAAGTGTTGAGATCGCAGAGAGGATTGTTCATAGATTATGTTGCTCGTGAATCTCATGAGGCACATATCACGTGATGGTGACACTTGGCACCATCACACAAAGGTGGTCTGCAAACTCCTGTGAAGGAAGTTATCCATGATGGGGACATTTGGTGTAATCACAAAGTATATGAGTAAAGGGAGACCTTGAGAACAACAGCACTAGATGATGTCATGTGTCGGCA
The DNA here is from genome assembly GCA_018340775.1 of Taxus wallichiana var. yunnanensis. Taxonomy (NCBI): domain Eukaryota; kingdom Viridiplantae; phylum Streptophyta; class Pinopsida; order Cupressales; family Taxaceae; genus Taxus; species Taxus wallichiana. The sequence continues at coordinate 318,102,124 of CM031234.1, read as the reverse complement.
TCACATAGTGGTTGGGCATTATAAAATTCGGGGACCACAAAGATGTAAGGTCCCCTTTTCCAAGCTTGTTCGATTTTTCAGTTATTTTCGTAAGCATTTGCATTCTTATTTTGTAGTTTTCTACATAAGTCAGGTCAGCTGGGTTAGAAAGGTGAAAAGCCAAAGGGAAAATAAAATAAAAGTATCATTATGAGGTTGGTCCTTGTTTGAAGCTTCCTAATTGGTTTTGGCACTACAAAATGGTATAAAAGAGGGTTTGCTTGGCTCATTGTGGGCATCATCTCTTGTCAAAAATTATAACTTGCATGTTTTTGGGCTGATTATTCAATCACTTCCACTTAACCTCGTGAAAATTCTTTGGTGTGGCTAACAAGGAGAACGAAACCCTTCCTTGCTTGATCAAGAACGAAAACTTGTCAATTTAATGGGGATTCTCCATTCCGGGGTTTCCAAAGTACTCCAAGAGGATTGATCTTACAGATTTTCAGCGAGGGCTTAATCCTAGAGTGATTTACAGCCCTCTCCTAGGGTAGCTACTTGCTTGGAGGTGGAATTGGGTGCCATCTAGGGCACATTTCTTAATTTGGATTTATATTCATATTCCTCGTAGTTTTAGAGGCTGATTGCAGACTTTCATGACATTTTTGGGGTTTGGAATCTCCATTTCCAGCCATTGTTGTGGGCTGTAATTCTGCTGTCATAAATTTAATTGCAGCTTGTAAAATTTCCAAATTTGCACATACTTTGGAGTGTTTTTTCTTGGTGTATGTTCCATTGTTGAGTATAATATTTTGGAGGATTGATAAATCCATTTTTATCTTGTTTGAGGGTGTTTGATGCCCTAAAAGTGCAAATACAGTTTGCTGTTAGCTCAAACTGAAAAAACAAGGAAATAGCACAAATTCCAATTGAGACTAAACTAATTTTTACAACCAACCAAAAAGGGACATTACAAAGAAATGGGGACTAGAGCACTTTTAAATTGCAAGAGACACAGGAGTCAATGTGGAAAAGAAGTAAAGGGTCCAAAGTGCCACGTGAGAATGAGGAGGGAGAAATGGCTTGCAGAATTTCAGAATCCATAACTTTTGATTGGGCCACCATTGGCTGAGAGATTGGGCTCAATGGAAAGCTCTTAAAGAGATCTTTCGAATGGGACTTGGTTAGAACAAACGCTTCCCACGAGGAGAACGAATTTGATGTTGGGAGACCATGGGAGCCATTTTGTCATGCATGCGAAAGAGATTCAAATTTGAATTTTGGACGTGTGAGCATGCATCCACAAGGTCACAATGGGTGGCAATTATCGGAGATGCTTACCTCGAGCCCAATAGCAGGAAAGAGAGCCAAAATTCCCATTCATTAAGAATCAACAAGGACACATAGATATTGAAGAGCCAAGACCTAACCCAATTTGAATTATTCATTTTTGAGGGAGATTGGAGTGATTGGGGTCACTCAAGAACTTTAACAGGGCCTAGAGTTTTGTGTCTCTATAATGTCCCCTTTTCCAAGCTAGTTCACTATGGAAGACCTTATGCCCATTCCTCTTCCCGTGGGCATCAAGGAAGGAGCAAGGGAGGGAAACTCACCATGGTTGTAAGTGTTGTACTTTCGTAATTAATTATTTTATTTACTAATCATGGCATTGGAGTGGTTCGACTAGGTGGTGGAAGACTTGTCAAACAATGCAAGGAGGATTTCTATTTCTTCATTATGGAGGTCGGTCTTGTGGAGGCCTACATGGTGACTTTAATGTTCTTTTCCTTCATTAAGGGGTGGGGGGTCGACCTCTCTAGAGGATTCTATTTTCCCATTGACATCTTCAAGGCCTATATAAGGTGGTTCGACTTGCTAAAGGAGGGTTATGCTATTTTGGATATTGATTTCTCTTGGAGGTGGAGCAAGTAGCTTCTCTTCTTTCCATCAAGGACAAAAACCCTTCCTTAGTCACCTATTGAGGACAAAATCCTTCAATAGGATCACATTAGGGGACGGAAACCCTCTTGTGTGCAAGGGTGATCTCACACGGAGGTCACATTGGAACTTCAAAGTGATTTTATGCAATTGTTCTTCATTTCCAGCCCTAGGCGACTTGCTTGGGGGTTGAGTAAGGTGCCCTAGAAGAAGGAACATTTTAATATTATGAGCTGGTATTCTTGTTCATATTTTAAAAGGTTTGAATCTACATTTTGGTGATTTTTGGAGAAGTTTATATATTTTTTCCAGCCTTCGGTTTGGCTGTATGGTTGTTGTCATAAAAATTAATTACGTATGTGATTGATATAAGCCGACAACATACACAATGCTACCGAACAAGAACATCCACAATACTTGCCGGCCGATAGCATCCTTAATGCTGCTGGATGACATCATACACAATGTTGCTGCCGGTGGCATACACCGAACTACCGCCGGTAGCATACACAATGTTGTCACCGGTAGACTGTATGCTACCGCTTTATTTTAGCTTCATTTACAAATTTCTAAATATTTTGCCTAAAATTTTAAAAAACTAATTTACCTATTTAAAAATTACTCTTGAATAGGTACAATGAATTCTCAGTGAATAATTAACACAAGGTAGATAAACTCAAAAGAAAAAGTAGCATATTAAATTGTTTCAACCAACCAAAAAAAAACTTAAAGAGGATTGAAACATCGCATCTCAATTGTGTCCAATTTAAGTTGCATTTTATGTTCTTTTCCTAATTTCCAACCACAAATCGTACATCTACATTCTTTTGGAGTATCACTACCATTTTTTGGCTGTACAGGTTCAATGAATGGGTATTTTGTTGCCTAGTCTACCTAAAAAGACCTTCCAATTGTTCGTAGTTTTCTTCCTTCTCACAGATTTTTTTTTTTGAAGAGTATTTTCAATATCATCTTCTGCTTGAATCTTTTCATTAGAACATTCATCTATTGGAGACATTTGGTAGTGAGGATTTTCTTCTAACTTTGGCGTGTCATCATCAATTATATCTTCATCTACTAAAATGTTAATTGTTTCTTTAGGGTATATGTTTTGGTTTAGTATTTCATGTTGAATACAATTAACAATAGGGGTTTTTGTATTCAAGCACAAAAAAATGTTTGATTGTTACAAAGGTATAAAAAAATTTAAACTAAACTTACAAAAAAAAAAAAAGTTAATGATAATCTGTTACAACTTACCAATACCCGTGTAAATAATTTAATATGCTACTTTTTCTTTTGAGTTTATCTACCTCGTGTTCATTATTCACAGAATCCATTGTACCTATCCAAGAGTAATTCTCAAATAGGTCAGCTTTAAAAGAATTTAAGCATAATATTTAAAAATTTGTAAACGGAAGCTCAAACACATCGACAACATACACAATGCTACCAGACGCTAGTTTAGTGTATGCTACCGGCACAACATTGTGTATGTTGTTGTCCGCAACAATAAGGATGTTATCAACTCCGCAACATACACAATGCTACCAACGGACAACATTATGGATGCTACCGTCGATAGTATTGTGTACATTGTCGACAATGTGTAGCATGCACAATGTTGTTGGATGGCAACATACACAATGCCATTTGTCGGTAGCAAACAATACAAAACTATAACAATGAAAACTACATTAATGCAACGTTGCAATATCCATTCGATGACGATCTCGATCTTTAAAGCAGAAAGGAATTGCGAGGAATATTTGATAATTGAATCCGCATATATAGATATATATATATATATATGAGGTGAATTTGGCAAATTTTAATTTCATGCTAAAGGCGATTTGAATGAAAACAATTGGCTATTGGTGTAAACTTTTGGGTGAAACAACCCCTAAAATTAACTTGTACCCAAAAATTTTAAAACCCGGTCCTAATTCATATGTCAAAAATCACCAATTTCAAATTTTAAAACCAGAATATTTGTGAATTAACGAATATTCGCCACTAAAATTTTCCCCGATTTGCAGTGAAGAGAGGTAAAGGGGAGTTAGGGAAATAAGGAGAGAGAGGGTTATTGTTGTGAGTAGGCTTATAAAATTCACATACAATAACCAGAGTAGGTCCACATTCAATTAGAAGAACACAACAATGCAAACAATGATAAGACATAACAAATCATAGACACAAAATTCCATTGATTCATTTATCAAAGGCACATACACCTTTCTTGGTTTTACAAGATTATCATGCTCACAAAGTTGGAAAATAGAGAGAGAGTAGAGGAACATAAACAAAAGAATAGAAGAATTGCAACTTTTATTGCTTGATGTAGTAGTGGTAATCTCAACAACATACATTCAATCAACAATTGCCAACCCTTTGGAATGGAGAAGCCATTCCAATTTATAGCATTACAAACATGTCTCTTCATCTACCCCCCACATGAATTTTCACCTATCTTCATCACTTGTGACCTTTCACATTCCTAAGAGGTGAGTCTTTTTCTTATTGATGAAAAATGACTCTTACAATGTTTAATTGAGGGTCACTTAAGTGAATAGGACGAAATAGCAAAAAGTACATTCTTAATGAGAAATTAGATCATGGAGAGAGAAGGGAGAGAGGAAGGGAGAGTGAGAAGGGTTGACCAATCCGATGAAGATGAATCCATTGTTAATGAAGAACTAGCCATTCATGATCTTTGAAGGAGAGTTCTTAAACGAGCTCCTATCCTTTGAGGGAATGCTTCATGGATGAGAATCTTGACCTCTAAAGAAATGCTTCACGGATGAGGATCTTGACCTTTGATCTCCAATTGAACTGAAACACTGAGATTGCATATGTTTCCTCTTGCTGTGAGATGTAAAAACACTCCGAAGTGTTGAATAAGTGTTTAGAAACATTGTTGTGAAACATTACACAAGTGAACCTGGGATGACCACTTGCATCACCCATGATGATCTTCTCCTATCATACTTCTTATGACTATCGCCTTAATGACCTGAATTTTGATGTCTCAACACCCACATAGGATTCATAATGTTCTTGATATCACTTTCTGCCTAAGTGACCATATGTGGAATTAGAACACTCAAATTACTCCTCTGATGAGATGTAGAGACAATCCAAGACATTAAATTAGTGTTGAAGAACACTATTATGATATCTTCATTGCGGCGGAAACATGATGGTTTCAATAGTAGGAGTTAGGACATAAGGATCACTTTCTTGCTTCTTAGGTTTTCACAATTTACCCCAATGATCACCAGAGACAACTCCATGATGCTCAATCTTTTTGATGTTTGTCCTTCTCTTACTGAGATGAGTCTTCATCATGTGGGTGAAAGGATTACCCTTGAGTGAAATTCTTGTCATGTGGCCACCTATTGGAATGAAATGAGGTGATGGAAAAATCCTTCCTTCTTGAGACATACTCACACCACAAGGTTTGAGGTGAGTGTTTAAGAACACTACCAAGTGGATGGAAGCAAATGAAACAGAGGTGATTTCCCATTTTTGTAAATATGATGCTCTGAATGAAGATCATACCTTTTTGCTTTTCCTGTCTCGGAATCTTCTTTGAATGGGATCATCCTTAGAATGCTCATGCACTTTCTTGTTCGGATGCCTCTTATGGGAAAGTTCCGCCACTGAGAAAGACACATTTGGATGCCAATGAAGAGGAGAGGGAAACGATGGACCAATCTTTCTTGACTCAAGAGGTTTTATGGGATTTTTGGTGATTCTCACCTTCTTACAAAGTTTCCTAGCATAGGGAACCTTTGTGAACTCTCTTTGGAGGTTCATTTTCATTGGTCCTCGGTTGCAATGTTTCTTCCTTTGAAGAATGTCCACATTACTAGGTGTTTGACTGAGTGTTTAAGAACACTATTGTGAATGACATCATATATGAAATGTTTACATACCTTCTTGCTCATATGCTTCCCATGGGATGATTTCTTGATTCTTCACACATGGTGGTCTTGAGTGCCTTGATAGCCCGATAGCTCACTTCGACTTGCTTCTCGAAGAGATGACCCTCAACTTGCTCCATGAATATCTCATTTCATTTTTGATCATGATGACACCCATTTACCTTCACAATCCACTTTCTTGACCAAGATGTTACCTGAGTGAAACATGCCTACAACATTTGAACACCATTGCTCAATTTGCTCCTTGTGGAAATGGACTTTATTCTCTAGATGGGAGGATTGACCTCTAAATGGAGCTTGATGATGAGTTTGAATTTCAATGGAGATCTTGACTCTTTTCAAACTCTTTGCTGACTTCATAATGTTCCAGGTTTCACCTACTACGCCTTGATGTGCTCTGATATGCTCCTTGACACAAATGTGATTAGAATGATGCTTTAGGATCCTTTGAAAGCTTATGGAGGGTTAATTTTCTTGTTTGAGCCATGAAACATCTTCTTGACCTCGTGATGATGGCAAAAAGCAACAATATAAGCAAAATGGGAGCTGCCACAACTTTTTGGGCGAAATTGGAAACTTTCTATTTTTAGCAAGTAGTGCCAATAATTGCTACTTTTAGCAATTTTGCACTATTTTCACTTCCTTCTGCTTTCTTCCCTGTCCATGGGACCACGGATGCCGAGAATTCACCACATTTGAACACTTACTATTCTTAGACGTGCCTTGTCATGAACACATGCTATTTTTAGTAAGTGCACTGTAGGTGTCAGATTGTAACGAAAACAATCTTGAAATTTTGGATTTTTTTCCAGGATTCCCTGCTCCAAATTTCAAATGATTCCTTCTTTTGGAAGAGTGGAAAAATGAATTTTTCATAGGAGGGGGCAAGAATAATGAGAAAACCTCAATCCTCCATATCTTGAAAAATCAACAACCCCATTGAGAAAGAAATGTCTCGACGAAACTAGATTTTTTTGGGGGATCCCCGCTCAAAGTTTTGGATCTTTTCGCCTACCGGATCTTCAGAAAATGAAAAGTTTTTCAAGGAGGGCAGAATGTTGAGAGGAAACACAGTCCTCAATATCCCTAAAATCAGCTACTTCATGGTGCAACAAATTGTTTTGCATAAAAGTAGAATTTTTTATGATCGTTTGCTCTGGTTTTTCAAGTGATTTTGCATACCGTATCTTCAAGAAACAAAGAAGGGTCTCACTGTCCTTTCGCTGCTGTGTCATGGTAGCCATTAATGGAGGTTGGATGGTGTGACAACAACAATGGAGGAATAACAAACTATGTTGAAGAAATGGTTCAAAAATGATGCTCTATTACATGCTAGAATGGGAATGGGTCTTATTGGTCTTCTCTAGGTCTTCTATATGATGCTCTAGGTTTTTTAGACCTCTTTGTCACTGAGACTCATGCGAGCCTTGTTCGCCCTCTCCCGGACATCAGAGGATACTATTGGCTCTCGGTTTGCAAGACAGGAGACTCGGAGTTCTGGAGGGGTTAGAGGGTCTGGCAGGGTTGCTTGCCTGGTTAGGGACACACTTCGGAGCAGGATTTCCGTGGCTGCGGAGGACGAGTTTGCCCACTTTTTCTGGATTAGGATCAGAGGACCTCATCTCACCGTCATTCCTCTTTACCCTAGGACTTACAACCAAGCTCCATGTTTACTCATACCTCCACCCTTTACAACATTCCTTGCACCTCAAATCCAGTCAGTGTACCCTCCCTCTACTTGTCATATTTTTACTTACACGAATGTGAAGAAAGCCATTTCAGCCATGAATAGCAACAGGGCTGCATATGAGGAGGGTTTCCAAGTGGAATTCTTCAAGCAGGTTTGGACACTCTAAACAACTATCTTGTGAAGCTCTTTAATTAGGTGGTTTGTACAGGTTTTTTGAACTTGTAGTTCTACCATATCATTCATCCCATCCACTAGTCAGTTCCCACTACCAAGCTGAACAACCACAGGATGATCATGGTGGGCCACACGTTCTCTAAGCTTTATGCCACGGTCCTCCACATGTGGCTTTCTGAGTTTCTGGAGTAGTACCATTGCAGAGCCACAAGGTAGGTGGGGTTCCGACCTGCTTACCAAACCATCGACCATATCCTCACCCTTAAAGCCATTATCAAGAGGCTCACCACCACTCCTCTAGGGTTTTGTAGCTATTTCGTGGATTTTGGAAAGGCTTTGACTCAATGCCACGAGAAACTCTTTTCCATAGGCTTAGAGACATTGGTATTTTTGAAACTTTTCTTGCCGCCATTATGCGCCTGTACGAGGAGGTTCTGGGCCGCCTTCACACTATTGCCGGTTTTTTGGATTTCATCAGATCACCATCGGGATTAAACAGGGCTGCCCCCTCTCGCTTACCTTGTTTGGTATTTATAAAGAATGAATCGGAGGAATTTCTCAAGAACCATATCCAAGAGGGGGATGGTTGCCTTCCTCACCAGGGGTTGATCTACATTCTCCTTTTTGTGGATGATGTAGTCCTCCTTGTCTCTTCCGCGGAGGGACTTCGAGACAACCGCATGCCTTAACCCTTTTTGCGACCACGCATAATTGACAATTAACCTTGGTAAAACCAAGGTCATGATATTTAATGGGCTGAAGACTTCTGACTTCTATTTCTTCTATAGAGGGGAAGAAATTGAAATCACTAGCTCTACACATACCAGGAATTTTATTTATCGGGCCTGTTTGATCTTTGGCCTACTCTTTAGCCCCGCGTCAACAAGGGGTATGGCTCTTTGGTAATCTTGGAGAGACAGTGCTTCCGCCACCACTTCCAAGACATCTTGTCAAAGATGTCTCTCTCGGATTCTCTTGTGAGGCCCACCATTCTCTATGGCTCGAGGTTTGGGGGCCATCTCTGCTTGATTTTGATTGGGGCCTGTTGAGTGAGTCCAGATCCTCATGCTTAGAAACATCATTAGGTGCAAAGAGACAGTTCCACACAATATTCTCTTGGCTGAGTTTGGGGCTCGCCCCTTTAGAATGGAGACTATATTCGGCTTTGTTTCACTTTTGTATCGCATCCGAGGACTTTTAGATTCTTCTGCAGGAAGAGATAGGTATCGTTACCTTGCCTACCGCTCCTTCGAGGCTATTGTTCTTTCGACCACAATGGCCGCTCTCGTTGCCGATACGCCGGAGTCTCACATCTTCTCGCTCTTTCGGGATTCATATGGACCGCTTCCCTCCATACAAATACTCCCTGAACGTTCTTGCCCATCTCCTACCGAATAAGCAGGATCTGCACAAAATTATTAGAGACGACATCTGCAGGCAGTTCATCCAACACATTTGGATCAAGCCTCTGGTTGGATTATGCCCTAAGATGGCTTTTTATGCTGCATATTTCCTTGAGGTCAATGATGGGCTTATTAACCGGCCTATGTATATCTCCCGACATTGGTTGCAGGTACTCCGCATATCCCTAGGCCAGTTTAGAGTGGGTTCTCATAGACTTCGTGTGGAGGACCACCTACTGGACCACTCGAAAAGGATTTTCTGGCTTTGTTCTCTCCAGGAGGTTGAAACAGAGGAACACTTCATTTTCAGGTGCCCCATCTACAATGAGATTGAAGGGAGATTCCATTGCCTATTCCAGGAGCATCCATCGTTTTTGGCTTTCTTTAGATATTGTGATCAGTGGTGTCTTGCTCTCTACTTACAGGAGGCTCTCATGCTTCGGAATGAGACCCTTCAATCCCCTCCTAGACAGGCTACTACTCGACAGATCACATCTTTCTTTATGGTGCTCCCATCGGAGAGGGGCACGAAACGGCACTTTGACATCGGTATGGATCCCCAAACCAGGTCCGTCGGGACCGGGACGCCACCTCCTGGTTCGAGAGGTTTTTATGACCGCGCTCAATTAGAGCCCCACCAATAGATCACGGTCAGCCGTAAGGATACAAAGGGCTTGTCTTTCTCGTCCTTCTCCTAGACATCGACATTCCAGACTCTCCACGATTTCAGCTATAGGACACATGCATATCGCCAGCTACTTCCAGATCGGCCTCGAAACTAGGTGACAACGTCAAAGATGGGGCTTTTCTGGCCCACTCTTCTTGCTCCATCCATCTCGCACTCTCAGAGCTACATTGAGGCCCTTGCTTTCATTCTTCTTTCCTTTCTTGTTGTTCGGATGACCCTTTCGGGTCTCTTTGTTGGTTTCTTTGGCATTGTCATGTGCAGTCCCATTGACCTACTTTTGTGGTCATTCATTGGACATTAATATAATTATCTTATCTTATAGTGTATTTTATTTCACTTTTATTTAACCCTCCTGACCATGGTTCGAACTTGGGTTAAACGAGAGCTTGAGTGAGGTTAAGAGCTAGTTTCCATGGTGCAATGGGGACACAAGGGACAACAAGGGCTCCCAAGTATGCCTTGGAGCAAGATGAAGACAAGTGGCAACACTGGGAGTGAAGGTGAGTGAGATGGAGGAGCTAGGCAAGCACCTTGCAGAGCTGGGAGAGGTCATGTGAGTGATCAAGAGCTGGGGCATGAGTATGGCCAAACCTTTTTGTCCCTCTTGACCCCTAGACATTCGGGACAAAGTGGGGACACGAAAGTGCTCCCAAAAACAAGCATGGATGCAATTTTGAGGATGAAGGGTTGAGTGGTTGAACATGAGAGTTGAAAAATGAATTTGTGAAGCTTGGGCGGTGTCATGTGAGTGCCTGGGGGATAAAAGTGGGTATGAGGCACACTTTCTTGTCCCCTCTATCCCCTTGGGAACATGAGGGACACAACGGACACAAAAATGCACCTCAATCAAGGTGGTGACATGTGGCACAATAGAAAATTGGCTAAGTATGGGTTTTCACTCACCTAACTCAACTTAGACTCAACCTGGGTTCTTGACTGCACATGGGTGGTTGGAGAGTTACAAGGATGTCATGGGCCACACTTTCTTGTCCCCTTGGGGACAAAGGGACAAGAGGTGCAACAAAGTGTGCCTTTCCTCATTTGGAAAGCTAGGTTTTGCACTAGCTTACCCGAAATAGCCTAAAGCATGAAATCTTCACCTTGAGGCTCAGGATGGACTTTTGAGGTAAATTTTTATATGAATCTGACTCCAAAAGCCATTATAAGACTAATGGCACAGGTTTCAGACCTTAATTCTACCTGCAACTCCAAAAATGCCCCTTTTTATTGGGATAGCGAGGTACACTGCAAAGTTTGAATTGCCTCAAGAAATCATCAGACCTTGGATCAAATTTGATGCTGCCACCATGTAGAGGATTCTTCAATATTTCCATTGCCTACTTGTTTTCCTTATAAATCCTTATGGAGCTCCCGGAATCATCCGGTGAAATTCAAGTTCACAATTTGACTGCTCATTCCTTACACCTAAAAACTTGCTTTTGCACAAATTGCCCTTGAATCACCAAATCTTTCCTAAATATTCCTAAACTACTTCCAACACATTCAAGGCTCTCCAATACCACCTCTAGATGTTTATGACCTTTTCAGAATCCTCCCGGAGGATGTACATAGGCCCCAAAATGGCCAAAATTGGCCTTTTTAGGCCTGTTGAGAACTAGTCTTTTGTTGCACTTTACTGAATGGAAGAATTGACCTTATCACACCATTTTGCAAACTTGTACATGTTTATTCAATGCATTAGAAGGCCAATATGACCATGACACGGAGGCATGTTGACCGGAGGGGGATTCAAGAAGATTTGGAAGCAAGATTTCACTTTGTGGCTTGGTTGTCATGGTTCAAGTTTTGAATTTTTGGGCTAGTCAAATTCCATGAAAACAGTTGGCTCTAAATCATGGACATTGGACCACAAGGGACAATAGAGAATCAACTATTTTATGGGTGAGCAAATTAGTTCCTTGTCAATTTGGTCCATAGAGTTAGTTCTTCACTACTAGCACAAGCGATGAACACATACAAGGGAAAAGAAAACAAACCAAAATGAAGGGAAATACACTGAAGTGAAAGCAAGCACACAACGGAAAGGGAAATTATAGTACACAACCGACAACTGGTTGAGAGAAGCACGTACCATCATGGAACATTGGGCTGAATTCAAACCATTTCCGAAACTCGAAGATAATCATCCGATCATGTCATGCTCTCGTGATGGCTCTGTATGGCTTGAGAATAAGGAGAGAGACCAAGTTTCCATCCTCGTACTGATATTCCATAAAAAACTTCTTTGTGTCCAATGATCACTTTATAACATGTTTGAAAGTGTTGCCTTGATAGTCTCAACTTGAGGCCTCGTGATCGCGAGAATCCACTCTCTCGTGTTTTCAAAAATAGAGTCTATGATCACGAGAAGCTTGTGTATTAATTTCTCTTGCTCAAGGAGTGAAATCCCTTGGGATCCCTGGTTTCGGTGCAAAGGAGACTTTGGACCCTAGCTGGAAGGGTTATTTCGGTGAGAGGATTTATCCTCAATCCCTAGTAGCTGCATTTACAGTACCAAGGATTATTTTCAGCATACGAGGATTATTTTGGTATTGGCCATACAGATTGGGAAAATATCACAGGTTTATTTTGTCATAGAGTGGGCCCTGAAGGTTGATGCTATAGCTGGTTGCCACATCACAAGTTGTTGTTGGTGATTATTGAGTGCACAACAATCTTTGGAAGGAGTTTAGGGGTTATAAAGGGTTGCAAAAATGGTCTACCATCACTTTGCTGATATAAGTCTGATACAACTTCAGTTGTTAATACATTAAGTTTGATATCCATCTACTACTAGGCATTCTTTGCTTCAAAGGTATTAATGCAGTTTTAAACAGAAAATTAGATTGTTATTTTTGTTGTACAACTCAGCCATACTCAGTTGTTCAAAGGAATAATAATTTCTGAGTTTAATATCGAATGCATGCCAACTGTTTGATCCATTTCCTTGCCCCGTGGATCACTACACTCAGAAATATATTACTAGCAACAACTATATCAGTTAAGAGGTCTAAAATTATTAATCTAAACACTATATATTGGAATGTTTGCTTCAACTGGATGTATGGTAAATGTTTGTTAAAATGTCTCTGCCTTATTCCTTGTTTTTCTAACTGCTTATGAGAGTGTCAATGACATTTCCAGTTCAATAGAATGATTGTCAACTGTTTGACAAAATGACACTATGCAATCTTTGAATATTTTCATGATTATGTGATGGATTTATGATCATTGTCATAGTTGTTCTAAACATTGCATGCAAACTATTTGACAAAATGCCTACAAGTTAAAAGTCAGGAATTTTTGCAAGTTTGGAACAATATCTCTTGGTTGGGGATATTTCAGTGGAAGAAATGGCTTCGAGAAGAGTCTAAAGGGAAAAGAAAACTAAATTGAAGTCACAAGTTGTAAAATAGAGAAAATGTTCAAAGAATTGGTGTTCAAGTTGGATGCTTTGGAAAGAAGGCCAGCCAACAAAGGAAAAAAACCTGTAAAGATCTTGATGAAAGAAGGTGAGAATATTAGTGATATTCCTTTGTTTTCGGGTAAATAGATTGAAATATCTAACGTGATGGGTAATGGAGTTAGAGTGTTATTTTGAAGAAAAGGATTGTAGACCTTGAAAGGGCGTGAGATTGCAAGCACTAGATTATGTGGAGTTGTAGTTGTGTATTAGATAAATTTTCGAGAGAGGAGATGAGAAAAGGGAATGAAAAGGTGAGAAGATGGGAAAAATTGGCTTTGAAGTTGATAAAGCACACAATATCTCCTAGAATGTAGGAAGAGTGGAAGTTAAGAATTTGCAATGAGTGAGTGAAGTTTCCTTGTGCACAACCCAAATCTATTTTATAGAACAACGAGAATGATTAGAAAGCAAAAGTGGTTCTCCTAGATGAAGTTTTGAAGGGTGAAAAGATAACTTCCTTGAAAGGCAACAGGAGGGTGAAGTTTCTTGGTAAAAATACTTTGAAGATGAAATAGGCTATGCACAACCTATGAGGGATAAAATTCTCTTGAATAAGGATGTAGAATGAGAGGTTAATACATTCAAAGTAATAATTAAAGAGACATGAGATGCTAAATCCCATGATTATTCTAACATTGACTTGGTTGTAGGTGGAGGTGAGACCATTGCAAGAGACAATGAGAATGCATAGAAAGAGTCTTCTTGCACACATTTGAGGATAACATTGTGAGGTGAAGATGTGAGCCTGAAAGGCTTTGAGGAGCCCAAACTTGATGGAAGTCAGAAAAAACATTGGAAGAGAAGAATCTCTAATTTAGATCGAAGGAGATTGATAAGAAGAGATTATATTCCATGTGACAATAGTGCGTGGAGAAGGATGTGAATTCATTCTTCATCAAGAGAGATCGAGAAGAGAGTGGAGTGGTAGATGAGTAAGATTCATCCAAATAAATTTGGACAACAAAGGAAAAAGAATAATGGTGTGTAAGTGACAGAGAAGAAAGGAATGAGATGGAGGTGGTGGATATGGTTCTAGTAGAAACATTGAGAGGTGGGAAAGATGTGGTATCATTCCACAATGAGTTTGAAGTTAAGACTCTTACGGTTCGAGGATTGCCTTGTTTTCACATGAGAAATAGGAGGACTCGGTGCTTCGCGCAAGGCATACATTCAATGCCTATAAGGATGAAGAAATTGGAAGAGAAGATGGAGGTTGAGAAATTGATGTTGTTACCAACCCAAGTAGGTGCAAAATAGGATGAGGTTGTAGAAAAAAATTGTTTTGTTAGGGGACATGTAGGTGGAAGTGAATAAAGTGCAAGTGTCTCGCGCATGATGCTGCCTTGGAGGAAGAATTGAAGAGAGGAGAGAATGTTGTTCCATTAGAGAACCCTTTGGGAAGGTGCAGATGGGAACAATTAGATCCCATGATACTACACATGTTGAGCTAGTAGCGATAGTTTTCCAAGAGCAAGATGTTGAGAGCACAATACAAGTTCCAATATGAGAGGATTTGCACAAGCATGATGCCGTACCAAATGAGAGAGATCGTTTAGGTCCACATATGTGATGACATGGAAGAGGTGTTGGTGAATGAATACCTTTTGCAAGAGGAACATACAAAAGAAAAGTTGTGTTGCAATTGAAGACAAACTTGAAAGACAAGAATATTGTAGCTATATAAGAGGGTTCATTAGAGTACGTAGAGGTGGAAGGGAAGGTTGTGCAAAGTAGTGCACACAAATTTGTAAATGTGAGAGCACTTGAACATAATAGTTTCAAGAGCAAGATGTTGAGAGCACAATACAAGTTCCAACGTGAGAGGAGTTGCACAAAGCATGATGTAGTACCAAATGAGAGGGGTCATTTAGGTCCACATATGTGATGACATGGAAGAGGTGTTGGTGAATGAATACCTTTTACGGGAGGAGCATACAAAAGAAAAGTTGTGTTGAATCAAGACAAACTTGAAAGACAAGAATATTGTAGCTATATAAGAGGGTTCATTAGAGTACATAGAGGTGGAAGGGAAGGTTGTGAAAATTATTGCACACAAATTTGTAAATGTGAGAGCATTGAACATAATAAAGTATAAGGAGAGACAAGAGTCTCTTTAGTTTGAGAGAAGGGGTAGCCATTAGTTTGGGGCTGCGATGAGACGAGAAGAAGAAGACATAGGAGCTATCTTTGTGAGGACAATGAAGAAATTGGCTAATGAGCTTGATACCCAATAAATGAAGATGGAAGTAGACTATGCTCAAGCCATGGGCAAAATCAAGAGAAGGGTAATTCAAGCTAGGGAGTGGGGGATGCATTACGATTCAATGAGAGGTTGGAAAAGGAGAAATAATAAAACATAAGATCTACAAAGGTACCTTTTGGAGCTCAAAATTGCACCCTGGATATGATCATGAAAGATCAAGAATTCTGAGGCAACATGGGATGATCTCTACAATGTGGGTTTTGCAAACTGAGATCAACCTCCAGAGAAGGTTGGTTCCTCTACCTATTCCTAATGCTAAATTACTCCTATAGATGGAGATGTAATTATCTAATCCTGATCTAAGCATTCATACGACCCGGTGAGAGAGGGAGATGCATGAAAATTGAAATTCTAAGCTAATTGAGGTGATAACACCAAGAAAAGGGGGAAAGACACTCTCAATGAGGGAAAATGGGAAGAAAATGAAGGAGGAGAGGGAAAACAACTATGCCACAGACCAAAACAACACTTAATCTTCCCTTTTCACACAATGCACAACAAATTTGGAACCTACAAAGGAGAAAAGGCATGCACAACACACCACAACAACAATAGAGAGGCAAGATTGCAAATAAAACCAAGTCAAGGTAGAGAAATAACCACAAAACCAAATTTTATTGCTTGAAGTATGCACAAACCATTACAATGGAGTGGAAGAAGGCACAAAACACCTTTTAGAGCCCAAATTTGAGGCCTACAACTCACAAATACTTATGCAATCACTTTGACATGGTGCATGTATTCTGAGAGGGTCCAACATTTTTCAAATGACCATGATTTGCCAATATATAGAAAATGGGAGAAAGAAAAAGGGAAAAGAGAGGGAAATTCGGATTTTTGGCTTCAACCACCAACAAGATGCATTAAATATCTGAAAACAAGCATGGGAACCCTTACAAGACCATCCCCTCACGTCACTTTCTTGCTAGAGAAGGTATGGGCACCATTCACCATTAAATGTAGGTGGTTGAGCTGCTAAAACTGTCCTTGTCGGATTTTTACCCTACTTTGAACACCTCCGGAACTTTGACCTTGATTTGCACCTTGAGAAATCCAAAACACCGCCAGGACATTTCATCTATTGAGCACCTTGAAAAGTCTGACAAAAAGGGATGTGTGTGTCTTTCGTAGATCGGGAGGCAATTGGCATAAGGCATGTTTTTGGATCGATATGTTCCGATGCACGAAGGACCCGAAAAACTCGACACAAGGTGACCATCGGGGTTTCGGGGCGGAAAGCATGTGACATGGAACATGTGTTTGGGATGACATATTTCGATGCACGAAGAACCCAAAACCCAACACAAGGAGACCGTCGGGGTTTAAGGGGTGGAAAGCATGTGAGATGGAACATGTGTTTGGGCCGACATGTTCTAATGCATGAAGAACCCAAAAACCCAACACAAGGAGACCGTTGGAGTTTTGGCGGAGGAAAACATGTGACATGGAACATGTGTTTGGGCCGACATGTTCCGATGCATGAAGAACCCGAAAATCCAACACTCACAAAAATGGAAGCTCCAACTCCGGACCAACCAAAAAACTACAAGTTGTCAAAATAGCTCGGAGGAGTCATTTTGTCAATAGTTTGGTGACTCAACGGGGTCATCTGCCTACTAGATGGAAGATCAATGGCCTTGAAACATCCATTGGGCATGGAGTCAGTATGAAAGACTTGAAAACTGATCTTAGCTTTTAGCTCTTTAATTTATTTTTGCAATGTTTTCCTTAATTTAGCATTTGGCTAAATTGACATATTGTTTCAAGGGTTTGCATTATGAGGTTCTTGTTTTCTTCAATTTTTTTTTTTTTTGAGTAGATGTATGTACTAATCAGCCTAAGTCTGGCAGTTTTCTCCATCCTTTATGAAGGACTTTATATTATTTCTTCAAAGTTGGAATTCTTGAGTATTTCTTTTATACTCAAGTTTTACCTCTTAAAATTATTTTTGCTTGAGTATATGTTTCCACAAATATTGAGACCTGCATTAGTTGCATTGCTATTTATTGTTCTCAATCTCTTTTGTGCAAAACCAATAATATCAAGCTGAGGGTTAGCATTCGAGCATTTTTTTGTCGTCAATTTAATTTTTGAAGCTTTCTTGCCTTTATTTGGTGGTCAGCAGCAAATAAGATCAGGTGTGACTTATTTTGTGCTTAGCTCACGTAGCTCGCTCTTTGGTACATATTTAATTTTGAGTAGAGGAACTTTTTTATTTATTTTTTGCTAAGGGTAATATTTTATTGATAAAAAGAGAGCAAGTCCCCCACACATTAAGAGACATGCAATAAGTACCAATGCATGAATGGAAAGTAAGAAAAAAAAAACCCATTATTAGACCTACCAAGATCTTTTGATTTTTAGACCTACCAAAGCATTATTTCTAAAAAGAAAAGATTTTTGCATAATCTTGCCTTTATCACGAATGCTTTTCTACCCATTCTACATTCACTCCTCGAGTCAAGCTTTTCTGTAAAATTTTCCTTTCTAAATGGTATATTATACAAATCCCACCAAGACCTAGATACTAAAAAGAATATGTATGCTTTTACATGATCATGCTTTCTCCATGCACGTTTTTCTACTAACAAGTGTGCATGCATAAAACGTGGTATGCATGAGTTTTGCATGAATCTTGTCATAGCCTATGTTCTAAAAAGAGCATGCATGTTATTTTGGCATGATCTTGCTTTCTCCATACATGTTTAGCAAGTGTGCATGCATAATAAAGAAATAAGCATGATTTTTTCCCATTCCCACCATAGCCTATAATCTAAAAAGGACTTGCATGTTTTTTTAGTGCATGTTGTTAATTTCTTTTCCTTTTTGCTGATGTGTTGGGCAAGTTCAATAATTTCAGCACCAAACATCAGTTTATAGTTTATCACTGACTGTCTTCTTTTCTCTCCTTTTTATTATCGCCCTCGATAATATCCTGGAGATTCTTGTATTCTAATTTTCTTTTCCATATCCTTATCAGTGCCAATTATGGCCTTATCTTTGCAGGTTACCCCATTGTTTGCAAGCCAGTCTGCGGCCTTGTTGCAATTTCTATAAAAATGTTGAAACCATACTTTGTCTGAAACTCCTTGTGAGCTTACTAACCACTTTGATAATGCTCTTCATTATCCAATTTATAATATGTCCATTAGTTGCAACATTTATGATGATTTGAGAACCACCTTCAACAATTAACTTCTCAATAGCATTTTTAATTGCTGCAATAAGACCATGGATCAAGCTAGCCCCTTCCGCCATGTTATTGGAGTTTTTGCCCATGTAAACTGCCCCAAAAATAATAATTTGTCCTATTGGATTTTTGATGATGAATTCCACTCCTAATTCTCCCAGAGTTACATTTTGAAGCCCCATTGAAATTTAATTTACTCCATCTTGCTGGAGTTTTTTCCCACTTTCTGTGTTATTTTGTTTTTGTTTTTTGTCCAAGTCATCTTGTCAAATGGCTTCCAAATAAGAGGCCATTTCGATGCGGATTACACTCTTTATTCTTTCGTTTCTATATACCTGCCCAATATACAGAGGCCTCGTTTTTTCAAATTGGAAAATTCAAGAGTTTCTCTAAATCCAAATCCTCCAATGAATCAATGTTGGGGCAACCAAGTTTCTTTAAGAATGCCTAACATCACCAAGCTTTGCCATTGAGCCATTTTCCTTTCCATGGTTCTATTCACCACTCAATTACACATGAAACTTTCAACGAAATGGTTCCATATTTGATCTGAATAGGAGCAATTCAAGAGGTGGTTGTAATCTTCCTCCACATTTTTACATAGAGGACACGTGCTCGGCCCTGCGATTCCTTATCTTGTGTTATGTCAAGCATAAGAGCTCCATACAGTTTCTAGTCAATGTTTTATCTAGTGTTATGTCTTTTTTGGTAGAAGATAGAATATCCCTTTTTTAATAGAGTAGTCTCCCCATCCTTTATGTTCCCACCCCAAGGATTCCTCTTCCTCTGTGGAAGAAATTATGTAACTAGATAAAAGCTCATTCATCTTGCATGTTGTCTCTTCTTTGTTGTGAAGCTCTTTGAAGTCTTTCCATTCCCTAATAATTATCCCTTTATAAAGGCTAACCTTCCATTATTTTTTTAACCTTTTCAACCTAGGTCGGAATGGATTGCTCCATTAGGTGTCTCCATGAAGGATCAGATCTGAGAGTGGTATTTTGAATCCAAGATTCCTTCCAAAAGTCAACCTTGTCGCCATTTTTAATTTTCTAGAAAATGTGGTCTCTAATGACATATTTTTTCTCAATCATGCTATTTCAAATCAGTGATCCCTTAGGCCTGTTATCTTGGAAGAATTTTATAAGATCCTTCATCTGAATGTATTTACTTTGGATAAATTTTCTCGAACCCGTATCTTGATATTTATAGATCCTACAAACAATCTTAGCCACAAGTGCTTTATTTTTGAGTTTCAGATTACGAATACCCACCCCTCCATTTTCTGTTAGAGAGCATACCTTATCCCTAGCAATGAGGGGAAAATTTTTAGTGCTTTGGGATCCTTTCCACAAGAATTTTCTAAGAATAGTATTCATCTGCTTGACAACATTTCTCAATATTTGTAGATTAGAAATCCGGTAGCTAGACACAATAATAGTCCTACCCATTGAAGAAAGCCACTTGCCTATCCACAAATGGAGTTTGGCTCTTATTTTTTTCTACTGGAAAATTCCAGATCTGAGCATAGGGTCTATTATCTTGAGCATTGGGATGCCCAAATAATTATTCGGCTGAATTTGAACTTCCTGATTGCAATTAATGAAAATTATGTTAGATTTACGTTTGTTCACCGTTTTTCTAAGGCCCTTGTATAGAGATCTAAGGCATCTCTTATTTCCTTGACTCCCTGAAGATTAGGATCAGCAGACAACAGTGTCATCACCAAATTGTTGGTGAGTGATATTTTCTCCATTTGAGGATGCATGAAGACTTTTTGACTTGTCTCTATTTGAGGTTGGTTAGGTACCATCCTAATGATTCCGCCATGATGGTAAAGAGATTAAGGGGAGAGGGGATCACCTTGTCTCAGACTATGGGAGCTTCCAAAGAATCCCTCCTAGGATCCATTAAAGAGAATATTAAATTTGGAAGATTCATAACAACTATGAACCCAATTTCTCCATTGTTCCTCAAAATCAAATCTCTCCAAAACTAGGTTCATGAAGTCCCAAATGACTTTATCATAATCTTTAGCAATGTTTAATTTGATCAAAAGACCCTTTCTTTTGCTACAAGTGAGAGAGTGAATGAGCTTATTCACCATGACAACCCCATCTAAGATTTGTCCGCCACTTTGCCAAGAATCTCCCTTATTCTTCATAGATGATAAATGGAAAAAGCTTCATCAACCTATGTCCTATTAATTTTGAAATCGTTTTATAAATTGTGTTGCAAAGCAAAATAGGGCGAAATTGTTCCGGTTTTTAGCTCTTTTTGGGTATAAGATCAAAAAGGTGGTGTTCAAAATTTTGAGAGTAGATTGAGATCCCTCGGATTCTTCCACTTTATTCTAGAAAGTCAAGACCCAAGAGATTCCATAAGTGGCAAAAGAAATGATTTGTATACTATCGTGGACAAGGGCTATGTCTCTGCCATACCAAACAAAGACAATTTAACTTCTTCCAAGAAGATTGGCTTCTATAGATCCACATTCTTATCATCAAAGATAACTTTGGGAATGTTATCTATGAATATATCATTCACTTCCTTACAATCATCCTTTTCCTCGGATAATGAGGTTTCAAAGTAATTGACCAGAATTTCATTATTCCTCTTGGGATCCTCCACAATTTCACCATTTTGATTTTCCACTTTCCTAATGAAGTTAGTATGTCTTCTAATCTTGTTAACTATATGAAAATATTTAGTATTTTTGACACCCTCGACCCATTTCCGCTAGATGTCCACCTCTAGAAGGTTTCTTCTTTCTTATAAAGTTCATCCAGCTTTCTTAGAAAACCCAAATTCTTCTTCCATTAGCATATTAGATAGGCCTTCCTCTGGTATTCTTTGTTGAAGCTAATTCATAGCAGATTTGATATCCTCCTTTTTAAAATATTCTTCAAAACTTCTTTGTTCCACCATTTTATCTTCTCTTTTAGATCTTGGAGCTTCTAAGAGAAGTACATCTTGGTACCATACCTTGTGGGATATTACTTTAAATTCACAAAATATGTATAAAATATCAACGAACTGAATTCTGATTTTTATGACAACAATATGCAGAAATAAAGATTTTTTTTTTTATTTTGCAAACTAATCGATTTCAACACTGTAATGAAATTACTAGTATAATTCAGATTATGAGCAGCAATATAACATCAAATAACACAATATTTCAAAAAAATGATCTCAATATGCAATTGTAATAGCTTCGCCACTTCGAGGGGCAACCTCCAAACCATATAATAAGACTCAAATGCTCAAATGATAATGAACTACTACCTACAATCCTCTATATATACTATTCATATGTTATGGCCATCACCCAGGCCGACCTATTAAGCATGAGAAAGTATAAATGATATAATAAAATGATATGGTAAGCCACAAGTCGGCTACTCATATCCTAATACAAGCAATAGGTTAAGGGCGTAGCATGCCCTTCCCCTTCAAACCAACGTTGTCCTCAATGTTGAATAATCCTGGATGTTGCTGCAGAAAACCTTCATCCTCCCAGGTTGCATCTTCTATGCTCAGATTCTTCCACTTGATCAGATATTCCTTAATGTCTCTGGTTCTCAGCCTCTTAGTACGTGTTTGCAGAATCTTCTTTGGCTCCAAAATGATTCTTCCTCGTCAAGTTCTGGTAACTCTGTCTGGGCTTCAAATTTCTGTCCAATAACCTTCTTCAGGCATGAAACATGGAATACTGGGTGTATGTGTGAAGATGGAGGCAACTCTAGTTTATAAGCAACACTGCCAATTTTCTGTAGAACTTGATAAGGGCCATAGTATTTAGGAGCAAGTTTGTTGTCCTTTTTCTGTTGCTTTAGAGACATCTGTTTGTAAGGCTGGAGACGTACAAAAACCCAGTCACCAATTTCAAAATGTCTTTCACTACGATGTTGATTTGCTTGTTTCATCCTGTTTTGTGCTAATGCTAAATTCTCCTTCAAACTAGCCAAAACTCCGTTGATGTTGAATGTGTTCCTCAACATCTCTGACCTTAGTTTGCACCCTCAAGGAAGAAGTGATAGAAGGTGGATGGTAACCATATAATGCTAAAAATGGGGTCATTTGAGAAGAGGTATGAAAAGATGTGTTATACCACCATTCTACAAGTGGTAGCCATTTAATCCATCTTTCCTACTTATCTGATACAAAACAACGTAGATACCCCTCTAAGCATTTGTTGACCACTTCCGTTTGCCCATCAGTTTGAGGATGATAAGATGAACTATGAGCTAGCTGAGTACCCAAACATGAAAATAATTCCGTCCAAAAATTACTTGTGAAAATAGGATCACGATCACTTATTATTTTTTTTGTTCCATGTAGCCTTTGAACTGTCTCCAAAAAAATAGCTGCGATCAGTATTTAGCTGCAAAATGGATGTGATAGGGCACAAAAATGGGCATATTTTGTGAGTCTATCCTCAATCACGAAAATAACATTATTACCCTCTGAACAAGGCAATCCGATGATGAAATCCATGGAGACCTCCTCCCATCTCTGGCTAGGAATCGGTAAGGGTTGCAGAAGCACTGTGTCTTAATTGTTTCCCCTTTGTTACTGTTGGCACACCAAACACTTTGATAAAAACTTTTGTACATCCCCTTGAGTCCTTCCCAAAAAGAATTCTCTTTTTATTCTATGATGTCTTCAAAACCCCGTGAGTGTCCTCCAACAAAGGGAGGCATGTAGCTCTGCAAGAATCTTATGCTTCAACTCAGAATCTTTACTCAAGTATAAGTTGTCCTTGTACCATAGGGCATTACCTTTCTACTCAAATTTGTTAGATGTCATAGATCCTTGCTTGATATTTTGTACTAGAGATTGTGTATCCTTGTCTTGATCCCATTCCAATCTTGCTTCATCCACCCAATCGGTCGTCAACATGGACATTCCACATAGTAAGGCATCTGTGGATGTATCCCTTCTGGACAATGCATCAGCTACTACATTTTCTTTACCCTTTTTGTATATGATTTCAAAATCATAACCCAACATTTTGTTACCCACTTTTGTTGTTCCTCAGATGATAACCTTTGCTCGAAATAGTATTTGAGACTATCATGATCAGTTTTTACCTTGAAGTGTCTACCCATGAGATAGGGCCTCCATTGCTTGACCGCATGAAGAATAGCCATCATTTCTTTCTCATAGACAGGTTTGAGCAGATCTTTTCCTTTGAATTGGTGACTCTCAAATGCAATTGGTCTTCCTTCTTGCATTAGAACTGCTCCCAATCCTGATCCTGAAGCGTCACATTCAACATTGAAGGTTTTTGAGAAGCTAGGAGTAGCCAAAACTGGGATGTTGCACAAGGCTTCCTTTAGGCCGCTCAAAGGATTTAGTGGCTAAGTCAGTCCAATGGAAGGCATCCTTCTTTAGAAATGCAATGAGTTGGGTTCTTTATTCTACCATATCCCCGCACAAATCTTCTGTAGTACCTTATTAGTCCTAGGAACCCACGAATATTTTTGAGAGTTTTGGGCCTTGGCCATTCCACCATAGCTTTGATCTTCTGAGGATCAACTTTGACGCCTTCATGGGATACAATGTGACCCAAGTACTCTACCTCTTATACACCAAAAGAACATTTAGATGGCTTTGCATAGAGAGTATGTTTCTCCAAAACTTCCAACACTTTATTTACATGTTGTAAGTGTTCTTCCCATGTCTTACTGTAAATCAATATGTCATCAAAGAAAACTAATACAAATTTCCTTAAAAATGGCCTGAAAACAGTGTTCATCAAGCTTTGAAAGGTTGAAGGTGCATTTGTAAGACCAAAAGGCATTACCAAAAACTCATAATGGCCCTCATGAGTCCTG
This sequence comes from Taxus wallichiana var. yunnanensis, assembly GCA_018340775.1. Lineage (NCBI taxonomy): Eukaryota > Viridiplantae > Streptophyta > Pinopsida > Cupressales > Taxaceae > Taxus > Taxus wallichiana. Next base: position 318,077,546 of record CM031234.1, on the reverse strand, counting down.
AAAGCCATTTTATGAACATCTTCCTCTTTTATTCTAATTTGATGGTACCCCGAACGAAGATCTAATTTTGTGAAATAAATAGCACCATGCAATTCATCAAGTAAATCATCAATTACTAGAATAGGAAACTTATCTTTGATGGTATACTTGTTGAGTTCTCGTAATCTGGACACATCCTCCATGTTTCATCCTTCTTACGTACCATGACCACTGGGGAAGAATAGGCACTCTGGCTAGGCCTGATGATACCTACCTTCAACATTTCCTGAACCATTTTCTCGATCTCACTTTTCTGGGAATATGGGTATCATGGTCGATGTTAGGTGTTTGGCTCCTGGAATCAACCGAATGGAATGATCATGATCCCTAACTGGTGGTGGTCCTTTGGAATTGCATCAAAAACAGATGAGTGAGCATCAACAATTTTTTGAAGATCGGGTGGCATTGAAGACTCTGTATTTTGTACTTCTATGGAAAATAACTTTGTTATAAATCCATCTACTCCTTTTCTGAGAACCTTCTGCATCTGATGAGAGCTAATAATTTGTGGAGACTTAGCTACCATCCCATTCAATTGTATTGTCCTTCCATCTAAATGAAATCGCATGAACAATTCTTGGAAATTCATCTCTATAGTACCTAAGGTTGTGAGCCATTGGACACCCAAAACAATATCTGCCCCTCCCATAGAAATAGCAAACATAGGTGAGTCTAACATGTAGTCTCCCATGGAAAGCTTGATACTATGGCACTTTCTTGTGCACTTGACTGTCCCACCATCCGCAATCATAACTTGCATTTCTGGAGCTGGGTAAATAAAACAATTGAGGCGGGCAGCTAACTTACTATTTATGAAGTTATGAGTACTCCCAAGTCAATCAACACTGTCACCTTCTATTTTTTGAGATAGCCAATAACCTTGAGTGTTTGAGGAGTACTAATACTTGACAATGCATGGCAAGAAATTGTAGGTTGGTGATCCTCTACTTCCTCTTCTATTGGTTCCTCAGCCTCTCCTATAATTTCAACATCCTCATCATCCTCATTACCTCCGTCAATAGAGAACAACTTCTTCTCAGCACATTTATGTCCCGGTCCATATTTGCTATCACAGTTAAAGCATAATCCTTTTTCTCTCTTTTCTTCCATTTGTTGAGGAGTCAGTCTAATTGGCCTAGAAAATAAAGGGGAAGAGATACTACGGTCTTTGGTGTTAATGAAAGGCGGGCTCTACTACTAAAAAGAATTTTTTCCTCTGCTCGACGTGCCATGATAATAGAATTATAAAATTTTCCTTAAGACCCCCAAAGAAATATGTCGTTCAAATTCTCTTACTGGTATATTCTCCACCCTTAAGGATAGGTTTTGGAATTGATGCACATAATCTTTGACTGATCCTGTTTGTCATAACTTTGCTAATTAATTAAAGTATTTCTCTCAAAACACTGGAACTATAGTGCAATTGCAAGTTGGTAAAAACTGTCCCGTGAAGTGACACCGAGACCATTCTTCTACCTATGAGCACATAACCATCGATACCAAATGAATTGGTCTGGTTCAAGATACAGGGATGCCAATGTCACCTTTTTTCCTGATGGTGTTTGATGTAGCTCAAAGAAGTTCTCCATTTGATTTATCCAATTCAGGGGATCTTTACCATCTTATTTGCGCATATCCACTTTTGACATCATGTTCCGTGGTCGCGAATAAGTTGGATTCGATTGATTTCTGGAAAAGTGATCCAACATGGTTATTTTGTCCATGATTTTGAACTGAAGATCCTCCTTGGTTGATATGGGATGGATTTGGGCCATATTGTTTACCCTTTACATGTTACATGATATCATCCAACCGATGATTGATTTGGGCTATGTCTCCTTTAGAGGCCATCTCATATTGTACATTTCGTAGCTCATACTCAAGTTGACTCACCTTATGATCAACTGAAGTAAACCCTAGTGTTGAGGAATTTGTATTTACCCCTTCTAAATCCATCTCTTCAATCACTATCTCATCTTTATTTGGGGTTTTACCTGGAGTAACCGGATTCTTTTTTGCTCTTGTGGAAGGCCCCGCCATGATATCAAACCTTAGGGTTTAGGGTTTCGATACAAATTCGGCCGAACAGAAAAAACACAGAGAAGATACTAATACTATTTTTTTAGAGCTTTCCGAAAATGTAAAGAACTTGAAAAATTCCACAATTTGCACCCTAGGGAGCGATTTTATGAAAAACCCTAAATTTGTAATAACTTGTGCAAAATAAATCAAAAAAGTCTGAAATTTTCAGGGAACCTTACTTGAAATGTTTCGCAACTCTGGTAAAAATATATCCCACCAATTCGCTCTGGTTCAAAATATATTGCGGAAACAAAAAAATAGGGTTTTTACCCTAATTTTGGCCCAGATCGCAGCTCTGATACCACTTGTAATGAAATTACTAGTATAATTCAGATTATGAGCAGCAATATAACACCAAATAACACAATATTTCAGAATAATGATCTCAATATGCAATTGTAATAGCTTCGCCACTTCGAGGGGGCAACCTCCAAACCATATAATAAGACTCAAATGCTCCAATGATAATGAACTACTACCTACAATCCTCTATATATACTATTCATATGTTATGGCCATCACCCAGGCCGACCTATTAAGCATGAGAAAGTATAAATGATATAATAAAATGATATGGTAAGCCACAAGTCGGCTACTCATATCCTAATACAAGCAATAGGTTAAGGGCGTAGCAAGCACTACCCGAAGTTTCAAATAACTCGAAAAATATATAGAAAATAAACAAGAGAGAAATAATTTTTTATCTCTCAGATTTGATTTGCTTTATTTATTTATATGGCTGAAAACTGCCTCAAATTTCCAAAATTCAAAATTACCTGAAATGGATTGTTAAAATTCTGATTTTCGGATAATAACATATATAAAATATAACGAATCAGATCCAACCTTCAAATCCGGAAAATGCCAACCAGAAACCTTAAAAATAATTGCTGCAAAAACCCTAAGGGTGATGTCACCCTAGGAAAGGGCCCAAAAACTCCACCAAACTCCTCCAGAGAAGTCGCCAATCCTTCCTCGGGCTAGAAAATATTTTGAATCGTTGGAGATGGAAATATCTTTCTACCACTAAATCAATCCTTGTAAACTTCTAGAAAAGATCTGTGTGAAATCCCTATAGACTTTGTCTGTTGATCTGATCTGAAGTAGGCTCCAAATTAGCAAACTAGGGAGGATCTTTCACCACCAAAGAGTGCTCTGCTAGATAGGAGTAGATCTCACCACCGAAGCTAGGGTTCCTATGGGATTACTCCACAAGCAAAAAGCTTGCAACCAACAATGACTTCAATATAGTAAAAGAGTGAGTGTATGAATGAATACCTTCCTTTCCCCCAAGTGCTTCCTTTTATAATCTTTCATTGCAACAAAGGGCCTTAAAAGAACCCTAATCGATCCCTTGGGAAAAATCCACATGTTAAAAGAAATAACTTAAGTGACTTTATCACCCATATGCCAAAAAGTGCACTTAAGTCACCCCAATGAAAAATTAGAACATAAAGTACCATAGGGGAGCATCTCACAACCTTATTTCACTTAAGTCACCTCAAAGTACATGTCCAACTCCAAAACATAACATATAAGTGAAATGAAGGTACAAACCACACCCAATAACCATCAACGTCACTAGCCCCTTGGGCATAACCAAGGCTAAGATGGATGAAAAGCCTCCTAGGCCATTTGCTCGGAAATGGGGACATTACAGTCCTCCCTTCCCGAAAAATGCTTGACCCCAAGCATTATCCTGTCATGCTGCAGAAGTTGAATCCCACAAAGCAAGTTTCTCCACCTCATCCTACAGTCAATCAAAATAATTGTTGCAAACTGAATACCACAAGGCAAGTCTCTCCACCTCACCCTGTAGTCACTCAATGATCGGTGGGATCCGAAGTAACCAAGACACCCTATGTAATCATCATGCTCTCCATGCCAAGTAGAGAGCAATGCTGCCCCTGAAGTAGTATGATACCCACACCAACTCTCCATTGGTACCCACACTGAAACTGCCAATCTATCCAATCCCTGCCAATGTGAAGTTGCCATCATGTGATCACTCACAATCACTGTCTCTTTAGTCAACCCATGGGTATGAAAATCCACTCTGAATCCTATAGCATCCCTTGGATCAACCTCGTATAAGCACTAAGCTCCTGCGAGAGCAAGGCTCCTCATAATGTGTCTCAATGTGTCCCGTGGGGGAAGAATCCCAAGTCTCCAGTAAACGGTCAACCGACAATATCAACTCTACATAGTCCATGCCCAACATAAGCCCATAATAGCGAGTAGAGTCCGCATCACCGTACACAACAAACTGGTATCCCACACACCTCACAAACTCCTCAAACCTCATCCTCGACTCTGGACCTGTGTAGAAATTGTCCTCAAAGTCGATCACATCATCATAGATCCCGAACCTATATACCCTTCCAGCATCCACCTGCCCAATGTCAACCTCCTCAATGCTATGCAACTCAACAATATGACTCCTATCCAGGTCTGGAGGTCTATAATGAGAATGAACATCACACATGGTATACTGTGTATGCTCATCATTGTATCATCAGGCACCCCAAGAGAATGAAAAGACATCCTGTAACTCACGTCCACCTCTTGTGCTAGATGTGAACCTACTCTTGAAACAGCAATCGTCAACTTCGTCCCTCCACCAACTAACACATGTGATATGTTCACCGTGCATAGAAGCAGTAAAGTACATAGGAGTGTTATCCCATGTCGGCTCAGAAAATGATGAACTGTATGCTCCGATTTGTCATAACGACAAACCACACATCCTCGTATAAAGTTGAGGATATCCTCCCTCAACCCGTGTCTTGTCACGGAAGAACAATGCACATGTCACAGTATCTCCATCCTCAACCATGAATCTGGCACAAGGTACAACCTGTCCTGATAGAAGATCATCCTATCCTCCAATCTGTAGTTGTCATCCTGTGTGTGACCATCCAGAATCTCACAAGTGTGTCGAGTTCTTGGAGTACTCAACAAGAAAATGAGATCTACAGTCTACTGACAAACCTCAAATAACCAACATAATGACAAACTCGGTTGATCTGAACTTGTAACCCCAATCTCTGTAACTGTCTCATGTGCAACACTACTGGTCACACCCATATCCATCGAACTCCACATCTGCCAGCAATAATAAAACACCTCATCACACCGGAAAGTCCTCTCCATTCCCTTAGTTATAACCACTCTGGGTGCTCCTGTAGATAAACCTCTCAAAATTACATTCTTTCCCTCAAACTTAAACTTCAGCTCCATCGTTTAAAAGTTAGTCCAAAACTCACCAAGACAATGAAGCCACTGTGGTTGGTATCTCCAATACCAACAATGTGGAAATCATCGGTAATTGTGTAGTTACCCATAGTGATGCTCAGTTGTTGAACTCTATGTGTGCATCTTATAGACTCTCCATTGCCTACAACAATGTTGAAGCCCTCAAAGTATTCTATCTGTAGACCTCGCCTCTCAACCAAGGATGCATCAATGAAGTTGTGGGTAGCCCCACTATCAATGAGCACCACCACATGTTGACCCTGCATAACTCCTCTGACCCTGAATGCCTTGTACCTTGGGGTACTAGACAATGTAGCTATAATCTCCTAAGGAAAAGTCTCATCCTCCTGCTCCACATCAGTAATGTCCAATTCAACTCCATCTCCATCATCCATCTCGTGGATCTTTGTAATGTCCCTTTTTCCAACTTGAGAGTTATTATTTGGACTTCTTGCCTTTCCTTCTCTACACAAATATGTAACGAAGATGGAGGAGAACAAGAGCTTTCGTTTGCTTTGTTTTTACTAATTTTATGTTTTCTTTTAGTATTTTTCCCTCTTATAGCAGGTCGGTTGAGTTAAAGACAATTAAAGGAAGTTAATGAAGGAAAAAAACATCTCTTAGGGGTTGGCCTTACCTTTTCAAGCTTTGGCGCCAATGGAGGAATATAAAAGGAGTCTTAAGACATCATTTGTGCATCTAGTTTTGGTGCATTTTCCTAATCTTGAGCATTGAGAGTTTGTTGCTCCTTGTTCTTCCACTTGAGGACAAAAACCCTCGTGTGGCTTTCTAGAAGGATGAAAACCCTTCTAGTGGTTTGGTGAAGGACAAAAACCCTTCATCATTGCTTGGTATTGAAGTTTAAGGAAGATTTGAGGAGAGAACATTCATTTTCAGATTGTTATTTGCTTCTTACATGTGGAGCGACCTACCTTGGTGTAGGGTTTAGTGAACTCATATTTGCATTTTCAGTTTATAATCTGATTTGACATATTTTCTAAGGCCGGAATCTGCATTTTCATGATTTTTGGGGGTTTCTAGACCCATAATCTATAATTTTGTTGTGGCTGCTCTTCGCTGGACATTTATTAATTTCCAACAGTGTGTTGGTTCAGTTTTATCATTGTTTATGGTTCTATTGGATGCATAAAAGATATATCTAATTTGTGGCAAGTTTATAAGAAGTTAATTTGGTGTTTGGCATATATTTTATACCGTTGATTGAAGGGTTCAGTTCGCTGATTTTAATTTTCAATTTGCTGCTATAAAAATCAGATTTGAATCATTTGGTGTTTGCCTAATTTCCTTGGTTGTTGGTCAAATCCCTTGAAAGGGACATTTCAGTGGTATCAGAGCTCGAATTGTCAAAGGCCTAGGGTTTGAATGGATAGATTGATAAAGGTGCAAGAAAGACTAACAAGTACCTTGGATTATCTTGCCTCCACCATGCAAAGCCTACAAGGAGGAAGGACATTCAAGGAAGAGCCTAGGGTTTCAAAGGTCAACAGGTGGTGACTAACTTTGAAGAATATCAAGCCCTTCTCGGAGAAGATCTGTGATGCCCTAACCTTTTCAGAATTCATAAATTTGGAAACAGAAAGAGTGGGCATTGGAACTTGGTCCAAGCCTTGAGGCATGCACAAGGGTTTTGGAAAAATACCCCTACCCTAGTGGAAGAGAGCCCCATCTTGTTGGCAAAGCAAGGAGTGGCTATGGAGCTGGTTGAAGAAGGGACCAAAACCCCAAGTTCACTAGGGGAGGAGAGGCATGTCTATTCCCCTAAGGATGAGGAAGATAGCATTTTGCCGCAGCTAGTTATTGAGAGGGAACAACCCTTGGGAGGGTTAGAAACCTCTGATCCTCTTGTCACAATTGATCTCTTGGATGGGTCTCCTAACAACACCTTGGTGACACAAGGGTTTGATGACATAATGAAGCACGAGCCAAGCAAGGATGTAGTTGCAGCCATTACTTCCATTCCTATTCCAGTTATTAAACAAAATGAGGTAATTTTGGATCATGGTTGGGTTAATAATAATATTCTTTTAGCTCATGATGAATTTAGGATTGAGCATGTGGGAAAAGAAGAAGGGAACCTTTGTCCAAATAGATATGAGGACAACAAGCTTCCTAGACGTTATATAACATATGTCAAAAGGAAGCATAATGATGAAGAATCGAGGCTTGGTAAAGGCCACAAAGGCAACCAAAGCTCAAGCAATCAAGATATGGAGATAGTTCAAAAGAGGAAGATCATTTGAAATACCAAAACATCAACTCCAATATAGGTCGCCCCTCTTGAAATTAAATATAATTTGTACCAAAGATTGATAAAATGGAAGATTTCACCTTTATAAATCTTATGGAGCTCAACCATGCAAAGAAATCACATAGAAACCAACAATATCCTTGAAAACACACCTCTAAGCAATCCGCTTAGGGCAGAAATCTGTTATAACCAGCAATGAAGATCAACACAAATAAGATAATGTGGGTTTTTCGTCCACACTACCCTCTTCTCAAGGGTTTTCGTCCTTGGGAGGTACTCAATTCAAGAGTTTTTGTCCTTGAATGACGTGGAGAAAGTGCTTCAACAAGTGTGCCTTCACCAACAAGATAGATTCATCCAAAAGTATGTATACAAATGATTAAGCAACCTCTTTTTATAGACATAAGGGGTGCTTATTACAATGCAATCCAAAAAGGCCTACCCCTTAAGAGGATCTTTTAAAAGTTCATTAAGTATCTTGGGCATACATGCCACAAATACTTATTTTATTTCCTAATTACATAGCCATCTATTAGAGCGCTAATCAACCAATAGGAATACATAAATACAAATGAGATAACTATTAAAATAATGATGTAATGACAAAGTTCAGATCTTCCCCTTGCTTTCTCCTTAAACCCACAGGGAGAAAATGGGATAAGGTCTTCAAGAACTAGCCTCTAAAAAGAGACATTATAGATAAGAAGTGAATGGTGTAGCCAAGTGTGCAAGGATACTTGGGAACAACACCAAAATTGTTTTGGCACATGTATGGTTGGTACTATGGTGAGCCTTAAAAAGGGAAGAAGGTCTAATTGCACGGTCACTTTGATTGGTAATTCCATCTTTGAGTGTCTAAGGATGACTCACATCTTTGCTTTATGGATCAGCTCTCATACATGCCAACTCTCACGGGGGCTGAGCATAATTAACCTTGGAAGCTTCAAGGTCACCAATAACATCTTCATGTTGTCAAATTTCATGGAAGGGCACAAGGTATGTAATGTTTTTCTTGAAATTAAGCCAGCTGAAGTTAATGTTGCTTGGGGAATGCAATGGCTCCAATTTTTGGGAAAATTTCATTATGATACTCTTCTTCACATATCAGCCCTTTGGAAAAACTTATTTTTGGTTGGGCATGTACAAATTCAACCACCCCATGAGTTTAGAAGAAAAATTAAGATGTTGGTTTGGTTTCAGTCAGATTATGATTTATTTACAATTCTGAATAGCGATAAGAATGTTCCTTTTGAAGCTGCGAAATCATGGGGTAATGGCCTTGAGGTTGTTGGTTTGAAGGAAGGTAGTGTTGGTGCTCGATTTAATCTTGCCCTGTTTGTTCAAAACATTTCTTAGTCCGTTTGGTTTGAAGTATTTTCTGTCTCCTGTATGGATGTGTGAAAACTTTCTCCTTCATTTGTATGCCATTGTTAATCCTTCTCTATGGTCGTGGATCACGTTTAGCCATGTATTATTTGCAATTTCTCTGTCCATGAGGAACATTTTGAATTCTGGGCGCGAATGGTGAAGTTTCCCCTACATTTTATTTTTCCACGGTCGTGTTTTCCCTGTCAAATTTTATCTCAACGTCTGCAGATACGTGTTCATCTCTAATTGGACAAGGCATGGCGGGTTTATTTGGTGAACTTGTCACTTTTGCAAAAATGTCAAATTGGCCCCACGGCTCCGTTGATTTCTAATTGGCTGGTCAAAATTATGAAGTGGCGAGCAAATTTCTTATTTTTTCCCGAAGGTGTACACGTGTCGTAAGTTGAGCAGTTGCGGAAAGCGGGCCTTTTTGTGTTTTAAGGCGTTATGGCAAAAAGAGTAAAAGGTAAAAGAAATGCCTAAGGCCCGCAAGAGGACACATGGCCGCTTTTAAGTCAAAAGTGGGAAGGCAGGCTATCGGAGCACTTTGAAGTTTTTTGGCTTTGTTTTGTGAAAAGGAGTAAAGTTATAAAATGATCCGCGACTCATGGGTGACCAATTAATGTCACATGTTTGAGTCAACATTGAAAAGTCAAAGCGGGAGGCGGGTCGCCGGAGGTGTTTGTAACTTTTAGCTTTGTTATGAAAAAGAATAAAGTATAAAAGTGAAGCGTGGCCCCGCTAATGCCCAAGTAAAGCCACGTGTTGAGTCTACATCAAAAGCGGGAGGCGGGTCACCGAGCACTTTGGAGTTTTAAGCTCTGTTTTGAAATGAAGTAAAAGTATAAAAGTGAGTCCCACATCAAAAGTTAAAAGCGAAGAGGTGGATTGTCGGGACATTTTGAGATTTTTAGCTTTGTTTTGAAAAAGAATAAAAGTCATAAAGTAAGCCGCAGCCCCGTTGACGCCAAGAAAGCCACGTGTAGGGCCTATATTAAAAGCGGGTGGGCGGGCCAAATTGTCTAAAAGTACTCATTTTCTTTAAGTGATACAAAATGTGAAAAACACCCCCAGACCGCTTCACTCAAATCTTTTCCACGTGGACGACTCAAATTTGAAGTTGTGAAAGACAGAGTTAACGGCTATGATACAATGCATCTAGTTTTGCCGCCATTATTGCTCCTACGCAAACCAAGGACCTTAAGGGATTCGATTGCTTTCATCCTTTTTGGTTAATTCCATGGTCTCTCGTCGTTTTGTCAGTGAAGTGCAATCGAATTGATTGTGGAGCTCGATTTGTAAATCTGAGAAGTGCAAAAGTTGAAGTTTTGAAACAGAGTTACTCGGGCACCTACAAAAAATGAATTATCAGTAGAGCAAGATGCAAAGGAAAAGGATGCGAAGAAGGAAGCTACAGGCTCGAAAGAGAATAGACACGCTACCAGAGGAGATGACCGAACGCCCAATTAAAACAACCGGTGGAAATAATTGAAAAAGCTTATCTTTTGTACACCTGACAACTTTTGGGTGTAAATCTGTTAAATATCACTTTCTGGAACAAATCTGTAACAAAGTATTCCTCGAATATTCTTCTTTTGGGGGGAAAGCTTTGATGTAAAGTGAGTGATATAAAGACATGAATTGGAGATGCCAAAATGGGGGTTAATTTTTCTGAGAAAGTTTGAGAAAAACCATTTTCCCGAGAGACCGTCTGAGAAACCTGTTTATTTCCCTATGTTTGTAGATTTAGTCATGTCAAGATGGTTGCAAGTGTACAGCCATTGACAAGCTCTGAGATTGTTGAAGAAACTTTCCTTTATTGATAAATCTAGTGAACCTTGAATGAATTTGTGTTGATCATGAGCATAATTGTGTTTGCTTTTATTTCAGAATGTTTTCAAATAGTTTTTCATGTTCCTGTTGCAATCTTATGTTAAAATCCCTCTGAATCACACAAGATCTTATCCACATGGTAGTATTGTGGCATTTGCAATTTCATTGTGAGGAGAGCTTTCATCTTGTAATGAAATAAACAATTTAAAATCATTTTACTTCCACTATGTTGACAAAGATTGTTTGTTAGCCTATGAGTGTATCTTAGGCATGACTAATCAAGGATTTCCAACGTTTAATTGAGTCTTTAACATGAGCCTTTGTGTTGAATTATTGAAGAGTATGAAATTGTGCATCTCTGGGCCTCCATTGATACACACCTTCTGGTTGAAGGAATATTTTGGCTATTTTGAAGCATTTTGTCTGTGAGTGTTCCAATATTTGTAAAGGCTCTCAAATATCTGGTATAATCAACTTTATCTTGCTTAACTTCCCACCAAAAACTTCTCAAATGATAAATCCTACATGAACTACCCTTGTTTGTATTGTGTATCCACAAAGATTTAACAAATTTCATTGCCAAAATATGCAGAGACAATCATGTTTCAATTATTGTCTTTAATAACTCGAACCTTGTCCAAAAACATCTCCACTCTCTAGTGTGACAACTCATGAGAGTTAGATTGTGTTGTATTGATCATATTTTCTTAGAGTTTTCATGGAAATTGTGCAAAGAAGGATCTCTTGATGTCCTTCACCAATATGGGTTATAGAATGGGTCCTCTCACCCTGGTTGAAGGCACAACCTAAAGTAGTGAGGGTAGATCAAACCCTTAGTAAGGTGCTATCCATTTCTCCAACGCTTGAGTAACAAAGAGTCAGCTGAATCCCCTCCCCGGCTACAAAACGACTTATATCATGATTTGTCTGTCTCTAAGCATCCTGCTAGTTTCGTGATGTTGCTCAGCCCTCGCAGGAGAATCAATTTGGATACCAACAGGTAATAAGTCTACCATATTTTTGAATTCCAAGTATTCTGCCCTCAGCTTTTATGTAAGCATTTCCAGCCCTTTCTCCAAGTTTTTATCAGCTGTAACCTTGTGGCCAGCCCCATAACATGGATAGAAGGGGAAATTTTGAAGGTATGTCATGATTACATCTGTTGTGCTCTCCTTTCTACTATCTTGTTCACAAATTTTCCAGCTATTTGTTTACTTATAAGGCACCAAGAAAGGAGCTTCTAATCACATGGTTGAAAGAGTACCAAGCACTTCATGGCTGTTGTAGTCACTATACAACCCTCATTCAATCACTATGGTGCTATTTCTCTCAAGGAATCAATGGCCTAAACATGGGAGAAAGATGGGATGGCAAATACCTTGACCCAAGGGTCAAATTGAAGATGGTTCCACCAAAGAGGTCTGCTGATTTATTCATTTTCAGTTTGTTCTTCTTGAAGTCTTGGTTCATAGAAAGACATTTTTATAGCCGGAGATTGTATTTTCTACACAATGACACACTTGCACTATTTTGTACAATTAAAGGTGGGATTCTAGTTCCCCTCATCTTGAATTTTGAAGAAGAAGAGCAAGATTATATTGGTGATTGGGACAATAGGAAAGAGATGGTGGGTCACCAATGCTTGGATGGTGATTATACAAAAAGGGAGCAATTGAAACTTGTTTGGGATCCGGGCACTTGCAATTGCTTGAGGACAAGCAATTTTGGAAGGGAGGACTGTAATGTCCCTTTTTCCCACTTGAGAGCTATTATTTGGACTTCTTGCCATTCCTTCTCCATGGAAAAGAAGTAAAGAAGATGGAGGAGAACATTGAGCTTTTGTTTTCTTTTCTTTTTACTAATTTGTATATTTTCTTTTAGTGTTTTTCCCTCATATAGCAGGTCGGCTAAGTTAAGGACAATAAAAGGAAGTTAAAGAAGGAAAAGAACATCTCTTGTGGGTCGGCCTTACCTTTTCAAGCTTTGGCGCCAATGGAGGAATATAAAAGGAGTCTTGAGACATCATTTGTGCATCTAGTTTTGGCGCATTTTCCTAATCTTGAGCATTGAGAGCTTGTTGCTCCTTGTTCTTCCACTTGAGGACGAAAACCCTCTTGTGTGGCTTTCTAGAAGGACGAAAAACCCTTCTAGTGGTTTGGTGAAGGACGAAAACCCTTCATCATTGCTTGGTATTGAAGTTTAAGGCAGATTTGAGGAGAGAACATTCATTTTCATATTGTTATTTGCTTCCTACATGTGGAGCGACCTACCTTGGTGTAGGGTTTGAGGGTTTAGTGAACATATATTTGCATTTTCAGTTTATAATCTGATTTGGCATATTTTCTAAGGCCGGAATTTGCATTTTCATGATTTTTCGGGCGTTTCTAAACCAATAATCTAAAATTTTGTTGTGGCTGCTCTTTGTTGGACATATATTAATTTCCAGCAGTGTGTTGGTTCAGATTTATCATTGTTTATGGTTCTATTGGATGCATAAAAGATATCTCTAATTTGTGGCAAGTTTATTTGAAGTAAATTTGGTGTTTGGCATATATTTTATACCGTTGCTTGAAGGGTTCAATTCGCTGATTTTAATTTTCAGTTTGCTGCTATAAAAATAAGATTTGAACTATTTGTTGTTTGCCTAATTTCCTTGGTTGTTGGTCTAATCCCTTGAAAGGGACATTTCAATCTCTAACTCCTCATCTTTGTCACCCTCACTCTCCTTAAAGACCTCAATGAATTGGGTCTTTCCTTTCCCCTGTGCAATCATGCCCGGAGCCCATGGTGTACGACAATCGAAATATAGTTTCTTTCACCTCAACTCACTTCTAAGCTCTCGGGTAATGAATGGCTTCTTAACCACATCATGCCTAGGTGGAGACTCGTTCTGCTAAAACTCGTCCGGTCTAGATGGAGGTTCCCTTTCTTTGTACTCGACATGGAAACCTCGGGTGGGAGTAGCTAACTCCGAATCTCGTGCTATCCTAATAGCATCATGGAATGAAGAAGGATCCAATGCCTTCACAAACCTTGCTAGTGCATCCGTTAAGCTTGTTATGAAGAGTTGAGTCAACCTTATCTCTAAAACATCGGGAACCATAACCGAAAGCCACATGCCGACCCGGCATAACTTCTCTCGACCACAATGCCTTGTACCTCGGGGTACTAGATAATGTAGTTATAATCTCTTGAGGAAAAGTCTCATCCTCTTGCTCCACATCAGTATTGTCCAATGCAACTCCATCTCCATCATCCATCTCGTGGATCTCTAACTCCTCATCTCTGTCACCCTCACTCTCCTTAAAGACCTTAATGAATTGGGCCTTTCCTTTCCTGTGTAATCATGCCCTGGAGCCCAAGGTGTACGGCAATCGAAACATAGTTTCTTTCGCCTCAACTCATCTCTAAGCTCTCGGGTAATGAATGGCTTCTTAGCCGCATCCTGCCTAGGTGGAGGCTCCTTCTGCTGAAACTCATCTGGGTCTAGATGGAGGTTCCTTTGCTGAACTTGAGGTGGAAACCTCGACTTTGGAGTAGCTAACTCCAAATCCCATGCTCTCCTAATAGCATCATGCAATGAAGAAGGCTCAAATGCCTTCACAAACCCTGCTAGTGCATCTGTCAAACTGTTATGAAGAGTGAAGTCAACCTCATCTCTGAAACATCAGGAACCATAACCGAAAGCCTCTGAAAATCTGCAATGTATCCGTCCAAAGAACTTGTCTGTCTCAAGTGAGTCAACTCTCTGAAGAACCTGTCAGGATCCCTCTTGTCAAACCTGCTCATCAACCTCTGTGTAAACTCTACATATGTATTAATATGCATGTGCCCTTGTGTAACAAGACCATGATGCCACCAATCATGTGCATCTCCCTCGAGATGTAGGATTGCAAATTTAATTGCATCCTCTTCGCGCATGGGATTCAAGTCAAAGTATGTCTTCAACTTCTATATCCATGATTGCGTTGTACACTTCTTGGACCCATCGAAGTGTGGAATGGAAATCTGTCCCAATCTCCTCTGTAATTCTAGAACCTGAGTAGAGTGATCCCTCTTGGGCCTACTACCAATCTTCATCTTGCAATACTCGGTAAAAGGCATGTTAGCTCTAAACCCTTCACTCAAGGATTCATATTTCAGCCAACAAGTCTCCTCATCAAAAAATTTGATTGTTGTCCCACTTGTGTATTTTCCGGATCTTTCAAAAATGCGGGCTCATGCATGCTCGAATGTGTATTATGGGAAAGGGGAGTGTGCTTCCCTGAATTGCTATTTTCACCTCTTCAACCCTATTGCCTCGTGTTACTATTTTCTCCTCTTTCAGCATGACTCTCAAATCTTCCCTACACTAATCTTTCGGTGAGTTGGCTCAAATAGAGATTAGTGATCTCTTGCTATTTAACCATATTGACAAATAATTTTTTCATCATCTCTTCATTGAGCTCATCATTGTCACCCATTTTCCGCCCTTCTTTTTGCGATGTATTTCTCCTGGAATAAACTTTCATTCACACCCAACAGGCTAGAGGAAAGGCGACTCTTATACCACTCAAGTATCCCTTATGGGATATTACTTGAAATTCACAAAATATGTATAAAATAACAACAAACTAAATCTTGAATTTTTTTATTTTTATGATAGGAATATGCAAAAATAAAGTTTTTTTGTATTTTGCAAACCAATCACTTCCGGCACTACCCAAAAGCTTCATATAACTCAGAAAAAATACATAGAACAATAAACAAGAGAAATAATTTTTTATCTCTCAGATCTGATTTTATTTATTTATTTTTACGGCTGAAAACTGCCTCAAATTTCCAAAATTCACAACTACCTGAAATGGACTGATAAAATTCTGATTTTCGAGATAATAACATATATAAAATATAAGGAATCAGATCCAACCTTCAAATCCGGAAAATGCCAACGAAAAACCCCAAAAATAATTGTTGTAAAACCCTAGGGGTGACATCACCCTAGGAAAGAGCCCAAAAACTCCACCAAACTCCTCTAGAGAAGTCGCCAATCCTTCCTCAAGGCTAGAAAATATTTTGAATCAATGGAGATGGAAATCTCTCTCTACCACTGAATCAATCCCTACAAACTTAAATCCCTGTAGACTCTGTCTGTTGATTTGATCTGAAGTAGACTCCAAATTAGCAAACTAGGTAGGACCTTTCACCACCGAAGAGTGCTCTGCTATCTAGGAGTAGATCTCTCACCAGCGAAGCTAGGGTTCTTGTGGGATCTTACTCCACAAGCAAAAAGCATGCAACCAGCAATGGCTTCAATATCATAAAAGAGTGAGTGTATGAATGAATGCCTTCCTCTCCCCCAAGTGCTTCCTTTTATAATTTCTCATTGCAACAAAGGGCCCCAAAAGAACCCTAATCGACCCCTTGGGAAAAATCCACATGTTAAAAGAAATAACTTAAGTGACTTTATCACCCATATGCCAAAAAGTGCACTTAAGTCACCCCAACGAAAAATTAGAACATAAAGTACCATAGGGGAGCATCTCACAACCTTATTTCACTTAAGTCACCTCAAAGTATGTATCCAACTCCAAAAATAATGTATAAGTGAAATGAAGGTACAAACCACACCCAATAACCATCAACGTCACTAGCCCCTTGGGCATAACCAAGGCTAAGACGAATGAAAAGCTTCCTAGTCCATCTGCTCAGAAATGGGAAAATAACAGTCCTCCCTTCCCAAAAAATGCTTGACCTCAAGCATTATCCTGTCATGTTGCAGAAGTTGAATCCCACAAAGCAAGTTTCTCCACCTCATCCTACAATCAATCAAAATAATTGTTGCAAACTGAATACCATAAGGCAAGTCTCTCCTCCTCACCCTTTAGTCACTTAATGATCGGTGGGATCCTTAATAACCAAGACACGCTATGTAATCATCATGTCAGTAGAGAGCAATGTTGCCCCTGAAGTAGTATGATACCCACACCAACTCTCCACTGGTACCCACACTGAAACTACCAATCTATCCAATCCCTGCCAATGTGAAGCTGCCATCATGTGATCACTCACAATCACTGCCTCTTCAATCAACCCATGGGTACGAAAATCCACTCTGAATCCTATAGCATCCCCTGGATCAACCTGTGAAACAACCTGTATAAGCACTAAGCGTGCCAACTCTCCCACATGACCCACACTCGTGAGAGCAAGGCTCCTCATAATGTGTCCCTTGTGCGGGAAGAATCCCAAGTCCCCAGTAAACGGCCAACCGACAATATCAACTCTACATAGTCCATGCCCAACATAAGCCCATAATAGGGAGTAGAGTCCACATCACCGTACACAACAAACGGGTATCCCACACACCTTACAAACTCCTCAAACCTCATCCTTGACTCTGTACCTGTGTAGAAATTGTCCTCAAAGACGATCACATATCGTAGAGGTTGTTTCTTCCTCTAGTCAATGTTCCATGTTTTTCTTTCGATTCAAAAGATTCTAATGTTCTCGTTCTTCTATAAGAGATCTTCCTTGAAGTTGTAATCTACCATAAGTGCATTATTTTCATCAATCTTTCTTTGTTCCATCATTTTTGTTTCTAAAACCTTTTTTCCGTAGTAACTTTCAAGGATTCTCCTTCATTTCTAGTGGTCTCCTCTTTCATCTACATTTTTCTTCCTTTGCACCTCGCTCAACAATCTTCAAAAATTTTGGGCACTCACAAACCAAGTGCCTATATTTGCAATAACCTATACATTGGAAAGGGTATTTTCATGGTCCAGAGATTGAATCCAATTATTATCTCCAGATAGCAAAGTAATATTTTTTGGAAGCGACTTGGTAGAACTATCTTCACACAAATCCTAGTATAGTTTGAAACGTGTTTTCCATGATAAAGCTTGGAGGTTTCAACTGCCTTACCTATCATATTAAAAATCATATCAAAGACATATTTGGACTAGAACTCATGGGGGATAGTGTAGAGTTTGATGTTAACAAGTATCGTTGTCGGCACTTCCTCTGCTTTGTTTGAAACTACTTGTACTAGTATTTCATGGAAAGGCTCGCATTCCTAAAGAACTATCTCGATCTATCTCATTAGTGAAGACCACAATGAAGAAGCCTCTCACACGTGATTTTATCTCCACGCCTCCACACATCCTCCAATTTTTAACATTCCATGTATGCATTTCTCCCCTCACACCGAGATCCCTAGAAACTTCAGATCATATGTTCCCAAGAAGGTTTGAAACTTGTTTCCTAACTTCATTAGACTCTAATTATTTAATCGGATCTACCTCCACGGTTAATATGCATGGATTTTGTTCCATTTTGTTGGTTGTCTTTCCTCTTACCTGCTACCACCATGGCCGCAAACACCTCCTTTGAGATTGATGAGTTTGCTCCCTAAATTTTTGGCAATAAGAAAATTGTGAGGGGGAAGCCCCCTTCCATTTCACATTTCAAGCTCTCTTAGTCAAACCTCCCTCTCCACACCACCAACTAGAAGAGGAGAATCTTTGAAACAACAAATAATTTTATCAAACTCTAAAGAAAGCTCATTTTTTTAGAAAATCCCTATTTATTTATTTTCTAAACCAACAAAACTTTATATTAGAAGGAAATATTTGGTTGTGCCAAGCCTGAAAACTATTAGTCCAAGCTTGAGCATTATACAAAAGTAAAGCCGAAGAAATAATCATAACGAAGAATCAAGATTAAGAATATATTTGATGTCTTCTTGGAGCTTGTTGACCACCATGTAGGAGGCAAGCCATAGCAAAGAAGATTCCTATTATCCAAGGCCCAGTTAGCCAAGCCATCAGCAACTTTATTCCTTTCACGAGGAATGTGATTGAACTGAACTTCTTGAAATTTCTCTTGCAATGTTTTTATCTTCCAAACCTCTTTAGCAATTCGCCAATTGGGAGAAGAACCAACACTATTTTCAGACAACAACTTCATAATGATTTGAGAGTCTGCTTCAATTTGAATTTTCTGCCACCCAATTTTTAAAGCCTCTTGCATGCCTTTATAAACCACTTTCACCTCCGCAAGATTATTGGTAGTAATACCCAGATTCTCTGCAAAAAGGAACTGCACATCACCTTCCTTGTTTCTACCAATGCCTCCCATAGCAGCTCTTCCTGGATTTCCTCTGGAAGCTCCATCTGTATTCAATTTTCCATAACCCAAAGTAGGGTCTTTCGATTGACTTTCTCTTACGATTTTCTTATTAATATGAAAACGGGCATAGAAGCATCCCTAGGATCAAGAGATAACTGATTGCATATATGCTCCCATTCCATAGAAAGAGTATGGGGCAAAGATATTTTGTGTTTTAGACTTTCAGCTATATTGATTTTAGTTTTTTCCCAGACATAAGATCCGTCTTTGCTGATTTGTTGGAAAATTCTACTATTTCTTTCTTTCCAAATATTCCATAGGAGAAGAGAGATACCACTCCATAATCCGGGAGAAGATTTTGTCCTTTAGGGAGAAGTCTCTGCCAATCTTTGAAAACCTGCTCAAGGGAGCCAAAATTATTCCAGTGCAATTTAAACAAAGCAGAAAGATGTTGCCAAATTGGAATAACCCAGGACAGAAAAAAATGAGTAGAAGATTCTTCATCTTCTAAGCATAAAGCACATCTGAAAGGGCCATAAAATTCTTTCTTCATACTATGTAGCTACCGAAAAGGTATGAAGCACTTTATGGATTTGTTTAGCTTCCAAAGAGGTAGCTCTTCCAAGCATCGTAGAATCATCAACAAATTGGAGGCAAGATATTGGATGAATGTTTTTTCCTGCACGCTTTATCGAATCTCTCCCATGCATTCCGCCAAAATAATGAATAAGAAAGGTGATAGGGGATCTCCTTGTTGAATGCCTCTACAAGCTCCAAAACATTCAAGGAGATCCATTAAATAAATCCTTATTATCTAAATGATCGATTAGCCTATTTTCTTGGAGGTTTTCATTTTGACATCTAGAACTATTTTCTCAAGCCATCCTAGAGCATGACATGTCTACAACACAATATTTATTCATCATGAATAGTTGAGGAATATTTTTAATCATAAAGGAATTGTTGCATTCGTGTTTTATATTTTGTGTTATTTTTGCTTCATATCTTAAATTGGCACATACCCACAAACAACTCTCTAGGCCTATAGTTGTTTGTTGGAAGTAGGATTGTAGGATTGAAGTTGTTTATCACTAGACTAGTGAAGTTTAGAATTTTTCTTGAAAATTAACTCTATCCTCTACTTTTTGTATGATAGAAAGACTTCTTGTCACAAACATTGCTTCTATTTGATATCTATACAAGAGTGGGTACAAAGAAATTGTGTGTAGTCTGATTATTTATAAAAGAACTCCACACGGATGATATGCACTTTTACAGTCATTTGTCTGCTTTTAGGTCATACACATTTTTTTGATAATTTATGTTAATAGGAGAAAGTTTTGTTGACACGCCTTGCAGATTTTCTATAATTTGGATAGAAGTAATCCTATCTTTTCTTCTATATTTTCAGCCATCATTCTTTTTGTTTTGAATTTGAGCCCAGTTTTATAATAATATTCATCAAAGGTAGAAATATTTGCTGGTATGCCGTGCAGATTCTGTGTGATTGGAGCACATTCTATGTTTTGTCTGTAATTTGAATAAGGTCTTCCCTTTTTTCCCTACGCTGCAACTCAGTAAAAAATTGAGACGAGGCACTTGAGTTCTTTTTCAATAGTATTGATGCTAAGACTGGCTTTTCCAAAAACCTAAGATGTGCCTTGTTATGCAAGAAACAAACTAATTGCCTACTTAGGCTAAGGAAGCATTTTGTTATGTGAGTGAAAATATATTGTCTTGTGTACTTTGTGAATTTTAACGTCGTGAGAGTCCCAAACACGGTCACAGCTCAAAACATTTTTCCCACCGTATATGGCAATTTACGAGAATGAAATGACCCTTTCAAGGGATTAGACCAATAACCAAGGAATTTAGACAAACACCAAATGATTCAAATCTGATTTTTATAGCAGCAGACTGAAATTAGAAAATCAGCAAACTGAACTCTTCAAAAATATATGCCAAACACCAAATATACTTCAAATAAACTTGCCACAAATTAGAGATATCTTTTATGCATCCAATAGAACCAAGAACAATGATAAATCTGAAACAACACACTGCTGGAAATTAATAAATGTCCAGCGAAGAGCAGCCACAAGAAAATTATAGATTATGGGTCTAGAAACCCCAAAAATCATGAAAATGCAGATTCCGGCCTTAGAAAATATGCCAAATCAGATTATAAACTGAAAATGCAAATATATGTTCTTAAACCCTCAAACCCTACACCAAGGTAGGTCACTCCACATGTAGGAAGCCAATAACAATCTGAAAATGAATGTTCTCTCCTCAAATCTGTCTTGAACTTCAATGCCAAGCAATAATGAAGGGTTTTCGTCCTTCTAGGAAAACCACACAAGAGGGATTCCGTCCTCAAGTTGAAGAACAAGGAGCAACAAGCTCTCAATGCTCAAGATAAAAAAATGCACCAAAACTAGATGTCAAATGATGTCTTAAGTCTCCTTTTATATTCCTCCATTGGCGCCAAAGCTTGAAAGGTAAGGCCGACCCCCAAGAGATGTTCTTTTCCTTCATTAGCTTCCTTTAATTTGCTTTAACTCAGTCGACCTGCTATAAGAGGGAAAAACACTAAAAGAAAATATAAAAATTAGTAAAAACATAGCAAACGGAAGCTCAATGTTCTCCTCCATCTTTTTTGCTTCTTTGCCATGGAGAAGGAATGGCAAAAATCCCAAATAGTGGCTCTCAAGTGGGAAAAGGTGAATTACAATGAATTACAGACTTTTTTCTTTTCTTATTGTTCAAATAAACATGATATTTGAGAATGATCAACTGAGGAAGGATGCTCCTTGTTAGTGCATTGAAGTTTAAACAACAAAGCTACTCTACTTTGGTAGATTCATGTCCATGTTTCCGATTATGAATTTTCAATTGCTACTCAGAAATCTGCTGAATTGTTCGCCCTTTCTGTCATTGAAATTCCCTTCAATGACAAGTGCAAAGAAAAGAAAAACATAAGTAATTGGAAAAATAACCTGTTTTTATATAGATAAAAATATAACAACCAATACGTGATTAGTACTGAATGTTATGTTCAATACTCTGCAAAACTGAGTATGCTATGCGGAGCTCTTAGCAAAGCATGTTTAACAAGTATGATGAATTATATGGATCTTCATGAAACTGCTTACCAATTGAATAACCAGCTGTGTTACTAGTTGAGAGTTGCAACTATTGTAATCATCTCTTTGTGAAAACCCATTATGACAATTTATAATGACTCTTTCTGAAATACAGTTCTATTGTTAGCTTCCATCCTAGCTTATTCATCAGATACTGTCATGCTGATGCAATTCACAGTGTGGCTAAAACATACATTGTATTTCTGATGGAACCGACTTATATTGATGAATAGAATTTTCATATGCACCTATTCCCTTTCATTTGGACTTGACTCATACACAAACGAATACTTCTATTGAATTTATTTCTTTGAGTCTAAATTGCAGCTTGATGGCATTAAATATTTATCACTTCTATCAGGCAAATTAGATCATTCTGATAATCAACACAGAGTGAGTTGTGGTTTAATAAGTGTTGTTGTTTTGATTTTCTAGGTGGTAGTTTTGATTTCCTACACGGTTATCTCTGTTTCATGGGTTTGTGATATGGTGCTCTTGAAGTGCATAAAATAAATGTGCCAGAAAGTTAATTTGCACCTGCCCTGTATTCTAGATTTTTTAGATTATTTCCACATGTGGTCATTTACACCTACCTTGTATTTTGTCCATATCTATTCCAATTTTCTTCATCTTGACTTACTCATTAAGTGTTGTATTACTAACACCCTTGGGTTATAAGCAATATAGTCAATATGGATACTAGTTCGAAATACCACTCTATCATCATCTGTACATAGGTGGAATCAATTCCTTTTGTGTCACCATATAGTGGTCTGCAAATGCTTTGGATGAATATAATTCACTGTTCTGAATATGGTCTATTCATTCTCTATATAATTTATGGTATATACACTTGTATTTCTTAGAAGTAGTTCATAGTTTATTTACTCTATATATTTTTGGTATATACACTTGTTTATATATTTCTGTAAGTTCTATGAAATGGGGAGGTGTATTTATTGTTATGTAATTTTCTATGAGCATTGAAATTATCACATACCCAATTGTTCTTATGTTAAACATGCTATAAAAATTTTGACATATAATTTTTAGTTGTGTAAATTCCCGTCTTAATTACAATTCAAACGGAGTTTTAAGGCAATATTCCAAGTGTTTTGAAAGTTAATGATCAACTTTGGGGTTTTTCCCATCAGTGACCGAGTGCCTTTTAATTCATTTTTCTGTAATGCAAAGACCAGTTGCACATGCTCTATAAGACTATCTGAAGACCAGTTATACCTGTGACAGCATCAACAATACATTCCAAGGAATTTCTTTTTTGTTGTAGTCTGCATAGCATCCAACCTGTGCTATCTGTATGTGTTAACTTTTCATATATGCAGCACTTGCATAATTGAATGTTGTTCCCATGCCAAAGAAGAACCTTGTCTTTACCATGGTTGTTTCCTGAACTACTATGCTTCATGACAATGTTTTCTCTCAATATTGTATTCTCTTTATTACGTTTGCATTACAAACAATTCATCACATTTTTGCTTTTGTTTTTAATTTTTCTGTACTTACCGGCATTTCCATCATGACCTACAATCGGTCCCATTGATACCCCATCCTTATGGATCTTATTTCATCCGAGGTTCTAGGATTAGTTTCTTTCTTTAGTATGACTCGCTTCCTTGGTCTTGCCGTCCCAAGAAGGTTTTTGATTGCATTGGGTCACAAACCCCAATATCTTGCTTATCAAATTATTATTCAAATGCTTTCACTTACTTACAATGAAGGGTATCCCTCTTCTTAGCGTTATATTACCATTGTGGCTTGCCTTTGTCTTCTTTTACAACCACAATTTGTTTATTATTTAGCTTCAAGATGCCAATGTGCAGCTCTGCTTTTGTGATGTTGCTTTTTTGAGGTCCTCACTTGCAGATTCTTTCCTAATTTCTTCAACATCATATCCTGTAAGATCACTTAGGGCACATTCTCTATTAACAATTATGTCCTTTAACTGGTAGATGTTTTTAAGCAATTGTAAATCCAAGGCTTCTGTAAGCAATTCGAGTTTTGAACAATCAAGCTCATCCGATTTAGCAAAAATGTTCATGAGGTTCTAACCTTTTAGGATTGTAACTACTTTGTGTGTGTAATTGTGGTGTCGAAAAAGCATTATGTTTATCACTATTTTGTTGATAATATTAGTACCTATAATATCATTAATGTGTTCTTTATTTGTTTCATTGTTTGAATTATTAATTAGTATCCCTGGTCCCATGGAGGGGGAAACTGCTTCAATTTTATTTATTTATTGGTCTCTGACAGTTCCATGTAATTCTAAAATAGTGATAACTGCAAATGTAAATATCTTTACCTAACAATTAAGAGCAGTCACTGTTTTGGGAAAGGATTTTCAGAAGTAAGTAGACGTGGGGTTAGGTATTTGCAATTAATCACAATTATTTATTTATTTTTTGAAATATGCCTCACATATATCCAAGATCTATTTAGCATTACTGATGACATATTTCTCTTTGACATATCTATAGCCTCGATTGGTCAAGGTTTATTGCGTAGATTTTTATCACGGAAAATTCACAAATCTCAAAGTATTGTCTGCCCATGCTCGTGTATCAAGCTATGATTGAACTAAAGAAAAATTACATACATTTTAATGAACACAGAGCTCTCTCATAAAATAACTTAGGTGCATGATGGGTTTTGGGGTTTCCACTTTCTTGCTTCAATGCTTGAGATTCAAGTGGTAAAGAGTTGATTTATAGAAAAATACTACAATTCAGCTAGCTTCTTCAAAGGCCCTCTCCTTCCTCTGCTTTGTGTTGTGGCTAGGTTTCTTATATTCTACTGGGGTTAGCCATTTTTCCTACATGCTAAAAGGTGAATATCTCCTCATGGCCAAAGAGGTGGCTTCTGTTTGTAGGATTTGGATGTCGCTCCCTTTCATCATCCAATTTCGTACCCCCAATTTATGTTGTTGGAAAAGATTTGAAAAACAAACATAATGTTATCACATAGTTTTTGCTCATTGAATGTGGGTTATGCCCATTTGAAGGCCAAATTCATTCACACGGATGAAGAGATCAGTCCACTATTGAGAAGCTTAAGACACTCTTAAAACCTACTCAAGAAGACCATTGTTCAAGCCCAAGCATTCTTGCTTCAAAAGTTGATGGGCACATTGTCCAAGACCTAGGAAATTTTGTATCCAAGAAACCCATGTCGTTTACATTTAGTTTAGACAACAATCATATTCCTAAAATATCATATCTTAAAAAGTTGGTTGGCTGCGCAAAGCTCAAATTTGGGTAAGGCTCTCAAATGAGCACCTCATCTCATGGTGTGTGATGTGCAAAAGCAGCACAAACCTAAAGTAGAATATGACAATATGTACAGAATATAGGCATTTTCGAAGGCTCTAAAACATTTGTGTGACTGCCCTCACCATTGTACTTGAGAAACGAAAGTAAGTCACATGATAGTTTTTGGTTTTGTGAAAGATGAGATCCATGGGAATTGTTAAGAAACGACAACAAATAAGATATAGAAAAACATGGATTTCTTAATACATACAATTGTGCTTTCCCCTTCAACAATAATATTTTATACTAGTTTTTACCATGTTACACGGAACAGAGGTTAAATTTGACGGCCACCTATGCCTGTCAAACAATTTTTGGGTGACGGTAATTTTTCAATACTGCCCTTCAAAAACACAAAATAATGTTATTTTTTACTAATTATTCTATATTTATTATATCTTTTTGATATATATTTACATATATTTTTATAATTTATATACAAACCTATATAAAAATTGACGGTCACGTTTTAAATGTGCAAGTCGCGTGTGACGGTTAGATAAAATATTTACAAGTATTTTACGTCTAAAATCATGAAAAACGTCTAAACGGCCGTCAAATTTAACCCCTGCACGGAAATGCCCTTCGTTGTTTATTCTTGTTAACGTATTGGAAATGATACACAAGTACGAAATATGACCGAAATGCCCCCAAATGTTGTCCTATCCCACGTACATACGGAAATGAAATGGTAATGACTATGTCGTTTATGGCAAAGACAAGTAATTCAAAAATCCTTAAAACATAAAAATAAACCCTAAACTTCATAAAACAATAACTTAAACATGTATATATACATGTAATGCAATGCTAAAACACACACTCTCATTTATGATTTCGTTGTTCATTTTACAATAGCAAGCAAGAATTTAGGAGGCGGCGATCGCAACAAGGAGTTTAGAAGGGGCATTTAGTACTAGTAATTTGACACGTAGTCTTCACTCACATAATTTAGATCTCACACGAGGTCAATCGTAAGTAAAACCACAAGCTATCTTTGTAAGGCTTTGGCCACCCACTAGTTTATATAAATAGAACACAATAATTTCCAAACAAATTTTGTTTCCTCTAATAACTTACACATAGTGAGGATGTTTAAAAAAATAACAAATAATTTTTTTAAAATAGGAATGAAAGAATATTTTTGAGATTATATAATAAGAAATGAAACATTGTTTTAATATTTTAACATAACATTCAAAAATAAATATCATGATCATGAATGACTTGTGCATTGATGAATGAAACTTGGAAGAAATTTAGAATACACACATCATTCATGATCATGATCACATAAAAAGTAAAAAGTGGAATAAAGGGTTACATGAAATGAGAAAACCCTACATTTTTTCCTTAAGTTGTAATATGTATTTAATACTTGAGTGTCTAAGAGCAATGAAATGAGTTGTCTTGTGTGAGGTCATACTCCTTATAGTCTTAAATTCCTAAGTGTTAAGTAAGTTTTATAGGAATTACATTTGTTCTAAAAGACATCAACACATGACCAAAGTAACCATGTAAATGTAGTTAGAACAAGGGTAAATAAGATTAAACTATGGAATGATCGCTACGAAAATTGTATGCCCTTGAATGAATGTCAAACCAACTAAAATGCCTAATGTGATCATAAAATGAATGTAATAAAGGAGAGTTGCACGGGTGATAAAACAACCTATGAAATTGGGAAACCAACTTTGAGGCTTGAACACAAACCTTGTACGCATAAATGTGGTTAAACAACGATGTTAATGAAATAATGAACATGAAGCCTTGAGAATGGAATACCTTGGGTTGTTTCCAAGGTCTTGTGAGTTAAGAATATTGCACTCTAGTTTTAATTGTAAAAGTTAGTAGAACCCTTGGGCGTAGATGGGAATACATTAAACCTAAGATCTCTTAAGAAGTAGAATTTATGGCCAAAACCTGTAATTAACCTATAACTATCAAGAATGAATCTTTAAGATGATGAATTAGAAATAGAGAGAAATAGGAGATTAGTCACTTAAACTCAATGAAAACTTCTTTAATGTTAACATAGGTGAAATGCACCTTCATGGTGCAACATGATTTGTGAAAATAAGGAGTCCTAATTGGAGCAAATGGATTGTGAATCACATCACAAACAATGCAAATTAATTAGTTAACTTACATGGTTGGTTGTAATAACTTGAAGATGAAAAGAGTGTACCCTTAGTGTTCAAATAATACTATGAAAAGAACTCGGAATAGGTCCACTCTTGACCTAATAACCTTCCTATTACTTTCCATGATTTTTGTCCCTCCCTGTAATTAAAGCATAACTCCAACCCAAATAAATATGATTCTTAGAAATGAATCCTTAGGACAAGTATTGGTAGACTCATGGGTGTGTAAAGTGTTCCTAGTGAGATTAAACTTTTGTGAGAACATGAATTCATATGGAAAACAAAACTTATGACGTGTAAATATTAACAAAGACTCAAACCAAGCATTGAATGATAACAAAATCAAAAAGGAAATAGAAATGCCCTAATGGATGGAAGATTATATGGAAAGGGGATGTAGACCTAATATCCTTCAAATATTAAGATTACTTCCCGACTTCATGTCATTTCGTAATGAAGGTAAAACTAAATTTCAAGTAACCTTATTTTGGGAAGAAACCTTGAGCATAAGATATAGCGTCATGGTATTGTACATGATTAAAATGCATAAAACTAACAATGGAGTAATGGAAATTATTATAATAGAGAATGAATCAAATTTAAGTGTGCTAATTTCAAGTGAGATTTTAAATGAAATCATTATAAGTAAAACGTTAAACGAAACAAATAAAATCCAATTTAGTTTAAAGAAGAATGAAATTTTACATGTTTAGTGCTTTTGAATAATTAAGGTCAAGAATGAAATAGCTCTATAATGAATATGTAACCATGAAAACGCTTTGTCGTGGGAAGTGTCTACCAAGAGTGTATATTGTAGTCGGATCGTTGTTATAGTTTATCATTTTGGGAAATGAGGCTTTGATGCGCATCATGTGGGTTCATGTTTTTGCAAATGTCTCATGTGTTTCATATTATCTTAAGTGATCCCATGTGGTGTCATGTATCAAGCAATGTAAGTCACAAAAAAATTATTATGGTTTTGTGTTAAAATTGTGAGCGTGAAATTTGGTATCAAATCAAAGGTTCATGCTCTCAATCCTCTGGGATAGTTGGTGTTATGATGATTATGCATGATAATGTAGCCAAATTATGAACATACCTGATATACTGCAAATAATATGAACTCCAAAAGAAAATAGATCTCCTTCTTTGTTCCTGAATAATGAATTACAATGTTTCCTAAATAGGAAAACAACTCCCAACTCGAGTTACCAAGCAAACTCTAACTAACTCGACTAAATCTACTCTAGGTGGCGGAAATTACTATTTTTAGTAGTTTACTAGAACTTGCTATTCTTAGTAAGTTCGCATGCTTATTCAGTACAGCACAAAAATTGCCACACATCTTCTACATCCCTAAATTAGAGGAATTGCCAACTTTCTAACTCATAATGCAACTAATAGACTAAAATTAACTAATGCCCAAAAATAGGAAAAAACTGAACTATAACTTAAATCCTAATTTTCAGCCTCAAGATGGCGGATTTAGGGCCCAAAACGTGTTGAAAACTTGTCCCAACTAGTAGGGCGGGTTACCGCTGCGTTCGTCTCATCGAAACATGTGGTTTCAAAAACAACGGACTCAAACGGACATCCGGAGCTCAAATTATGACCTTGTCAAGTTTCTGCTAATTATGGCGCATCAATGTTATAAATGTAGGTTCATGTTTTTGCAAATGTCTCATGTGTTTCATCTTATCCTAAGTGATCCCATATGGTGTCATGTATCGGGCAATGTAAGTCACAAAAAAAATTATCATGGTTTTGTGTTAAAATTGTGGGGGTGACATTTGGTATCAAATCGAGGCTCGTGCTCTCAATCCTCTTTGATAGTTGGTGTTATGATGATTATGCATGGTGGTGGAGGAGATGAGAAGAGTAATGTGATATTATGTTGTGATGTGACCAATGTTGTACTTGTGATATTATGAATGCACCTATTGTGCATACCACTTAGAGTGGTTTTGTTATGATGTTGATGTGCTTGTGATGAGAGTATTCACTCTCTCTTTTGTGAATTCAATAATAATTTCACATGTGATGTACCTCCTTGTTGTGTGAAAGGAATTTTATTGTGGACTATGGAGTGTTTTATTATTCGTGATGTGTATGTGAGCTAATGTATTGTATGACAAAATTGTTTCATAGTAAATTATATCATATCGTGATGTTACCACCGTATTGTTATGTATCATGTTATATCACCACGTTATATTGCAACTTTTGTATGTTACACGATGTTAGTCGCCATGTTCATCATGCATATGTTTTCATGTGTTATGTGATGAATACATGTCATGAATTGGGGGCATATGGTGATTTTATGACCCCTATTGTACTATACTTGCACTTTGGGTGCATTATGTGGAAATGTGATGTGTTATATGTTGTGGAAATAATGTTGTGTTATACCGTGTAAATATACCATGCGTAAGACACTATGGTTACTTGTGTGTAAATCACCATTTTGTTAGTAATGTATTTATGTATTATGTTGTGAACCTTACACTAACCGACCCTAAGGTAAGAAATCGGTAAAAGTGTATTTGTAGAGAGAGAATACATATCTTGAGTCGTGTGTTGGAAGTGGAGTCTTATGTAGACTAAAACCCACTTATCCGTTTGATATACTTCGAGCATGCTCGGTATATTATGGAATGCACACCATTAGAGGCTCAAATTGTCTCTCTTATATGGTTTGTCCATTGAACAATCCTACATGATACTCGCCTATGTTGAGCCTTTTCAAAGTTTGGAGAGATGATTTAGATAGAGATTATGGTAGATATATATTATTTGATCAATTATTATTTATATTCCGAGTCGCGCTCGATGTCGGACAAGGTTTGATGCCCATATGAGGATGTCGAGATGTACACTCAATGTTGGATAAGGTTCTATGTACTTGTGATGTTACTTTGGTTATATATTTTGCAAGTTGAGGCTCGATATATAAGTGCCAACAACTCGATGAGTACCCTTTGGGTGGACGTACAAAGCCAAATAGTGATTGTAATGTGATATTCCTCTATACATGTTTTATTCGTAATTTTCACTATTCATTTCTCTTGCTTTTGGAACCAACAATTTCTTCCATTTTACTTTTGGTTGAGTTATTGTTTGCAATTTTGGGCATTTTATTTGATTGTTGCACTAACATAATGATTTTTGCACTAACTATGACTAATTAGCCATTTATTTTACTTAGATTGAAAGTTGAATTTGAGCTTTAAATTTATCTTCTCGCTTGGCCCAAAGCAATTGAATTTGATGTCACTTGGAAATTTTACTTGTTGTTTTGGCATGTTGGTTCTAATATTGTTATGTGTTGTAATAGGGACATGGGTTCGCCATGGGTTGGTGGTACCTATGGGCCTCGCTTCTAGTATGGGGGTACACCCTAAGGAGTTATAGATAACTAGTGGGTTGTCGAATTACAAGATATTATGTCGTTTGGGCTAGAGTTTCTTAGACTCTATGCACCTAGGGGCATAGGGTGACCGGCCTCTTTGGTGGAGAATAGTAATATTTGTCCTCATTTTGTTCTTTGGGGACGTATATGGAGTTGTTTGGGAAGACTATGGAGATTTAGAGGTATATGGAGTTGGTATTATGATTTATGAGTACTCATGTGAGTCTGGTTATGTTTTATGTTGTTGAGGCTTGATGTACCTCATTGATAATATGATGTTTGATCCCATCCGATATCAGAGTTACAGGTTGTGGTTCATTTACATGAAACTTGAGTATGGGTATTGTTGGGGATTCTTGTTTGTCATGTTATGTCTACTTTTGTGTTGGGGGCATGTGTGTATAGAGTACTATGTTGTGCGGACTTTATGTTGTTTTCCATGGTCATTTGGGTTGGTGGTCTTGTGATGTGGTACAACCGTGAAAGTGTGTAACAAGATGTCTTGTGGGTCGTTAGTGTTATGGTTGACCTTTATGTGACATCATGATGCTATGTGTTGTTGGGAACCCGTGAAAATAAGTTAATAGAAATCCTAAATGATGGAAATATCATGAGTCAGTAGGATTAAGAAATAGTATAAAGGAAAAGAATAACTAAGTAATAATCTAAAAGAGAACTATCAATCTTCATAGAACATTAATAAATCGTTAAAACTTACCTTTTGCTTTGTGATCACATTTTAGCGACACAATTCTCATCCCTTTATAGGTTTTGTCATTGTTAACTTCTTGAATTAATTGCCCTTACTGAACCTCAAAGTTATGTCACATCAAGGACAAAGCTCTTATAAGGGGAGGGAAATGTAGAGTCTCAACTCCTAAAGTAAAATAAATATAAAAATGTGTTTATGAAGTGGCGGATGGTTGGAAGGAGTGGTGTGGAGCTAGTGCAATAGATATAGAGATTTATGGTGGAACGCGTCCTACCCAAGCCGTGACAAACATGGTCGTAACTCAATAAATCTTGTCACCCTTTCCTTCTTATCATCATGTCTCTGTCCCATTGTCATGCCAAGATAAGAGCTTTGAAAATGACAAATAGAGATCCATCAACAGATTCAAGGCATCAACGGAAAAACAAGTGGTAATTACATCAAAGTTCTCATAACGGACACGGGAGGTGAGTATGTTTCGTAATGCCCCACTTGGGACACCGAAAAACGCACCAAACAGGACTAAAATTTCAGGTAAAATTTTTTTGAAGTGTTTAATTAATACTAATACATCTCTTAAACTCTTTCTTGATTACTAATTGTTATCCAAAATTCACCCCCCTAGGGTAAATTTTGATAACATGCATCAGAAGATTCAAATCCCAAGCAAATTGATTGATTCAGAGCAAAATCAGGTTTCTAGGGTCCCTTCAGGTATTTTTCTAACTCCCCTGGCCGAAGAAACAGGGAGCAAGCTCTGAGGAAATGCAAAAAAGTAGCAGAAAGGCAAATAGGTTGATCCAGGAAAGAGTGAAAATTGGCTAAGTCCTGCTCAAGGTAGCATTTGGGACAAGTGGGACAAATGGAAGCAGATCGGCCGAAAAGCCTCTAGGCGGCCCAAATTGCATTGGGACAATCGGGCCGGCATACGCGGGCGACGCGAAAAGCCGATAAGGCCGAAAGAGGAAAAAAATTGGCTAAGTGTTGCTCGGACGCTTTGGGACAAAAGGTTCAACCGGCCGGTCGGCCGAAATGAGCACAGCGATCAAAAGAAAATGGGACAAATGGGATTTAAAGTACGCGGGCGGGCGCGAAATGCCGGTTCGACCGAGAGAAAATTGACTAACTGCTGAGAGGGACAGTTCGGGACAATCGGGCCAAAAAGGCGCGAACCGGCCGAAATCACTCAAGTCGATCCGAAGCAAAGTGGGACAAGCGGGCCAAAAATGCCCGAACCGGCCGAATCGGCCGAAATGAGCACAAAGGGCCCAAAATCAAATGGGACATCTGGGACAAATGGAGGCGAAGTACGCGAAAAAGCGGGGCAGGCGAGAACCAATGAAATAGCCCCACGTGTCCAGTTAAGGGCCCCACAAGTGAATTTCAAAATGAAAGCCGCGAAAAGACGGAGGGGAGAGAATTGCTCATCCAATCAGCACGTGCCACGTGTCATCCAGTGGCGAGCGCGGAAAGGATTTCAAAACACGCTTTACTGCTTTGTGCCCTAGATCTTCGGATCGCCATAACTTTTGATCCGAGCTCGGATTTGCACGTTCTTTACATCAACGGAAAGTCTGGTGAAATTCTCTACACGATTCCGGGGTCAATCTTGCGTTTTGAAGCAATGCGGAGGAGAAAATCAAGAAACGGCTCGACGCGTATTCATGGCGGAAATGACATTCCGGTGACCGAGTTAATGCAGAATGGGTCGCATTCTCCTGCAATCCGGTCAAAATGACAGGGTATGGGTTTGTAAGATCCTCCATGCCGTTTTAATACACCTGCAGTCAAGAAAGAATGGGCTCCCATGCCTTTGTACGTCTCCTGTTCCCTAGGTTCGACCCTTGCATTTTTAAAAGCCAGTTTTGGGCTCATTTTAAAAGAGAGGAACATTTTGGGCATAGCAGACTTCTTCTTTCACCTTCTTCAAGGGATTGATGAAGTATCAGACCTCTCCAAGGATTGTAATAGTTTTCTTTACCTCTTTGAGGGTGTAATGCGTATTTTGATATTAAATTGATGATGCAAGCTCTGTGAATGGGTTTCAATCCTCTGTTTGTATTATTTGCTTGATTTCGATGCTAAATTATACATTATCATCCGTGTATGTTTTTATGTTGTGAACCTTGGTCTCGTGTCTATTCGCATGACTAATATGTTTCACCACTCCTTTTGGTGCATCACCATCTTTAGTTAGTTTCAATTTTTGCACTTCTACCCCCGTCTCCTCGAGTTAGAATAGGATTAGGATCTAAACCTCTCGTAGTTTTACAAAATATAGATCTAAATCGGAGGAGTTTGAGGAACCAGACCTCTAATCTGGAGATTCCTTTCTCGGTTCCAAGTCCCACACTTGAGAGAGGTTTCCATGTTGTGCAATTACACTCGGATGCAAGAGTGATCAACCTACAAATCGATCGGTGTCCGGGGTGCTGTAATTTTGCACTAACACTAATTTTATACCATTTAATTTCTCTAATTTAAATTGTTCACTAACCCTAAACTCGAAATTAATTATTTAATTATATTTTAATTTTACTAGGGCCCTAAAAGAATAAGTCTACACCTCTTTTATTCTATTCACCCTCTCCTTAGGTTCATCACCCTTTCTTTTTGATATATTTCCCATTAAAAACAAATGACAAAAGAAAGGTGTAGGATTGAATAATGACCCTTAGATTAAAACAATCTTGTCCCTAGATTTTTATTAAACCCTAAACTTCTTTAACCCTTATGCTTTCCATCTCTTTCTTTTCATTTGAAATTTTCTTTCTTATTTCTCTCCTCTTTTGTTATGGTTCTTGTTTCCCTGTACGAGTTAAGGTGGGAGAAGAGCTTGAATATTTGTTTCCATAGAGATTTTGCTAAAGTTTTCCAATATTCATTTCATGTGTATGCATTGTTTGTGTTTTTTTTTGTGATATATATATATATCAAAATTAAACTCCCAAAGAACAAATGAACTCCAAATTACCCCCTTTTTTTTTTTGGTTTGAAACTAATATTTGTTTTTGTTTACTTGTTATATATATATATATATATATATATATATATATATATATATATATATATATATATATATATATATATTTAAATTGGCTTGTTCAAAGGCAGCGGCGAGGAAGGGCAAGTGTGGGAGAGGGGCAACAGCGCACGTGTGGGAGAGGCGGCAGGAGCAGCCAAGGAGGGGTGGCGCAGCTTGGCCGGGGGCGCAGAGTTTTGTGGGGTGGGGCGGTGTGGCCCGGAGGTGGAGAAGGTTTGGACAGTTCGCCGCGGGCGGCAGGGCAAGCGTGCGGGGTCCGAAGGGCGCGCCCGCCACACCCCCGCCCTATATATATATTTTAAATTGGCTTGTTCAGGGCAGCGCGGCCGGAGGAAGGGCAAGTGGGAGAGGGGCAACAATGCGGCACGTGTGGGAGAGGCGGCAGGAGCAGGCCGAAGGAGGGGCGGCGCATTGGGTCAGGCGCAGAGTTTTGTGGGGTGGGGCGGTGTGACCGGAGGTGGAGAAGGCTGGACAGGCCCGCGGGCGCAGGGCAGCGATGCGGGGTCTCGAAGAGGGCGGCCCGCCACACCCCCGCCCCACGGGACAAAGTGAAAGGGGTGGGGGGGGGTTCGGCCCCCCCCCACCAATTTTTTTTTAATGTGCGGTGGTGGGGGGGGGCGGAGAAGGCGGGGCAAACCCCCCACCAAAACACTTTTTTTTTTTCTTTTACCTATAAAATGCGAATTTAATAAAAACGTTTTCTTTTTTTTTTGTTTATTATTTTTATTATTATATAATAATCATATACAATATATGTAATATGTGATATTTGAAATATATAAATTTTTGCACATATATATAAATTTATATATATTTTTTCTTATTTTATAATATATATAATATAACTATCATTAATTTATTTGAATAAAATATATTATGTATATTATTTGTAGCAAAATATATTATGTATATATTTTG
Source organism: Taxus wallichiana var. yunnanensis (assembly GCA_018340775.1). Taxonomy (NCBI): domain Eukaryota; kingdom Viridiplantae; phylum Streptophyta; class Pinopsida; order Cupressales; family Taxaceae; genus Taxus; species Taxus wallichiana. The sequence goes on along the minus strand of CM031234.1, from coordinate 318,041,887 downwards.
CTACAAATAAATTAACGATAGTTATATTATGTATATTATAAAATAAGAATATATACCATCTAAGGATAATGCACAACGCAAAAAAGAAAACTACAGTTTTAAATGTACTACCAGCAATACCCATTTTCATTTATTTACTAAGATACAATGATTAATATGAGTTACTTTACATTTAGTGTAAAAGGGGGTAACCAAGTATTTTCCAATATAAATAAGACTTATTTCTAAAATAAAATCTTCAAAGTAGATAACTTAAACTAAGTATGATTATTTAATAAAAGCAAAACATCAAACTTCTCATGGAAATGAAATCTAAATTTTCAACTTTCATTTCATGTATTAACATTATCAACATTTTTAAGAGAGGAACATATTGCAAGAAGGAGAGTGTTTTCCATTTAATAGTAGTCACATGTTTCCATAACTAAAATAAAACAATTAGATTTCTAAATAACATCCTTTCTTAAGTTGTCACATAAGCAAGAAAGTGCAAGAAAACAAAAAACATATTTCTTTTCTTGACATAATGCTATCAATGTTTGCAAGGTAACAAAGGTATAAGGCAAACAAAACCTTCAACAAACTATGTTTCTTTTGTAAATATAAATACAAGAGTTATATCAAGATTCAAGTAGATAGATTATTTACTTCAATACTTCACCTCCACAAGCTTGGGCTATATGGATGTTAAATCCCAAGTGGCAACTAATCAAAATTTTCTAAGACAAGTTTACAAGTGATACAAAATGTACAAAATGGAGGATTTACAAGGAGATGTAAACTCTCACATACTATATTCGAAAGAGGGTTACATTACAAGAAAGTATCACAAGGAAGGATAAGAACAATGAGAGCCCAAAATGCCACCAATTCCAATTGAGAGCCAACTTCCATGTCTTCCAAAACCATGCAAGGAGAAAAGAGCTTGTTTGCCACCCAACCATAGGCATCATCACATGCCTATCCCAAGGTTGGGATGCATGCTAGCCTCCCCCAAGCCCATGGGAAAGAGGATAGCTAACCAAAACTTGCACAAGATGAAGGGTACACTAACAATAATACAAGCATACAAAGATAAGACACATACAAACAAGACTCCAAAATCTACAAGGAGGAGAACCCATGTTCATCCTCAAAAATGGGGAAGAGAGGAGAAAGTTCTCCAAAGTTATGCATCAAAATTATTTGCACAATATACACATCTCCATATCCTCCTTATTGCTCCTTATTCAAACAAGACCCTCCTTATTCCTCCCCCTTTCTCCAAGTCCTTGGAAGGATTTTCAAACCCCAAAGGGGTTTCCTTACCAAGAATGGGGAAGGAGATTCAAACCAAATGAATCAACTTCCCCACCTCAACCATTTGAGGGGAAAAATAATAAGACCCTACAAGGCTTGTCCATCAAGCCTTGAGGATTGAGAGGGAAAATTCCCTCTCTCTTCCCCCACACTCCAAAACTCCATCATGCCATATGATGGAGGGAGTTAAAGAAAATAAGCAAGCAACCCAAAATCCACATACAACAAATAACACTTTTAAGCAACCAATCTAGCAACTAAAAGGCAACAACACAACAAAAGACATGAGAGCCTACCTCAAGGAAAGCTCTCCAAAAGCTTTTCAACTTCAAGTTTTTCCACTCTTCACTCCAAGCAAATCACAAGCTCCAAATTATCCAAGCATCCAAAAGCAAGAAGTTCCAAAAAAGTCCCTCTCCTTTCCCATGGATGAGAATTTGAAGAGGAGCAAGCAAGCATCCTCACCAATGAGGGGGTGACATGTGTCACCCCTCTCCCTCATCAAGGTCAAAGATGCCAAAACAAAAGAGAGAAAGGGTAAAATTAACTTTTGCCCTCTTCTCCCAAATTCCCTTAAATGCAAGCAAGACAAAATAAGTGGAACTTTTGATAAACACACAAATCCACATCCCTTACATGGATGTGACTATTCAAGAGGTAGAAAGGGAGGGAAAACTCCCTCTAGCCTTGAAAATAAGCCCCCCTACCCATTAGGTAGGGTCCAAGGGCTCATTTTTATGTTAGGGGGACTCCCAAGCTACAAAGGGGTCCCCAAAAATGCCCAAAATACCCTAATTTCGGGTTTTACATTTTTGGCACAAGGGTAGAGGGTGTGGGGACCACCCAAGGGTCTCACATGTGACCCTAAACCCTTGTGATTAAGTGACACATTAAACATAATCAACAATTTAAATGAAAGAGGAGTTATTAACTCCCAAAACAAGTTTACATCATAACCAACTACCCTAACCAAAATTAATAATTCAAAGCACAATACATTACATACATTGGGGTCACTTATAGTGCCCAAAATTAATAATCACCTATACTAAGGCTTCACACAAAAACATGGCTAGGGCTCAGGCTCATTTCGTGAGTCACTTGCAAGTAAGATTGAGTAATCGGCATGAATCCACGTTCTCTTGTACACTGTCACACCGCACACTCATTGCACACATTAACCGCACCTGTCCGATACAATATAATTCAATGACATAGTAAGATATCAATGCGTTCTAAACTAACCTAACATCCTACTGAAATCAAGATGCGACAACGTGCACAATTATATTCCATATTCCAAAAGTTAGACAAGATGATAAAGTGACATATAATCCCACCATGCAACAATTATCCATCACTATAATTAGGTTCCAAACACATCATCATATTCATTAGTTTCCATGACATAACAAGAAAATGCGACAATATGGAAATTAAGCTAAATTGGCGCTATACGCCTAAATGTCCACACCTGTCTAATAAGATCAAATATCTAAATATAAAGTCCAAGATATAATCCAATCACTGTCAAAACATGTCTATGAGCAAAGAAACAACAAGCTACTGAGCTATAAAAAGTGTGGGCACTACAGGTTTCTAATGAATTTATGAATTTTTTGATATCATGGTATACACAAACAGCTTTATTACCAGTATACATCTCAAAAAAATGGTGTAGCAGAGAGCAAAAACAAAACCATCATCGAAATGTCAGAAGCATGTTAAAGGCAAAACATCCTCCAAATGAGTATTACGCGAAGTAGTAACAACTGTTTACATTTTGAACAAGTGTCCAACAAAACTTGTTAGGAACATGGTTCCTCAACAAGCATGGACAAACAAGAAACACAATGTTTCTCATTTTAGAGTTTTTGCTTGTGTAGCGTATGTACATGTACCTGATGAGCTAAGGAAGAAGTTAGAGAACAAAGGAGAAAAGTGTATTTTTGTTGGGTATTCAGAGAATAGAAAACATACAAGTTGTACAATCCAGTCACTAGAAAGGTTGTGATCAGCGGGATGTACATTCTATTGAGAATGAAGCATAGGATGGAAGTATAGAGAAAACAGTGAGTATAGCAACAATTATTTTGCATGATGATATGGCAGATGAAACTTTAGAGCAGCAAGGTACTGTATCTACAAATCTTAGACATCCACCACCAAATAACACAAACTACACATCCAACTTCAGCCATGCAATAGACACCAAAGAGAACACCACAAGCTACTCCATCACCACAAAGCAATCCTACATCAAATAGTCCTGTAACGGAAAACAAGAAGTCTAAGTGAGATTTATAATGTTGATACAACTAATTCATTTTCAGTTTTTGCATTATTTTCTCAGGCTGCAGATCCAAGTATATTTCAAAGAGGCTATAAAAATGAAGTTTGGGAAAAAGCCATGGATGATGAGATCGATGCTATAGAGAAGAATCAAACATGGGAGCTGATGGATCTTCCAAAAGGAAAGGACGTGATAGGAGTCAAGTGGGTCTACAAGACCAAATACAATGTTGATGGAAAAGTACAAAAACACAAAGCAAGGTTAGTAGCAAGAGGTTTTACGCAACAATATGGAGTGGACTACAATGAAATGTTTGCACCAGTAGCATGTTTGGATATAGTAAGAATGGTTTTAGCAATTACGCAACTCAAAACAAATGGCCTATTTATCAAATGGATGTTAAATCAACATTCTTAAATGGTTTCCTTGAAGATGAAGTTTATATAAATCAGCCGTATAAGGTTATGAGATAGAAGGTCATAAAGGAAAAACATATAAGTTGAAGAAAGCGCTCTATGGTCTCAAGCAAACACTTAGAGCTTGGTACAACATAATTGATTCTTATTTGATTGAGAATGGTTTTAGTAGGAGCAACAAGTGAGCCTACCTTATACACCAAGATAAATGAGCAAGGTAAGATTCTAATTGTTTGTTTATACGTAGATGATTTGATCATTATTGGAAATCTATCTACAAAGTCATTCAAATCAGCCATGAAGGAGTTTGAGATGACAAATCTTGGTCTTATGCATTATTTTTGGGCCATTTGAAGTCCAACAATTAGAAGGTGAAGTTTTTATCTCACAAGCAAAGTATGCAAATGATGTTTTGAAAAGGTTTAACATGTTGAATTGTAAGCCAACACCAACACCAATTGCAGTAGGTTTGAAGTTGAGCAAAGAGGATGAAGGATCATTTGTGGATCCAACATTGTTTAAAACGTTGGTTGGAAGTCTTATGTATTTGACGGCCACAAGGCTTGACATTATGTATGGTGTGAGCCTCATATCAAAGTTCATGAAATCTCCAAAAGATTCACATTGGCAAGCTAGAAACGAGAATGTTGAGGTTTGTACGTGGAACAATGAGTCATGGAATTCTTTATTCAAGTTCGGATGAGTTCAAACTCATTGGTTATACAGTAGTGACGACATGCTAGAAGTATAGATGATCAAAAAAGCACATCCGGGTACACTTTTCACTTTGGAACATGAGTGGTTTCATGGTTTCATCGAATGCGGTGATTACGCTTTTTGCACTAAACGGGTATGGATCTCCCTTCCTCTCGTACTAAACTAAGCTCTTCATCGTTTCTTGTTTTGATTCTAAACATCTTTGAATAATAGATGGTGAAATAAAATTGAATGATACAACCTTCAATTTGTCCGAAATATAAAAAATATAAAAATGTCTTGAGAGACCCCGCGCATAGAGCACTATACCAAAATTTCCTTACCAACCGTAACCTCTAGCACTATCTATATTGACCCTGTATACGATGGAGGTCCTTAAACCAACTAAAAACCCAATTTTCATACCTTGACCGAGTGAGATTTGAATCATTTTTTCTCGTCAATCACTTGTGGTGACGTTCCTATTTTAATAAAATATGATTGGTTTTGAATTACGGTTGTCATTTTGTTCGAGCGAGAACCAAAAATCACCGCTTTGCCTACTTCTAGATTTCCAATAGGAGAATTGTAACCAACCCTCAATCCAATGAAAATGATTTCAGATTCTAGTTTTACAAGCGGGTTTTGGGGCCGACTGTCGTTATACAAGAGTTCTGATGCGATTACAATAACCATCCCAAGAGTTGCCTTGGTAACTTGAGCCCTGTTTGTGGTAATCAAATTACTTTGAATGTGATAAATTCTATGTATACAAGGGAGTAAGTAGGAAACATCAAAATTTGTGATTGAACTTAAAACGATCATTTTCGAGGTCGAGTTTGTAAGCACTTACACTGTTTTGGCCAGTTTTCACAAAATTACAACTTTAGGTAGAGAAACCTTCTAGGGGGTTATTTAACTTCTAACTCCTCGTGGAACCTTTTAAATATAGTCTTTGTACTTTCTATAATATGAATTGATCAATTTCTTGTATGAATGGTTTTGGAAATTATAATGATTTCTCTTTCTTCCCTCTTATCTCTCTAGAAATAACTATGAATTTTGTGTTGGATTTGAAAATGCATCCGGGTTTGAACCATACCGAAGATTGAATACAAGAGCTATGGGGTTATGATAAAGTGAATAGAAAAGAAAATGAATTCTAGACTTTCTCTCTTCCTTTTTCTCTCTAGAAATAAGTATGAAATTTTGGTTGCTTTGAAAATGTAAATGGGTTCAAAATGTTTGAGTTTCAAACAAAATGAAAATTTGATATGATATTTTTTTGGTTATGATAGGGTGAATATAAAAGAGAATGAATTCTAGACTCTCTCTCTTTGTTACTCTTGTATCTAAAAATTTAAAAAATTGCAATAAAGTGTGAATGTGTGAAGAAATGACATCTCTCTCTCCCTACGTCTGTCTCATTCTACTTTTTGTTCCAATTTTCTTCAATTGATGGATGCTTAGATTTAATGCTTGTGCGTATGGTATTTCCATACATGTCTTAGGGCCTCGACCATGTGTTGGTTGCGGATACTCCGAACCGAGTAATTCAAGATGTGATATGTTGTATTTAATGAGTTGTCATTGAAAAGTTATATTCATCTTGCAATACATGTATTACCTTAGAATAATGATATGTAGTGTTGTTCAAGAATTGTTCTTATGTATATTTTGAAAAGGAAAATATCAATGTGGCTATATTTATAAGTGTTGAAATGGATGTGAAGTTGTACCTAAATGTTGTACCTATGTTGTAAAGATATTAAACTAATCTTTTACTATGTTAATTATTGATTTATCTCCTTAACACTCACAATTCTAGGTAGAATCTCATCTTACCCAAACTATCAAAATAAAAAAAGATTTTATAATCCCTATCATACTCTCTCCTCCCAATTGAGCCTTTTTCGTGTATAAAACACTAATCATGTTAATAAAACACTCTAATCTCATTAAGAGTCCTTTTTTTTTGCACCTAAGACAAGTCTTACTAAGGACCATTCCCTTAAGTATTTTATGAGGTGGTGAATATACCTTGTGAACCCTATCATATTTGGGCGAGCAAGGCCAACATGTCTAGGTGTTGTAGGTCTGACCATATCATGTATAAGTTTAATCCTCATGTGCGTAATTTCCCTTAGTACCCTAGTGGGTGGCCAAAGCCTTGCAAAGATAGCTGGTGGTTTTACCTACGATTGATCTCGTGTGAGATCTAAATTATGCGAGTGGAGGCTACATGTCAAATTACTAGCACATTAAACTCTTACATTGAAATATTTTTCCCCTCTTAGATGAAAGTGATCCCTTGGTGAGTAGTACTAGATTACCTCGAGTTTATCAAAGGTGTTGAGAGGTAAAGTTTTCAAACTCTCTTGTAGTGTCCTATAGTAGGGTGTAGCCTTCCCTCACCCCCTTCCGAGTGCTTTTGATGTTATTAGATCGTAGGACCTCTCTTAATGTTATTGATAAAAGGAACTTTAATGCGTATATACCCAACGATTGAAATCTTTCCTTGGTAGGTATTTGAAATGCATACAATTATTGGTATGTCTCGTTTGTAATATGTGTGTAATACTTGGGTGTCTTAGAATAATGAAATGAGTTGTCTTGTGTGAGATCATACTCCTTGTAATCTTAAATCCCTAAGTATCAACTAGGTTTTATAGGAATTACATTTCTTATAAACGACATCAACACAAGACCAAAGTAATTGCGTAAATGTAGTTAAAACAAGGGTAAATAAGATTAAACTATGGAATGATCGCTACGAAAAATTGTATGCCCTTGAGCGATGTCAAACCAAGTAAAATGCCTAATGTGATCATTAAATGAATCTAATAAAGGAGAGTTGCAGCACGTTTGTTAAAACAACCTATTAAATCGAGGAACCAACCTCGGGGTTTAAACACAAACCTAGTACGCATAAATGTGGTTAAACAATGATGCTAATGAAATAATGAACATGAAGCCTTGAGAATGGAATACCTTGGGTTGTTTCCAAGGTCTTGTGAGTTAAGAATATTGCACTCTAGTTTTAATTGTAAGTGTTAGAATAACCTTTGAGGGTAGATGAAAATACATTAAACTTAAGATCTCTCAAAAAGTAGAATTTATGGCCGAAACTTGTAATTAACGTATAACTATCAAGAATTAATCTTTAAGATGATGAATTAGAAATAGATTCTACTTGTAGGTAAGTAAAAGCATATTGTCTTCTCCCTCTTTTTATCATTACTCAATATGATGTAAGAGGATTAGTGGTGTTAATATAGGATTTAAATGTGCTTATTTCTTATTTTGAAAGTTATATGCTAACCCATTATTTTGCTTACATTTTGGGCGCCCACCTTGGGGCTTACCCCCTGAATTTTTAATCATTTTTAATTACATTACCCTTTAGAAACAATTGTGAAATTTTGAAAAAAAAATCATTTAGATTTCACTACAATTTTTTTGAATTTCCATGACTCTATTCCATTTTAGTGCATATGAACTATATTAGCGCGTATGCAACACAAAACAACGCTTATGCCCGAAAACAACGTTTTTGCACAAATTTCTAACCCTTGCGCTTGTAGGAACATACTTCAACGTGTTTGCAAAACTCACAGCACGTTTGTCTATATTTCAAATAGCATTTGAAGACATATTAGCGCCTATGCTCTGTGATTTTCTGTCTATACAGGTTTAGCATGTCTATGTGCACATCAACGCATTTGTCACTAGTTCAAATAATTTTAGACCTAAAATAATGCTTTTGTTTATGATGACTTCATTGCGTAGGTTTGAACATTTACTTAAAGTTCAACTCATATGACTTGAAACAACGTGTTTGTAGCCCGATACAACGCATTGGACTTGAAGTAGCACGTTTGTTCTATCAACATTTTTGCATAATTATTAACCAACCGATCACACTTTTCTACCTTTTAATGGTGTTTTGCAAGTCCTAACATTTTGCTTTCGTAGGAATATTGCGAGAAACAAGGGGAAACTCTATCGGTTGGACATTTGATTAGTATTTTACTAACATTTGTGGTTGCAGGGATATTGATTAAATCAAAACTACTAACCTTTTTCTTGCACTGAAATGCCTAAGTAACATCGGGGTTTGAAGTAAACTACTAATCCTTTGTTTTACAGGTCCCCTTGTCAAAGGCCCCATCATATAAATTTTAATTTTAATTATTTTTCATAATTCTCCCGGGCATGATTTTCACGTGTTTCGTGGCTAGAGTTTCCTAACATTTTCTTGAATCTTTCTAATTGGTTTGTGGCTTCGATCTTGAGTTTTCGCTAGAACTCGTGGCTCGGTATTATGATATCATGGCTCGCCTCTTCGCTTTGTTGCTCGCTTTTGTTGCTTTAGTAGCTCGTGTCGCCTAGATCGTGGCTCGTACTTCCCGGTTCATAGCTCGCCTTTGTTGTTCGTGGCTCATTTTTGTTGCTAGTAGCTCATCTTTTGAATCGCGGCTCATACTTCCTAGTTCATGGCTCGTCTTTGTTGTTCATGGATCGAATTCAAGATTACCGTTTGCAACGCGTGGTTCTAGATTTTTGTGACTCTAGATCTATGTTGGATTGCTTAGAGGGCACAACGTGAGTTTCATCGTTTTGCAAGCTCATGAAACTTTTGGTCACGGTTTTCGCAAGTGGACACATTTTTCACAAGGTCGGTGCCTCCTCTTCACTACTTGTGATATTTTCCTTGCCCTCTTTGGCATTTCTTGAGAGACATTGTTTCGCCACCACTTTCAAGACATTCCTTCTAAGATGTCCCTCTTTGATTCACCGGTGAGGCCCACTATACCGTATGGTTCGAAGTTTGGGGTCCCTCTCTTTTGGACTCAAATTGGACCACTATCAAGCGCATTGAGATCCTCATGCTTACACATATCATCAAGAGAAAAAAATTTGTTCCTCACAATATTATTCTTTCTATGTTTAGGGCTCTCCCTTTTTGTTAGAGACCATCTTCACCTTGTGTTGTTTTTGCATTGTATCCGAGGGTTCCCTTGCTCTTCCGTTGATAAAGTCGGTATATTAATCTTTCCTACTACTCCTCTGAAGCTATTGCATCTTCAGATCACAATAAACAATCTCGCTGCTGATATGCCTGTATTTTGTGCCTCTTCGAGTTCATTTTCATCTTGTTGTTTGCTTCCTTCATGTGGAGCGACCTACCTTGGTGTAGGGTTTGAGGATTTAGTGAACTCATATTTGCATTTTTAGTTTATAATCTGATTTGGCATATTTTCTAAGGCCAGAATCTGCATTTTCATGATTTTTCGACGTTTCTAAACCAATAATCTATAATTTTGTTGTGGCTGCTCTTTGTTGAACATATATTAATTTCAAAGCAGGTGTGTTGCTTTAGTTTTATCATTGTTTGTGGTTCTATTGGATGCATAAAAATATCTCTAATTTGTGGCGAGTTTTTTTAAGAAGTTAATTTGGTGTTTGGCATATACTTTATACCGTTGATTGAAGGGTTCAATTCACTTGATTTTAATTTTCAATTTGCTACTATAAAAATAAGATTTGAACTATTTGTTGTTTGCCTAATTTCCTTGGTTGTTGGTCAAATCCTCAAAGGGACATTTCAATCTCTAACTCCTCATCTTTGTCACCCTCACTCTCCTTAAAGACCTCAATGAATTGGGTCTTTCCTTTCCCTGTGCAATCATGCCTTGGAGCCCATGGTGTACGACAATTGAAATATAGTTTCTTTCGCCTCTACTCACTTCTAAGATCTCGGGTAATGAATGGCTTCTTAACCACATCATGCCTAGGTGGAGGCTTGTTTTGCTTTGAAACTCATCCGGTCTAGATGGAGATTCCCTTTCTTGTACTCGACATGGAAACCTCGAATGGGAGTAGCTATCTCCGAATCTCGTGCTCTCCTAATAGCATCATGGAATGAAGAAGGATCCAATGCCTTCACAAAACCTGTTAGTGCATCTGTTAAGCTTGTTATGAAGAGTTGAGTCAACCTTATCTCTCTCAAACATCAGAACCATAACCGAAAGCCACACGCCGACCCCTGCAGCATAACTCCTCCGACTCTGAATGGCTTGTACCTCGGGGTACTAGATAATGTAGTTATAATATCCTAAGGAAAAGTCTCTTCCTCCCCGCTCCACATCGATACCGTCCCAATGCAACTCCATCTCCATCATCCATCTCGTGGATCTCTAACTCCTCATCTATGTCACCCTCACTCCCCTTAAAGACCTTAATGAATTGGGCCTTTCTTTTCCTCGTAATCATGCCCTGAGCCCAAGGTGTATGTCAATCGAAACATAGTTTCTTTCGCCTTAACATAGTTTCTTTAGCCGCATCCTGCCTAAGTGGGGGCTCCTTTTGTTGAAACTCATCTGGTCTAGATGGAGGTTCCCTTTGCTGAACTTGAGGTGGAAACCTCCACTTAGGATTAGCTAACTCCAAATCCCGTGCTCTCCTAATAGCATCATGCATGCAATGAAGGCTCAAATGCGTTCAAAACCTCTAGTAGCATCATCAAAACCTGTTATTAAGAGTGAAGTCAACCTCATCTTTGAAACATCAAGAACCATAACCGAAAGTCTCTTAAAATCTGCAATGTATCCGTCCAAAGAACCCGTCTGTCTCAAGTGAGGCAACTCTCTAAAGAACCTGTCAGGATCCCTCTTGTCAAACCTCAATCATATAAATTTTAATTTTAATTATTTTTCATAATTCTCCGGGCATGATTTTCACAGGTTTCGTGGCTAGAGTTTCCTAACATTTTCTTGAATCTTTCTAACTGGTTTGTGGCTTCGATCTTGAGTTTTCACTAGAACTCGTGGCTCGGTATTCTGATATCATGGCTCGCTCTTACTTCTGTTGCTCTCGCTTTTTGTTCTTTTGTTGCTAGTAGCTCGTGTCTTCTGGATTGTGGCTCGTACTTCCCGGTTCATGGCTCGCCTTTATTGTTCATGGCTCATTTTTGTTGCTAGCAGCTCATCTTTTGAATCGTGGCTCATACTTCCTAGTTCATGGCTCGCCTTTGTTGTTCATGGCTCAAATTCAAGATTACCGTTTGCATAGCGCGTCGTTCTAGATTTTTTTGTGACTCTAGATCTATGTTGGACTCGCTCAGAGGGCACAACAGTTTCTTGCTTTGTAAGCTCATGAAACTTCAGTCACGCTTTTCACAAGTGGTCACGTTTTCACAGTGGTCTCAGTGCCTTCTCTTCACTACTTGTGATATTTTCCTTGCCCTCTTTGGCATTTCTTGAGAGACATTGTTTCTACCACCACTTTCAAGACATTCCTTCTAAGATGTCCCTCTTTGATTCACTGGTGAGGCCCACTATACTGTATGGTTCAGAAGTTTGGGGTCCCTCTCTTTTGGACTCAAATCGGACCACTATCAAGTGCATTGAGATCCTCATGCTTAGATGTATTATCAAGAGCAAAAAGTTTGTTCCTCACGACATTATTCTTTCTAAGTTTAGGGCTTGCCCTTTTTGTTAGAGACCAATCTTCAGCCTTGTGTTGTTTTTGCATTGTATCGAGGGTTCCCTTGCTCTTCATTGTGACAGAGGGTATATTAATCTTTCCTACTACTCCTCTGAAGCTATTGCATCTTCAGATCACAATAAACAATCTTGCTGCTGATATGCCTGTATTTCACGCCTCTTCGAGTTCATTGGCATCCAAATGGATCATCTCCCACCCTTCAACTATTCTTGGATGCGTCGCCCATCTGCTACCCAACCAACAGGACCTTCATAGGATAATCGGAGGTGACATTTACGGACGGTTCATCCAAAGACACTGGATCAACCCCGGAGGGGTTACCTTTAAAGATGTCACTTTATGCGCACACTTCCTTGAGATCCGTGATGGTGTAATTTTCAGATCCATGTACATTTCCTGACATTGGTTGCAGGCTCTTCATATCTCTCTAGAGTCGCCTAGAGTGGGCTCACATCGACTTCATGTTGAGACCGATCATCACTTGATTGCTCGAGCATACTTACGTGCTTTGCTATTTCCATTTCCTATTTCGTGAGCTTCTCAATTTTTTAGATACTTTGATTAGAGATGTCTTGCCCTCAAGCTTTGTCTCGTGCTCATCCATCCTTCCCCAGACAGGATGGCCACTAGACCGATCACTTCCTTCTTACTGCAAAGTGCTCTCTCGATGAGAGGTGTTAAGCAAAGACTTGGACACATGTTTGAACCCCACCTAGGTCCTTCGATCTCGAGACTCTATATCTTCCAACCGAGGCTCCCTATCTCGTGCATGTCCCATGGACCCTCCACATCGACAAAGTGATCCCCAAGCTTCCTAAGAGGTAACTCCTTCCTCCCGGACATCGGCTCCCCACGTAGTCTAGAGTCTCATCTTCTTTTCATCGGCGCACTGCAAGTCCCTCCCATCCGGCCTTTGAGTGTTAAGTGATGTTGTTGGGGAGTTTGCTCCTTCCACTCCCTCCCCACGCACTCATCTCTCTTCTTCATTCTTGGTCCGTTGGCCTCTCGTTGTCTCCTTCTCTTCCTCTCCTTCTTTCATTGTATTTCGGCACCCATTTGGGCCCTCTTGTTTTATTTGTTTGCTTTATACTCTATAATCCCATTGACTTACTTTTGTGCTCATTTGTTGGACATTAATATCATATTATCTTTTCTTCCCTTATACAAAGACATTCCCAAATATGCACAAGACAACTAAATGATTAGACACTCCAAAACAACTGCAATTCTATTCTTAACTTCCTCATACACATTCAAGAAAATTATAGAATTTTTTTAAAAATTAATAAGCTAACCAATAATTTCATATCTTTGAAAGCCCTTGCTTCTAAGGTACTTGCCTTACCCAATAGAAAAGTATGATCCACAAACAAAGCAATACAGGTCCAAACCATTCAAAATCCTCATTTTCCTTCGGTTAGCACAAAGTCGGCTTAAAGTATCTACCACAATAATATAAATAAAAGGGGACAAAGGATCCCCCTGTCTCAAACCCCTCCTAGATGAAAAGAACCCCTCAAATTTATTATTGATTAGAGTATTTAGGTGTAGAATTGCATTCCATAATCAAATTTATAAAATGATCATGGAATCCCAACCTTTCAAAAATAATCATAAGAAATCTCCGCGACACTATCATATGCCTTATTCATATCAAGTTTTAGCAACATTGCCTCCCTCTTTGAAACATCCACAGAATCAATAGTTTCATGAATAATAATAACATTGTCAAGAATTTATCTACCTTCAACAAATGCTCCCTAATTTGGAGAAATAAAACCATCCAACAAATCTTTGATCCTAAAAGAAATTATCTTAGTAATAATTTTGTCGACAATATTACATAGACTAATTGGTCTAAAGTCAGTAACTTTACCAACATCTGGTATCTTAGGCACAAGAGCTTTAAAAGTGCTATTAACCTCTTTCAGCAACTTACCAGTTATAAAAAAATTCTTGGACCATTTCCTCCACATCATCACGAACAATATCCAAAAATTCCTGAAAGAAAAAAGTATGAAAAAAGTAATTGGTCTAAAGTCGTAATTTTACCAACACACCGTATCTTAGGCACAAGGGCTATAAAAGTGCTATTAACCTCTTTTAGCAACTCACCAGTCATAAAGAAATTCTTGGACCATTTGCTCCACATCATCATGAACAATATCCAAAAATTCCTAAAAGAAAAAAGTAGGGAAACCATCCAACTAAGGAGACTTATCCCCTTCTAAATAAAAACAACCTCTTTTATTTCTTGGGGAGGGAATTTTGACCAACTTAGCATTATCTTAAAGTGTTAATAGGTGTGAAGGAATCAGCAATTTTACTTTTCTTAACAAATTCAAGATGCTTACCAGAGTTAACAAATCACTTAAAAACTTATAAATTCATTTGAAATCTCAACTTGATTCTTCAACCTCACTCATCTCCTATCCTCAATTTTCATTATTGTATTACTTTGTTTATGAATAGAAGCAATCAAGTGAAAAAAATTGCATTCCTATCACCTTCTTTTAACCATAAGAACCTTCAATTTTGTTTCCAATATGATTCCTCTTTAGCTTCCAAATTATGATACTCCACCAAAAACAATTTTTCTTTGTTCCTAATCTCCTGATCATACCTCCCACTTCACAAGACTTGCTCAATCCTTTTAGGATCTTCGACAACTTTAGATTTATGGGCAAACATTTTACCAAAAATTTTCTTGTTCCAAATTTTCATTTTTGCTTTGACATTTTCCAACTTAGACACCAGTTTGAACATAACTTTACCTTTAACACTAATTTTCTCTTTTTTTTAAAAAGGATGAAACATCCACATTTTACATAAAATAAAAAGTCTACCTGCTAGGACTATGGTCCGGCCCAATTCTTGGTAAAGCTATAGGAAACCACACATAGCCAAAAACCAACTTGAGTTGATAAAAATTTATCCAACTTAATTTGGATAAGATCATTTCCCATTCTCCTATTTGACCAAGTATATTTTCCACCTCATAACTCTATATCAACCAAATTAAAATCAACAATAAAGTCAGAAAAATCTCTCATTCTATCACTAAACAAATTTAAACCCCCTTTCTTATCATTTGGGCTCAAATGAGTGTTAAAATCCCTTAATCATCCAATCCCTATATTGAAAACAAAAACGCACAATTTCTACCTACAAATTTTTTCTCGCTCAAGAATTGTGATCATATCCAAACAAAACCACTTACCTTGTCTCTATAAATAATGGCAAGATAATGAGACAAATTACAAATAACCAAATCTTCTCTATCCTTTTGAAGACAAAAAGTAGCAATTCCTCCAAAGGCACCTACAAAAGCAACATATCGCATATCCAAACTAAACCACAACTTACTTTTTATATCATACATATTTTTTTTCTTCTTGGTTTCTTGTACAATGTATCAGGGTTATGAGTTTTTCTAAAATTTGACAATAAAACTTTGTTTATTTGAGTTATTAATACCCCTTATATTCCAATAAATTAGCTTCATTTGATATTATTTAGAGAGATGTTCTATTCAATAGATAGTTGCTTACCTAAATCAATTACTTTTAACCATAATTTTTCCCTTCTATCTCTATTTGACAAATTATCTCTTTTTGCCAAAGGCTTCCCGCAATCTACTTTAAATTTGTCATGTTTCAAGGCACTCCTTATATTAATCTTTTTGTCTTCTACATTATTTTCCAAATTTAGAGAGCAAGGCACAACCTCAGAATCTAAAAGATCAACTTCTTCTTTTGTTGACATATCATCTCCTTTAACCTGATCCTTCTCTTGAGAAACCTATATGGTTACCTCCTCTTTCTGAACTTCCTTGTTAATCTATCCCACCTCCTCAGAACTCTCCAACACATTAATATGAAAATGACTTTCAAGTTCAATCTAAACTACATCCAAAGTAATTTGCTTAATGATAACATGATTATCCGAAAATTCTACTATATACATCTTCAATTTTCAACACTTTGAAATTGAATTTTCTATCAAGAAATTTTGCTTCGGTAACCTTGTTTCTCATTTTCTTTTCTCCCAAATATTTTAAACTTGTTTACCTTTCTTAGCTTCCTTACATTGTCTCTACTCATGCCCCATCCTCCAACATTTCGACAAAGGGGAAACTTCAAATTTAGTTCAATTTATTTTTGGAGCAAGTTCCCAACAGGAACATTGACACAAAACCAAGCATACATTAGCCTTGTTCAAGCCCGATAACCAGATCAAAAATCACCAATGAACCTATCACATTAGCAATAGCCTTTAATATTTCCTCCTCCCAAAACTCCATAGGAAGGCCTGGTAATTTAACCCACGCTGGTGATTCATCAAGTTACCACTCTACCCAATAACTAGGATTCTCAAGATTGGAGAAATTTGTTATAAAAAACCCATTCACATAAAAAGCAATTTCTAACGAGCCTTACAATCTTCACTTCCTTCATGCCGATTCCTATGTTTTATATTATTAATTATAATATAATCACCAATAAACTTATCACATTAGCAATAGTCTTTAATATTTTCTCCTCCTAAAACTCCATAGGAAGGCTTGGTAATTTAACCCACACCGGTAATTCTTTAGGTTTTTCATTATAAGGATAAATACCCGATATCCATTTTTGAACCAACAAACTAGCTCCACCCAATAACTAGGATCCTCAAGATTGGAGAAATTTGTTATAAAAACCCATTCACATAAGAAGCAATTTCTAACAAGCCTTACAGTCTTCACTTCCTTCAGGGCCATTCCTATGTTTTATATTATTAATTATAATATATATTACTATATTATATTTCAATAAATTTCTTTTATTTATCAATATATAAAATAATACATATTATTTACCATAGCATAATTATATTGTATTATTTGTATAAGTGTATTAATATTAAATCATATCCATTCGTTATATATATATAATAAAATATATAATATATTATAATCAACATATTAATATTATTAATATTATACATTATTTAGTATAGTACACATAATAAAATATGGAAAATATAACTTATGTGTATTTATAATATATTGTTAATAATAATTCATATTATCATTATAATATACTACATTAGTTAGAATATTAATATCATTTAATATTATCTATAAAATAGATATTTAATTTTCTCATATTATAGTACTATATATAGTGAATGTTAATACAAATATAATATAATATAATATTAGTAATGTTATTCATTAATAATATAATTATGCAAATTGTATCAAATATATGCATATGCATACACACAAATGATATAAGTTTGTTATGTTACAATAATAAATTATATTATAATTATATATATTATATACATTTATTATTATATAATATTTTTAAAACTATTTTTTTATATGAATTATTAGTAATATCTTTTGGATTAGGGATACAAGGTGGATTTTGAAAAGATCCATATCCTTGTACAATGTTGTCAAGGCAAGATTAAACATTAAAACCATGCAGCTAAAAGCTCGTAGGAAGCAACAAAAAGAGGACCACAAAGGCACACAAGCGAAGAACATGAGATAAGAGAAAAGAAAACGTCAAGAAATTTCAACACATCAAATTACATCAAGAGATTCTCGATCTTAAGATCTTAATCTCATTTTATGGAAAGAAAAACCTTTTTTCGATCAACAAATAACCATCCATCATTTCAATTGGGATCTAGGGAGACTTGAATCTCAATCGGGAATGCTTTCATGATCAACACTAAACTCTTTAGGATCATTCAAATAGAGATCAAAAATATTCTCCAACAATCAATAGGCTAGAATTAGGGTCCTTCCACCAAGAAACTCTTTCCTTGCGTTGTTGTTTTACTTTCTAACAATCTGCAACAAAATGTAAAATAGCATAATATATTCTCGCACTGAAGGTTAAACCTTCGTAATCAAGAGGTTGTGACTTCATCATTTCCAATACTTGGTCAACAAAAGTTGGGATATCTACAGAGGTATCTAGATCCACCAAAATTCTTTCATATGTTATGAATATAAACTTCCATCCGAGTTAATGAATAAGAACTTGCCCAAAGCATTGTCAATATCATTCAAACAATCCACCCAAAATTACATCAAGAGATGAGGTTAACTTACCCAAATTGATTTGACATTAAACTTAGCAATTAGGGGATTGAAAGTGATAAACCACAATTTCATCAAGTTATGGTGTTGTAGTTCCCAAAATTTGGAGAAGATAGAATCCTTATCCTCCAATAAAGTGAAAACCATCATAAAGAATCCCCTTGCACAAGGATAAATATCCAGCTTAGCAAACAAGAGACAACATCAATTCGAGAAGATCCACAAGTGGAGAAACCGCAACCCAAGCCGAGAGACCAATAAAATGATAAATCAAACCTCGCTAGAGAAAAATCTTTGAATTCCATCATTGGGTCACTTTGAATGAGATCGAAGGAGCAATTTTAGCAACAGATAAAGGTTTCAAGGGCGTAAAAGAAGTGGTGGCTTCATGCAAGAAAGAAGGCTACACATTCTCAACATAACTAACACATGACGCAATACAGAGGCCACCACATCTTTTGTAGACAAAACAGGGCCTCCAAAATCAAGCCTCCGAACTCAAAAGACATTAATGAACCAACTTATCGCAACCCCACACCAAAACCCAACACAAATGATCAAAGGGCCCTAACCTATAAGTACATCGAGGCTAGGATCATGGGAACGGCAAAAAAATAGACAGAGACTTGAAGAAGGCAAAATTCTTGATAAAAATACCTCCCCAAAAGAAATATAAATTATTATTCATATTACTATTACAATATAATAATCTATAGGTAGCTTATTAATATTATTAACAATAAGGAATATTTAAATACGTAATAGCATATCATCATAATGTAATTTAAATTACCAAAGAATATATAATAGTCAATATTGCTACAAAATATCCTAAACTTTATAATTATTAGTAAATAATAAAAACACACTTTTTATCATATAATTTTGAACTTACATTATAAATAATATAATTAAGTAATATGTACATATGTAGTCATATGATAAAGTTATATAATAGTTAATATTACATACAAAACATCATAAAATCTATAATTATTAATAAAAAAAAAAAAAAAAAAACATTATTGACTTTTATATCATAAAGTATAATCTTGAAATTAATATTACTAAGTAATATTTACATATGAAATATCACATTATAATTCAAGATATTTAATAATATAAATTATAATAAAATACATGTATTATACTATCATTTATAATACCAATCATTAGTAAAATATTTATATAATATACTATAATATTAATATTATAATTAACACGTTATATGTTCTATTAATATTATTAACAGCAATTAATGATATTAATTAATATAAATTACTAAAATACATTGTA